>JAGFMF010011663.1:8012983-8137398 GCA_019455555.1 Galemys pyrenaicus | reverse complement strand
CTCTCTGTGGTGAATCCTCTCACCCCCCTACACCTCTGGCCTGTACCCCAGTGCTTGTATGCATAAATAAATAAATCTTTAAAAAAAAAAAAAGAATTTTTTTTTTTCTGAGTACTTCCTCCGCCTTAGAAGAGTGATGTTCTGTTATTGTTTCATGGACTTTCCCCTAACTCTGAAGTATCGATGACTTGTCTCTGCAGAGTTTGTTTCCTCCAAGTCGCCCCCCACACCCCACCTCTCCATAGTTTGGCTTGTCTTTCATGCTCTCCTCTGGAGTGTGGACGCGAATCCGCAGTCATGTATGTGGTTGCCAAAGCTCGTGCCTTTCCTTCCCCCCGGCAGCCATGCCTGAGCTATGGGTCATGGGGCCGGTGCCTTAGAGCCTCTGAGTAGTCTCAAGACTGCAGGGTTTTACTTTGGCCCAGAGCTCACGGACTTCCCTTGGGGGGGCTGAGGGAAGTAGCAGGCACCTCCCAGTGCCACCGCCAGCAGCCCTGCCCCCACCCCATGCCTTGAGAACTAGGCAAAAAGGCTCCTCGGTGCAGGTGCCCGCAGTGGGGGCGGACAGACTGAAGCGCCTTGTCGACCAAGCTAGTGTTCACCTTTAAGGACCTGTGACGTGAGGCCTGGGGCGTACACTCCGCTCCAGAGACCCTGCCCACTCTGATCCCTGCCCGCAGTCCATTTCTCCAAGTGCACAGCTGCTGTGGAACCTCCTGCTCTGAGTCCAGGTCTGCCCCTGGCCCGGCATCCTCCCTGCCCAGTCTGGTATTTACTCTGCCATTTCCATCAAAACCAGGGACACTCCTGCTGCACACGGCACCTCTTCCATGGCCAGCGTCTGCAGGATCTGGCAGCGGGCACTGGTGAAAACATGCCTTTGGCCACGCCGGGCGGGCTGATGGAAAAGGCTGCCCACTGCCTCTCGCAGGCCCTCCCTGCCACAGCCCAGCTCGCTCACCACCAGGAGGTGGACCATCTTCCAGCTTCACCCAGGCATTAGCAGAGAGCCCTGATGCTGGGTGCTTTATGGTCGGCCGGGTGGGAGGAAAAAGGCCCTCCCACGCACAGCCAGCTTTGTGTCACCCCTGGGCCCAGCTTCCCAGGCTGAGCTTTGTGAGCACTCCCGTGTCCAGCAGCAAGCCCAGTGTTTAGAGGAGAGAGGGCACACTGGGAGCCCCAAGTCAAGTGGACTTCAGCTGCAGTGCAGAACACACCCCTTGTCCCCTCACCACCTTTCCCTGGAGACTCTAGAAGGCAAGGCAAGGATTGCCCACCTTCCCCTGCAGCCTCCTGCCTTCCTCCAACTTGGGTCCCTGAGTTGCTTTCAGAGGGCTCAGAGGCCTTCTCTCTGTCCAGCTGCCTCAGCTCGTGTGTGATTCCTGCCTGCTGGAGGCAGCACTTGGGGTGTAGGTCTGTGAGATTGCGCCCCGGGTCCCTGTGCTCAGCCATACCACCAGGGTCACAGGCTGCCCCTCTCTCCTTCAGCTGCAGATCTGGGACACGGCTGGCCAGGAGCGGTTCCGCACCATCACCCAGAGCTACTACCGCAGTGCCAATGGGGCCATCCTCGCTTACGACATCACCAAGAAGAGCTCCTTCCTGTCGGTGCCTCAGTGGATCGAGGATGTGAGGAAGTACGGGGGTTCCAACATTGTGCAGCTGCTGATCGGTGAGCTGGGGGTTCATGGACCCTACTCTGCCCATCTCGGTCTCTCTCTGCTTTCTAAGCAAAGGGCCAGCCAGAGTGCAGAGAGAGGCTGAGCTTATCTAGGCAGAAATGGAGCCAGAATTCTGAACCAAATCTTGCATATCTGATCCTCCTAATCCGCATGAAGTTATGTATTATATATTCAAAATTGATATTAGCGGAAGAGAGAGAGGAAATGCGTTTATTTCTTTTGCACGGACCCACAGGGTGGTTAACGCCGGTTAAATCTTCCCATGTGTCATCAGATTTAGTTCTCCTAACCCTGGCTTCTTCCTCTTGGAGAGGATGTGCTGAGGCTCAGAAAAATGAAGTAACATAGCCCAGTGCCCACTGCCCATGAACAGACCAGTGTGGGGTTCAGGGGAGCCTCGCCTCGCTCAGTCACTTGCTGTGTCACGCGCAGGGCTTCCCCAAACCACTCAGAAGGCTTATTCCAGCCCAGACGCCAGCACTGCCAAGGGCGTCTGATTCAGGCCTGGAGCAGCACACGCAGGGGCATTTCTGCAGGCTCCCACGAGAGCCTGGTGACATCCACGGTGCCGGCCCTGGGACCCCACTTTGAGAGCTGCTGCTGCAAAGGGGGATCGTTATCTCCATTTGCTCTGTTCTCCTCATACCACCTTCAGCCTGGGCCCACGAAGCGTCCGAGCATTTGTGTGGTCCCTGTACCTGTCCAGTCTAGGTGGAGGGTGGCACTCGACCCCGCTCCATGGCCTGCTGAGACTGGGGTGCGGAATTGCTTAGTCAGTGCTGGACTCCCCAGGAATCGTTGTCCAGCCTATCCGCTTCCCCCTCATCCAGGACATTTGCAAGAATATTCAATTACAGAGCATTTTATGTAATTGCAAAAGAATAGTATAATGAACCCCGATACCCATCTATCACCCGGGTCAGCTCATGTCCAATTTCACCTCTGCCCTTATCACCTCCTTGTATCTGTTTGAGACAAATACAAAAGCTACTTCTATAAATATTCCAGCATGAATGTAGAAGAGAAGACATTTAAATATATATACATGAAGCCATATAATACCATTTCCACACCTATAAAATACTGACATTCCCTTAATACCAAATAGCTGATCGGTGTTCAGACTTACTGTTCTTAAATGTCACATGGTATTTTTTTTCAGTTTGTTAAAATCACAACCCAAGTAAATTCCGTATGTTGAAGTTGGTTACTGCCTCACTTATGTTACCAAAGAAATTTTAGATCTTTATATATGCTTATATATATATTTGTCCTCCCTATACCCACATTATAAAAGTCAACCACTTAGAGACTTAAAATCTAGGAGATGAGTCAAGGAACAGTTTAGTAGATTGATTCAAACATAATGAAACATCTCACACCTGCAGGAGAAGCCAGACTTGTACTCTCAGGGAGTGATAGTCTCTGCTCGTACCATCAGAAGAGCGAAACAATCAAAATTACATTATTACAGAGAGTAAAGACATCCCTAAAGAGACTAGGAAGAGGTTAAAGACACTGCGCCATTAAGCTGTCA
Source organism: Galemys pyrenaicus (assembly GCA_019455555.1). Classification (NCBI taxonomy): domain Eukaryota; kingdom Metazoa; phylum Chordata; class Mammalia; order Eulipotyphla; family Talpidae; genus Galemys; species Galemys pyrenaicus. The sequence goes on along the minus strand of JAGFMF010011663.1, from coordinate 8,134,179 downwards.
CCAGCCACTGCAGCGTAAGTTCGCTCTCAAGACAGGGAACTGGCCCACGTGGCGCGGCAGACCTCTCCTGCCTCGCCCGCTGCTCCCCTCAGCAGTGGATTTCTGTCAGTCTGCCTGTTTGCTCCCCACTCTGTCTCTGGTGAATTCTCTCTCTCACACAGACTCCCACCCCTGGCCTGCACCCCAGCTCTTGTATGCATAAATAAATAAACCTTTTAAAAAAACTAGGAAAGAGTAAACAATGAACATAATAACATTTTAGAAAAAAACTAGCAAGGCCAATTTCTTTGTTAACATCAACACTGATGGCCCGTCACATGCCGCCTGCTTTCATGCCCACTGTATTATGTGATCCCTGTTCTGTGGACGGTGCCTCATCCGTGGGGAGACTGACACCCGGGCGAGGTGGCTACCCAGGGCGACACCGCACGCGCTAAGAAAGAGGGCTGCTTCTTCCTCTAAAGGACCATGTTCTTACCACCAAGCGTTAGTGCTTTTAATTCTTAGGAAAATATGCAAACCCCTGGCAAAGGCCAAAAAAGAAAACAAACGAGGGAGTAAAGGCTAGAATGAGAACTTTGAAATTAAAAACCCTGAACAGGAAACGGGTAGGCAGCCGTGCACAACTGTGCCGTCGGCAGCCGACAGGGCAGGGATGGCACTGGGTCTTGGTCAGTGAGACCCTGCCAGGTAGAAGCACCAGTGCACCTCACTGAGCTACCCCGGGCCTCTCCCTGCAGGGAACAAGTCCGACCTCGGCGCGCTCCGGGAGGTGCAGCTGGCCGAGGCGCAGAGCCTGGCAGAGCACTATGACATCCTGTGTGCCATCGAGACGTCCGCCAAGGACTCGAACAACGTGGAGGAGGCCTTCGTGAGGGTGGCCACAGAGCTGGTGATGCGGCACGGGGGCCCTCTGCTCAGCGAGAAGGGCACCGACCACATCCAGCTGGACAGCAAGGACATTGGCGAGAGCTGGGGCTGCGGGTGCTGACCGGGGTGCCGGGCAGGCAGGCAGGGGCCTCCCCACCTTTTCTCTCTCTCTCTGGCCTGCCAAGCCCAGCCCTCCAGAACTGGCCCTCCGGGACCCAGCAGTTCTAGGGCAGCTGGATAGTCCTGGAATTAACCATCCCAGGGCCTGAATGCTTGATGGGCGAGGACCCTCAAGGACAGAAGCAGCAGCAGACCTCCTGCACAAGAGAACTGTGGGCACGGGGCACGCTGTGGGCCCACTGCCAGCCAGCGGCTGTCCCCTCAGCGTTCTTCACATTCCAGGACTGGCCCCATGGACAGCAGTGGGTGAGGGGCCCCGTCCCACGTGGACTGATCTGACCATCTCACAGCCGAGTGCTGCGGCTGTGGCGGAGCCCGCCGCTTTCCAGGCATGGGGCTGGTGCCCAGGTTCTTCAGGCCGCTCCGGGGCCTCCGTATGTAGCCGCAGAGAGCAAGAGCAACCGGCCCGATAGACTCAGTTCCGGGCACAGCCCAGGGACACCCTGACCCCTCCCAGGCGCGGACCCGTCTTCTTTCTTCACTGCCAGCTCTAAGTTCATAGACACGCTGGGCCAGCTCGCGTCTCAGCAGGACCGCTCCGGTTTTCTGGTTCTCCATGCAGCGTCTCGCTCTCATCAGCACAAGCGTAGGGCCAGGGCCCCCAGCCAAGCAGGGACTGCTGGCTTGCGGCCCAAAGTTTTGCCACTCAGGTTGTAAAACCAGCTCCTTTTGGGGCACCAGCTCTCAGAAGCTCGGGGGTAGGGATGTGAAACAGGAACTGGACTTTTAAGGGAAAAGTAAAATCTCGTGTTCCCGAGGTCTAGGTCTGAGAGGGGTCCTCAGGGCGCCCAGGCTTCACCCATGTGCTGCCTCTCCAGGTCCAGCCCACAGAAGGTGAGGCCCTGGCAGTCCTTGTGGGTTGTCCCCCCCCCCCCCCGTGGGTTGGACCTCCCACCTTTAATGGCCTCTGCCCGTCCTGGGTTCTGAGTTAGAAGGCAGGCGCTCTTGGGTGTAGCGAGGTGCTCTGGGGGTAGTTCAGAGATCATGGGGCTTGGGCTGCGGGAGGCTGGTGATGCGCTCACACCAGCCCGTCAGTGTGGGGCCCTGGAAAGTGAACTGCCCTGCAGCCATGGCGAGGCCACATCCAGACGGGGCCAGAGGCCGGGTGGACCCCACTCAGTCCCGCCTTGCATTCTTACCTTCCGCTCCAAGCACGTGGTCTGCAGGGCTGCTCTTCCTTCCTCAGCAGCCTTGCTGGTGGGACGGGGCTAAGCAGGGCCAGGCCCAGCTGCTGGCAGGGAGACGTGGTGGTGCCTGCCCGTTGTTCGCGGTGCCTGGGCTCTGCCAGCGGGGCGGGACGTGCAGGCCTTCTTAGGGCATTCGCTATAGGGGGCTCCATTCAGGCCAAGGGCAATGAACCTCCAGCCCCTCGACCCCTCTTCGAGGGGCTGGTGTTTGGGCACAGCTGGAAGAGAATCTCACAAGGCCTGACCTTGCAGAATCCCACTGCTCTGGGGTGAGGTACAGGTAGGGGCTTGGCAGAGGCCGGGCCTGTTCCCAGGGACTGACTGAGCTACCCCGGTTCCAGCTGCGCACAGACAGTGCCCCTGCCCTTTGCTACCCCCTGTGCCCCGAGAAGCCTCTCCTTCACCGGGTGCCCTGGGCGCCCCTGAAGAGCCAGGCTGGACCGGGGGTGGGTAGCTGTCTGGTGACAGTCATTTGGTCCTTGGGCTGAGTCGTGCCACCCCTGGGACGCAGACTTGAAGCCTGTGAGAGCCTGGCTTGGTGGGGGGCGGTGGCCCAGCCCGGGGCCGGGAGCTTTCCTGGGGCGGCCTTTTGGCTCACCCAGCCCGCAAGGGACCAGCCCCTCACTTCCTCCCCTTTCACGGCCAGCATGTCAGAAGCGGACTGAGGGGGCTCCTGCTACCCCATCCTCCGTACTTGGAGCAGCCTCACACTCCAGGGGTTTAGCCTGGAAACACAGGGTCACCGGGCTCCTTACATGCTCCCAGCCCACAGTGCTGGGGGTTCCCCTTTACAACTCCGCTCCTCTACCCCAGACAGACCCCACCCCTCACCTGGACCCCTCGCTGACTTCATGCCCCGGAGCTTCCGGTCTCCACCCCCGGCCGCCCTCTGGCTCCTGTCTCGTCCTGGGCCTGTGTCCCTGCTCGAGCACTGCCCACCGGGGTTCTCACAGACTCACAGCCCCCCCTCCCGCCCAGACCCCTTCCTGCCCCCCCTTCACCCACCCTGCCCTTTGGTTCGTGTCACTTAGAAACCTGCAAGTGGCCCAGCTGGCTGCACCCCAAGTTCGCCCGTTGCCCACTGTACCCTCTGGCAAGAATGGATTCTTTCCCCAGCCCTGGCCTACAGGGCTGCCCTGGCCCAGGCTGAGGTGTCACCCACCGGGGAGGGGACAACCGCATGTGCCGGGGTCTGCTCTGCAGCGGCCCCTCAGACAGGGCCTCCCACCGCTCTGGCCCAGATTTGCGTGAGAGAAGATGGGGAAGTGCGTGAGCCGGGAAACAAGACAGCCCTCCATCTCCTTCCCTCACGTGGCCAGTCCCTCTCCCAGCAGGTCAGGGCCTCTGGGGAAGGAGGAGAACACCCAGAATAGGAGCAGGCAGGGTCGGGGGAAGGGGAGGGCCCGGGAAGCAGGCCCGGAAGTACCCCAGCAGCCCCCTGGCCCCTGAGCACGTGGGTTTCCTAGGTGGGCCCGGGGCTGTGTCCTGACTTCGAGCCAGAGGGCAGGTCTTTGTTCTCACAGGGTTTGACCTGGGGACCCCGGGCAGGCTTGGAGCTGGGGGCGCTCCTAATTCATATTGAATTCAGTTGCTTCCGCAGGAGGGCGTGCAGGCGGGCCAGGGTGCTGTGGCCCTGCCGGCCCCACTGGCGGGTGGGGAGCGCCTCAGCCAAGCCACGGGTGCCGTTTGCATTTGGGAATTTTTCACATTACCTATTTATGAATATATAAATCTTTATATCAAATCTATTTTTTAAAACATGGAAAAGTTGCTTTTATGGAGACTTAGCAGCCCAGAGTGCACATTCCTGAACCATTAAACAGACTTCTGTAGAGAGCCAGTGGCGCCTGAGCCTGCTTCTCTCACCTTTGAACCCAAGACGATGCCGCCTTGCCCGCTGACTTCCCTGTCTCCCGGCCTGTGGTGGGGGCGGGGACCTTCAGGGAAGCCAGCGTGTCCCCGTCCCACTCCTCGCCTCAGCCCTAAATCCCTCTTCTGTCCCTGTCCCCAGGCTGCCTCCGGCCCCTCCTGGCCTCTGCCCAGCCTCCCCCAGCTGGCTCCTGCCTCCAGCCTCCACGCTGGCTGCAGGGTTTCCAGACTCACTCGCCGAGTCTCCCTTCTCAGACCTCTGCACCGTCCATGCTGCCCTCAGTCTCCTTCGAGAGGCCACAAGGCCAGATGGGCCCGGCCACTCTCCCTACACTCGCCACCCCAGCCGGCGCTGCCATCTCTGCCCCCGCTGCTCCGCTGCCCCAAGCCCCTGCTGGGCAGTGGGCTTCTTCGGGCAGGGTCCTGGTTTACAAAGAGCTTGAGTTGGGGCCCCTGACACAAAGGACAGCCCCCCTCCCTGGTTCTGAGCTGACTCGCAGATGCTGATCCCACACCCCCTGGGTGGAGAGTGGGGCGCTTCGCGTCTGCTGGCAAAGAGAGACCCAGCTCAGAGGCCAAGTCGACTCACCAGGCTTCCTGGGCTTCCATGGGGTGTTTTCCCCCAGGTCAGCTTTGTGACCTGCTCTGCAGCTGGGGTGCGGGTGAGGGGTGCGGTTGGGCTGGCCTGGCACACCCCCTCAGCTGGGCCCACCCACCCTGTACCAAGACCACAGTGGGCCTCTCCCCTGCAGGGGTTCTGAACCTACACCCTAATAACAGCTCAGCCCAGGTATAAGCCGCAGCCGCGGGGGACCCCATCACATCAACCTCACCTTCTCGGCACAGTGGCAGTAGTATTTCCAGAAGCTGGGGGGCCTGTGTGCCTGTCAGAGATGAGCCCCCAGAAGCAAAGGCCTCGGAGAAGAGGCCAAGAGAGGTGCGCTCTCCCCGGGAGCTGCGTGCGGGGCTGCTACGCACTCGGGTCCCGGGACCCGCAGCAGGCCTCGTCCAGGACACGGTTCGCAGACAATCCCGGCGGCCACTAGACGTCCTGAGTCACTCAGTTCCCTAAGACCCAGGGGTTGTGTGCACGGTGCAGGTTGGACAACACTGGACGCCGCAGCCTGCCTAGCGCCAGGGGGTCCACGATCAGGCCCCGGGTCTCGGGAGCTCAAGGGTCATCCGATTGCCTGAGGGATCTGTTCCTTCATGTCCAGGTAATGTGTTTTCCGTCCTGGGTGCGGTGCCGACTTGGCCTGTGGACAGGAGGCTGAGGCCTGCTAGTTGGCTCCCTGGCAAGGGAGGCCAGAGACCGTCTGCGGAAGAGGCTGCCCGACCTGACCCCTGTCTGGCAGGACTTGAGCTTGTCATCCCTGCTTGGGAGCTTGCTCTTTCCTGGACCCTAACCCCTTAAAGCTGTAGACCCCTTTCATCAGAAAGGATTCGGATTCACGAGATCCAAACAGGGTGCGCTGCTGGGCTCTTTAGACATGTAGCAGAGCGGCGGGTGCAGCTGATGTCTATGGGGAGGTGGCCACGAGAACTCACAAGAGTTTAAGGGCCTCAAAAGCACTTCCAGTAAGTGGCACATGGGAGGGCTGTGCCTGAGGCTTTGACTCGGGGTCCCTAGAAATCCTGACCACAGGGATCCTTGGATGTTGTCCGTGAAAAGGGCTGCAGGGACAAATGCATGAACTTGGGTTTGGATTCAGCAAAGGCATGTGCTGCAGATGATACCCCTGTGAAGCCCTGTCCAAGGCATGAATCTTAAAAGCAACACAGCCTGAGCCCAGGACTATCCGTGCAGCCCTAGTTCTAGTCCAGGGGTGGCCTGGAGCTAGCCACCCCGCCACAGCGTGTGGTAGACAGCTCCTGACGTGCTGATCTCAGTCACGGCCGTCTGAGAAGGGGAATGGGGCTCTGGGTCTTCCTGCTGCTTCTCTACACGTTCCAGTTTTCTGTAATAAATCCATAGTGCGTTTGTACTGGAAAGATACAGTAAGCTGCAGAGTAATGGAAACGGTATTCAAAAACGTTTATGATGCAACATTCACTGAAGATTGGAGTGCCCGGATACAGGGTGTTAGGAGCAACATGAGAAAAGTCTGGCCGTGAAATGTTAACAATGTTTGTGTCAAAATAAGTTTAGAGCTTCCTCTTTTCCACATTTTTAAAAATAGAACTGCATTGCTTTCATAGCATCATATGTGATACGTATACCTATTTAGGTATGTGTGTGGTTATACAGCAGTCTCTACACACACAAGTTCATACAGGCGTGTGCTCATGTGAAGTACCCTGATAAAAACTTGCAGGGAAGATTTAGAATATTTGGATCACACGTAAACCAGCCATTGATTTTAGCGAGAACACCTCGCATGGAATGATGCAGGTAACGGGGTTTCTGACTTACTTCGGTGGGGGCGGAGGGAGTCACCTATGTGAACATGCCACTTGTTTGAATTTGAGAATTTCCAGATACAAAAGCAGAGTTGGCAGGGAACCCCCTTGTGCCCACCACACAGCTTCAATGACCCTCGCCATCTTGACAGATCTGCTTCGACCCACCTCCCTCCTTTTTGGTGGGATATTTTAAGGGAAACCACAGATGTGTGACATTTTATCCTGATTTTTCAGTCTGAATCTGAAAGTAAGCAGGCGAGCATAGCCATATGCCGTTCCCCACCTAGCACAATTCATAGTGAGTCATTATGGACATCCTATGTCTGATCCACATTCAAATTCCCCCTTTGTCTAAAAATGTTATTCACTGTATCTGTTGTGGTTGGTTAGCGTATCTGGATTCTTATCTCTTTAAGGTCTGCAGGTGCGGGCGGCGGGGTCTTCTCTTACCTGCTGAGACCACTTTGCTCCTGCAGCCACCTCTTTCTTAAGAAGCTGTTGTCTTCTCCCTTCACCTTGTCCTGTGGATTTGCTCCCTTTTATGGTCATCTATTGATTTCAGCGGGGGTTGGGGCAGGGAGACGGGACCTGTGTGGCCAGTACCCCACGTTAGCGGAAGTCTGGAGAAGGTTCTGTCAGCTGCACCATCACCTCCGAAGTTGCGCCACTGCCTCTCTCTGCTGTGCTGAAATCTTTCCCAAGGGTCGATAAGGCGGTGCTCTCATTCCTCCATTTGTCACATTCTACAAAAACCGAAACAGCGAAACCCCCAACCAGTCAGGATGTTGATGGGGGTGAAATTAAATTTAGACATTAATTGGGAGAACTGACTCTCACTGATGACAAATGGCCACATCTGTCCATATATTCAGGTCGTCTTTCTGTCTTCACTGACAATTTGCTATACTTGTTTCCTAATCAATTTAATATCCCACTAGACCTATTTCACAAATGGACTTTTTAAAAAAATTATTTTTTCTTATAACGTTTGCTTTCTTTTTCAGGTGTAGTCCCCATAGAATCCACCGATTCACCAGTGCACCATTGCCAGAGTCCCTCATGCTCTTCCCCTCCCTGCCTCGATCCCAACCCCTCCCTCGTCCCTGCAGAATATCTGATTTGTAGTTGTCTATTTTGCTGTGGTTTTTCTGTTGTTGATGTTATTTTCTCCTTGATCCCCTATATTCCTCCAATAAGTGAGACCATCCAGTATTTTTCTTTTTCCTTCCGACTTATTTCACTGAGCATAATCCCTTCAATCTCCATCCATGTTTCTGCAAATGGCACTAGTTTATCTTTTTGATTGCTGAATAATATTCCATTGAGTATATATCCTAATTTTTAAATATTTTTATTATATATATATTTTACATGTTTGTACGGTGTGTACATCTCGTCCCCGTGAAATTCCCATCACCATTCCCCCGTGCGCCATCACCACAGTCCCCTGTGCTCTTCCCACCCGTTTGGTTCCTTCTCCCTCCTCCTCTCCTCGGGAATGTCTCAGATTTATAGTTGTCTGTTGATTTTGATTTTTAATTTATTGTGATTAATTTTTTCCCTTAGTCTCTTATTTGTTTCTACATTCCTCCTGTAAGTGAAACCATCGAATATTTTTCCTTTTCTTTCTGGCTTATTTCACTGAGTATAATCCTTTCTAACTCCATCCATGTTGCTGCAAATTGCATGAGTTTATCTTTTTTGATTACTGCATAATAATGTGTGGTGTAACCAGACCACATCTTGATCCAGTCTATTTTGGGGCATTGGCTTGACTCCAGGTCTTACCTCTTACAAACTGCTGCAGTAAACACTAGGGTGTACGTGTTCTTTTGTATTTTAATGTTTTTGTGTCTTTTGGGTAGATGCCTAGCAGTGGGATTGCTGGGTCATATGGTAGCTCCATTTTTAGTAGCCTGAGGAACCTCCACACAGCTTTCCATAGAGGCTGGACCATTTCGCATTTCCACCAGCAGTGTAGGAGAGTTCCTTTTTTACCACATCCTCATCAACATTTGTAGGTGCTAGATTTTTAACATGTGCCATTCTTACCGGTGTAAGGTGGTATCTCATTGTGGTTTTCATCTGCATTTCCCTGATTGAGGGATGTTGAACATTTTTTATATGCCACACACATGGACCTTTAAAGAGTTTTCAAGCTTGTGCAGAGCCCACAGGTGTGGGGCAGATGGCGGCGAAGGAGCTGGTTGGGCTCAACCAGAGTGAGTGGCTTTATTTCACATACCGGGTGCTGTTAAGGAGTTTGTTGGAAAAAAAAGATCTTCAGACTTTTGAAGAAAAAGGTTTAAAAACCATCACTACAGACTTTAAAAAACTTCGTTTTAGTAAAGTACACACAAAATCTACTGGGTCAACCATTTCTACTGCACAGCAGCAGTTCATTGTGCAATCAGCCACCACCACCGACTTTTGCCAGAGCTTGCTCTTTGTGTAAAACTGAAACTCTGTACCCAGAGGCAACTCCCATTCTCCCCGCCCACAGTCGCCACTCTAGACCTCTTGAAGGGAAAGAACCAGTGACTTCTACGTGTCTGTTGAAGGCTACTCCAGAAATAGATGAAGGTTTGGTTAGGAAGCAGCTTCTAGAAGATAAATAAAACTTTTGAATGCAAAGTCATTCAGGTTATGGTTCAGGTGTAGAGAGTTCTTTTGGAATCTAGAACACTGAAAAAAGGATGTATGGGTTCCTTCTGCTTTTGCTTTTATTAACAGGCAGGCATCTGAATGTCAAGTGAAAAATCCAGTGGGTTGGCAGACTTTACGGCCTCACTTCTTTTTATATCTTTGTAAAACTTACTTTTGTTTTCTGATTACTAGGGATGCACAAACCTAAAATAACAGACGAGGAGTTGGCCTCTCTGTTCCTGTGACGGTCTAAATAAGAACATCGGAATGGAGAGAGCAGGGCGGTGGGGCTCCGGCAGTTCCCTCTGTGCTGCCCTGATAACCCTGACTGCGTCCAGCCCACAAGGAGAGGAAAGGGGGTGGCGGGCAGCCTTCTCCTTTGAGTCACTCCGGAGAAGTTGCCACATCTGCTTTCAGCCCCTTGGCTGGAAGGTGGGGATGTGGCCACAGCTGACTCAAGGTCTCTGGGAAATGTAGTTTATATTCTGAGCTGTCATGTGCTTGGCTAAGACCCTATATCCCCTGGGAAGGAGGGGAGAGCAGAGCTGGGTGTCAGTCTTTGCTGTATCTAGTGGTCCCTGACCAGCTTGCAGGGGTGCTGGGAAAGACCACAGTCTCAGGGTTAGCTGAATTCCTGCTCTCCCCAAAGCCTGTCCCGCTGGCTTTGAGGGCACCATATCCCCCTTCTAATGTGAGTTCTCTCACCACAACAAAAGGAGACAATTCTTGTTCTCTTGCAGGACTAGCAAACTTAGAAATAACCTCAATAAGGGCCCCCTGGTGGCGCAAGGGGTTGAGCGCCACACTGTGAAGCCCCGGCACAGCAGCGCGAGTTCAATCCCTGGCCACGGAGGGGACCCACACAGCGCAGCAGACCTCTCCTGCCTCACCTGCTGCTCCCCTCAGCAGTGTACTTCAGTCGATCTGGCTGTTCTGCTCCCCGCTCTGTCTCTGGTGAATCCTCTCAGCCCCCACACCTCTGGCCTGTACCCCAGTTCTTACATGCATAAACAAATAAATCTTTAAAAAATAAAAAGAAAAAAAATAATCTCAACATCCTAGAACAGGAATGGTATAGGATTGAATGTCATGAAGGATTTGATTGGACTATTGATTAAATATTCTAATATCTAATAATTATCATATTTATTGGAAAATAGCAGTGAGTGAAAAGAGTTGGATCACTGTTTATAACTGCAACTTTTCATTTAAACCTAAATGTCCAGCAATAATAGATGAACAAATGAAATTGTGGTACAAGACTGATCTTTTAATATGACTAAACACATATGGGCCATGGAAATATGTTCCCAATTAATATACTAAGTAAAACACTTTTAAGTGTTAGGCAAAACATACATAACTTTTTTTTGGAAAAGCCTGGAAGGATATTCAAGCTAGCTTTAGCAATACTATCTCCCTGGAACATGGAATACTTTTCTTTGTAGTTTTCTCAATTTTTGACTATGAACATGAATTAATTATATGTAGTCAGGAAAACTGATGAAACCATTTCCATTTAGAAAGAAAAAACTAGAATAAAAGTGGTTTGTCTGGTTATGATCTCAAGTACATATAACCAGAGAGACGAATCCTCCCATGGTTGCCTCTGGGTGATGAATTCAGCCTGGTTCTCTGTCTTCATGTTCATTTCAGGGAGAATGTATTCATTCTATCCAGAGTTAGAAAAGGAAAAAGACAAAAGCTTATAGATTAAAAAAAAAAAGACAATGTGATGTTGTGTTTTGCTAAAAGAACATACAGAAATCTGCTATCTTGCTCCTTAAACATTTTATCTTTTGAATGTGGGCAAAACAGTATGTATAGTATAATATTTCTCATTTTAGCCATTTGTAGGTGTACCGTTTGGTGGTGTACACCCACTTTGTTGTACAAACACCGCCACTATCTACACCCCACATTTTCATCACCCCAAACAAAAATTCTATCCTCATTAAACATGAATTGCCCCTTCCCCCCACCCTCCAGCCCCTGGCCACACTTCTCTTCTACAACTTGAGTCTATGGAATAGACTGTTTGGGAACCTCAGGCAATAGGAATTTTTTTAAGGCTGCTGAGACAGTCTGGGAGTGCTCAGAAATGAGTCATCACCCTTCAAGCAGCCCTTAAAACCACGTTTTAAGAACCAGTGCCTTAGCGGGGTGAAAGGGGAAGCAGGTAAGAGAGCAAAGGAAAAACCCTTGGGGATGGCATCTTATTTAAGCCTGTGGAACGGGGGGAGGGAAGGTGACAGTGGTAACTACCACCCACTAGTGGGGCTGTTCGGAGGTTAAATCACCTCAACAAGGAGGTGTGGGGACCAGTGTGTTGAATCCGGCAGGGGCAAGAACAGCGACAGGGTCCCGCCTGTGAACCTCCCTGTTTCCACTCTCCTACTCAGTGATTAGAAGCGTCAGGGCCACCCTTGGGCCTGGCCTCTTCACTGCTTGCTCCTTGAGTCAATCTGGAAATCTCTCAAACTGGCTGCCAATGAGAACATTAGGCATTCATGAAACATAATTAAGAACATATATCCAAAGCCATAGCTGTCCAGGTAAGCAGAAGGGCAGTTCCCTCAAAGGGAACCCACCCCGGGAAGGCACAGTGTAGGAAAAATCCAGCAGGACAGTGTTTATCCAGCTGCTGACAAGTGATCTGCAAGTGATAAAATCTTGAGCGTATTCTATTTTTCACAGTTACTAAAATAGAAGAAAACTGTTAGCACCCAATCCCAGCAAGGTGGCCACAGGGCTGTAACAACTCTCAAGGATAGAGATATTCTGGGGGCACGAAAAACCTGGAAATTCATCCAAAGAACATGTGTTTTTGAAGCTGGGAGTCATCAGGTTGGCCTGGGTGCCCTTTGTAGAGCCCAAGGAAAGACTGGGGTAAGGGCCACTGGGTGCTTGCAGAAGCAAGAAAGTGTAGAGCCCTCACCCCCTCTGCCTCCCCGCCCCAGGGAATCGAGGATCAGAATTTAGAAAGTGCAAAGTCCAATGTCCCACAATTCATTGCTCGGTCAAGACAGCAAGCTAGACTTCTCAGGCTAGAGCAACAGTTCTCAAACTTTTTGGTCTCAAGACACTCTCAAAAATGTTTGAGGGCCCCAGAGAACTTTTGCTTATGCGGGTTGTATCATTAATAGTTTACAGGATGTGAAAATAAAGCAAAGATATTTGTGTTATCTAAGTCAAAATCATGACAATAAGCTCAAAGATGTTAACATAAATGAAACATCTAAATAAAAATAGATACGCCCCCAAACAACCACCACCACCACCATCGAGAAAAGTGTGGCATTTCATGTTTTTGCAAATCTCCTTCACGTCTGCTGAACAGTTAGCTGGATCCTTAGTTTACGACTGCAGTCAACTTATTGACCTCAGATAGGTTCTGGAACATTCCCTTCATTAGGAAGGATTTTAACTGAGAGAGTGAGACTGGCCAAAGTGCTTGGTTTTGTGAAAATTGTTTCGAACTAACTTGTGGACCCCCTAGGGGAGTCTCAGAGACTGTAGGGGTTCTTGGGCCCCCCTTGTGGGCTGGTGGTGTACCCACACAGGTGCACCGGTTGTTCTCAGCAGCACTGCTTGTAAAGGAGAATGTTGGAGCACTTACTTCTCTTCTGGCAGAGGGCAAATAAAAGGCACAACACACTGATACGATGAAATACTTATGCAGCCCTTAAATTTACATGGGTATAGAAAAAAAAACAGTTTCAGAAGAATATATAAACACAGTATTTCCATAAAAACCTGCCTTAAGACAGCAATATTTTTGGTGGGCATATATACATATTTGTAAGTGCACAGAAAGATCTAGAAGTTTCCAGAGGCACCACTGCAGGTGGACAGTGAGGAGACTTGGGAGAGGGGTATACCATTTTACTATACTAAAGTAATATACTAAAGTAATAGGGTTAACTTTACTCTCTAAATTTGACCCACTTTATTAGAAGATCTATCTAATAAAACAAACTTCTCCCAGGATCTTGAGACATTTTTCAAAGCCTGAAGTCCTTATTATCCAGAGTGATTTAAATTTCAGTGAGGATTCCAGCCCCAGCGTTGTTCAGAGAGCTCACCACCAGTGGCCAGGGTGTCTGCCCATGCAGACTCCGTTCTCGAAGGTTCCCCAGGTCATGGTCTCACTGTCCCCAGCTCAGGCAGAGCCCACGGGAACAGCCCCACACCCCCACACTCTGGAGAGGGCGCACGTTCTTCACCGAGAGGGGAATTCACTCGTCTGCCTGGTGCGTCTCCCGGGCAGCCGGAGACGCTGCGGGCGGCTCCTCCGACGGCCCGTGGAGGCGGCGGGCGCATGTGCGCGCGAGCACACACGCACGCGGGCACGCACGCACGCGGGCACGCACGCACGCGGGCACCTGCACACGAGATCACACTCACGGGGGCAGGAGGGAGAGGGTGAGGTGGGCCCTGCGTCAGGGCCCCCTGGGGCTCAGGGTCAAGACTTGGCGTGGCCTCCAGAAGTGCCCACGCGTTCACAGTGCCCGGCTCCGCGTGCGCATCCGGTCGGGGCGCGAGGCCTCGGCAGAGACCCGCGGGCCCATAAGGCCAGGGCCCCTCTGCTGCCTGCGGCAGGGCACGGGAGGCGTGGGCCGGCCTGGCTTGTAGAGAAGGAGCTCACCGAGGCCGACCGAACCACCCAACTGGCCGGCTGCCTGCTGGCTGCAGACAGAGGATGCCCAGAGGGTCGCGGGAACGGAGGCCGGTGGCAGGAGCCATGGAAGGCCTCGGGCACAGCTAGACTGTGAGGAGGAGCCAGCCTCCATGGAGGTAAGCGGCAGGGCTGGTAAAAATGACCTTCGGTGTGCTGCTGGGGTTCGAAAAGGATGTCACAGGGACTGTGGCGTAGACTGGGGGCCGGCAGAGCTGGTGTTTGGCTTATCCTTATGGGGACAAGGCTCATGGGTTGTTTGGGGGCTAGTGGTGAGGGGTGGGGTCAGTGTCAACTCTTGGGCTGTTGGCCGTGGAGGTGATGGAGACGGGCGGGGGGCCAGTGTACAGGCCTGATAGCTATCAAGATGGTGGCAGAGATGGTGTTAATTTCCATGGGGTGGGAAGTGGTGGCAGGGGAGCTGACTGGGATCCCTCAGGGGACAGTGGTGGCCAGTGGGGCGCAGCTGGGAGGCAATGAAGCTGGTCGGCAGCGGTGATGCGGCAGAGCAGCGGGCGTGTGGGCCTTGCTGCTGGCATGAGGCCGGGGGAGGTGGCGCTGGTGAATCAGACTTCCCAGTGGACCTGCTCCGGCTCCAGTGAATCTGTTCTCTGCCTCGGGGAGTCCCCGCCTGTTGCTGAAGGTGCCTCTGCTCCTCCCACCCTCTGGTGGTGACCCTGGGGCTGCCCAGGCAGGTTCTGCAGAACAAAGCCTCCTGGCCACAGGTGACCATTGCTGGGGTACAAGGTGGACCCCGAGTGTTCCGGATTTTGATGTCAGTCCCATCAGAAAGGCAGGGTTTGGTTATTCTCTTGCCCAAGAAGAGAGTAGCAAGGAGGAGAAGGAGAGGGGAAGTGCAGGAGGTCGAGACTGGGGTGGGGCCTGGCGCCCAGGAGGCCTGAGGGCCAGGGCAACGTGGCCAGGGCCACTGTGGGTCTCGGTGCTGAGTCTCAGGTCTCTCTGGCAGGCATGGCCTGCAGGAGGGTGCCCTCGGCGTCTGGTGCTCTGCCCACGCCATGTAGTGAGGGCAGCGTGGATGTGATGGGAAATTGGCCATCGGGTGCAGGCTGTGGGAGGCAGGTACGGCAGACCGGGGTGTGAGAACGGCGTCCCTGGACCAGACAGGCCCTGGGGAGGGCACAACATGTCCAGAAATGGCAGGAAGGGGGACAGCTGGGGGGAGGAGGAGGGTCAGCCCATTTTACTAGAAACTTGGGGCACAGAGAAACTCCAGTTAATGTCTGGTTATAACAAACCTGACCGTGGTTTCCTGGAAAGAGCCAGACCCTGGTGCTTAAGGGGAAAACAAAATCTCTGGGTTCGGATAAAATGGCCGAGCAGCCGGTTTATTTTGAGCTGTGGTGGTCAGGACTGGCCAGGGCAGGGGGGTCTGGGGGGCCTGCCCTCTGGCCCAGGGGGCTGGGCTCAGCCCAGGGGATCCGTGGCGGTACACAGCAGGCCAGCCAGCAGAGCCAGGCCCAGCACCGCCAGGACCGCCAGCGCCACATCCCACCAGACACTCGGGTAGTCCCAGGACTCCCGGCGCCGCCAGCCGCAGTTGCCCAGCTCGTAGCCGGTCAGCTGGCCCAGCGGGCGCCTGGTGGCGAGGCGGGGGCTGGCGCAGCGGACATGCAGCAGGGCGTCAGGCGTGTGGTCCTCCAGCCAGAGGCGCAGGTAGGTGAGGCTGCAGTCGCAGTGCCAGGGGTTCTGCGAGATGTCCAGGGTCTGCAGCTGGGGCAGGTGGTCGAAGGCGCCAGGGGGCACGGAGCGCAGGCTGTTGTTGGCCAACAGGAGGTGGCGGGTGTGGACGGGCAGGGCAGGCAGGGCTGTGAGCCCCCGGCTCCCGCAGTCCACCCACAGCCCCATGGTTTCCAGAGCCTGGCAGGTGCACGCCGCGGGGCAGTCCGTGGTGGCCTCCGCGGCGGCCCAGAGCAGGAGCAGGGCCCCCCAGGCAGGCATCAGGCAGGCTGGCTGTGGGAGAGCAGCGCGAGGTGAGGGGGGGTCTGGCAGCAGCACCCGTCCCGAGGGCCAGTGTGCCTGTGGGACCGGGGACTCCCCTCCCTTCTCAGGCCTCAGCTTTCTCCTCTGATAGGGGGTGGTGGTGACAGAAGGGGGTGAGCAGGCCCAAGCCAGGGCCCAGCTGACGCTCACCAGACACGCGGAAGGCAGAGCGGTGAGGGTGGCTGTGGTGGGCGAGGTGGTTGTGGTCGCTTTGTTCTTGGGTCGGGGAAGGGACCCGAGCCAAGGCTCAGGGGTGGGGTGCACCCCTGCTAGACGCCTCCTAGCCCTGGACCCAGGCCCAGATCCGGGGGAGGGCCTTGGACGGGGCTCCCAGGCTGCTCCGGGCCCCACACCTAAGCCTGGGCCGGGCGGAGGGCGCGGCTGACGTGACTAGCCTGACACCCGACAGCAGGGTGAGGATGCTGAGGTTGGTAGGGAGGGACCCGCAGGGCTCATCTGGAGCCGGGCTGGGGATGGAGGCCCAGAGGAGAGCCGCTCTGCAGGGTCACACAGGCGGAGCCAAAGATCAGACTAAGACGCAGGTCTCACGAGCCCCCATCTCTGTCTGGTCTCTCCCCAAGGCTTAGTGGGGGCTGGCTCCTGTCCCAAGACCAGCCTTCCCCACCGGGGGACAGCGCGTGCCGTGTCCTAGAGCTGCTCCACCCCCCGTCTTCTGGCGGGAAGAGCCAAAGGTGGGCAGAGGCAGACCTGGTGGTCTTGCTGGCCCCGAGGGCCCTCGGTGGGAGGCGTGCGGGGAGGAGGAGTGCCTTACCTGTGAGGCTGGACCCCGCTCTGAGGCAGTCCTGCCGGGCCCTGGAGCCGTCTGCGTGCGCCTGCCTGGCGCCTACCGCTGGGGTGGGAGGAAGGAAACGTGAAAATAGCTGCTTATCCCTGCGTCCAGCCAGGGGGCCTATCTCCAGGGCACGGAACCAGAGTCACCCCAGCTAGTGCAAGAGGGCCCCACATTCCCCCACTATACTGCCGGTGCCGCCATAAGGGGAGAACCCAGTGGCCCTGGTGCCATGGTGGGGGCTTCCAGACCCCGAGACCGGCACCTCTTCCTTGTCTGCGGTGGCCTCACAGAGGCATGGGCCGGGTAGCAGCCAGGCTGGGCTGCGAGTCCCATGGCGGGGAGTGGCTTGAGTCTGAGCTCTCCTTGGTCTCCTTGAGGTGGAGGAGAAGCTCTCCTTCTTCCGGCACCATTGCTCTCGGGGCACCTGACCCCCGTTTTTTACTTTTTAAAGATTTTATTTACTTATGCAGACAAGAACTGGGGTACAGGCCAGAGTTGCAGGGGGTGAGAGGAGTCACCAGGACAGAGTGGGGAGCAGAACAGGTGGATCCACCGAAATCTGCTGCTGAGGGGAGCAGCGGGCGAGGCGGGAGAGGGCCAGCTCCCTGGCTGGAGATCGAACTGGTGCTGCAATGGCTGCGGAAGCCCCACAGTGCGGCGCTCAAACCTTGTGCCACCAGGGAGGCCCCGGCCCCGCTGTTTAATAAAGGGCCGCAGCCCGGCCGAGCCCCTGCTGGACACGGGCCTCTCCCTGGAGCGAGGCGGCGGTTCCGGCCGCATCACATCTGCAGCGTCACTACGCTGCGCAGGGAGTGGCGTTGTTCTCCCCTGTGCCAGCGTGTGAAGTTCCCCTTGAAAGAGCAGTGTATTTTTAATTTAATTATATTTTATTGTTATAAAATATGAGTAAAAATCAGGCCTAACAGTAAAACAAATGGAAACATCAGTGCATGTGTTTGCTAATAAGTCATAAAACTACCACTGTTATGAAATATTTAACAAGTCCGTAAAGGGTTAGCGTGGGAGAAAATTGCACTTGAGGGCAGGGTGAGGGGTGGCTGAGGTGTGGGGCTCCCTGGGGGTAGAAGGGGTTCTGGTGACCTCAGTAAACAGAGCCCTTGGCTACAGGGCCCCAGAGGAGAGCGGGGCTGGGGGCGCTGCTGAGAAGTGGAGGAGGGTCCCGGGGCTGAGCCCATGGCCACGGTCATGGCAGTCAGGGAAGTGAGGTCAGAGGCGGGTCTGGGCTCCCCATGGAGGCGGTTTGGAAGGACTCGTGAGGCTGGGAGCAGCTGGGTGAGCCTGTGCCCTTGACCTTGAGGCTCAGATGTTCCGGGCCAGGACGGAGGGGCTGGGTACCACTCAGCTGACTGGCCTTTCTTTTCTCTTACATCGTTCACTTTGTGAAGTTCCTGCTCTCTCCCCTCGTGCAGCCCTGTAGTCCTCCCGCACCACAGCAGCCGGTGCTCCATCACCCCACGCCCTGGTGCTTTTCCCTCTGCTCTTTGGACCCCCTCCCCCCCGCTTTGTGCCTCAGACCCGTGGTCAGCTTGCAGGTTTGGGCTCTCTCCCGACCCTTCTTGGGGCTCCGCACGTACGGGCGAGACCGTCTGCTGCTGGCCTCTGTCCTGGGGGCTGTGTCACTCAGCACACCCCTCCCAGCCCACCTGCTCGCCGGGTGGCCCCCATCGTATCGGTGTACCAGCGCTTTTGGTCTGTTCATCTGTTGGGGTGTCTGGGTTGTTTCCTTACCTCGCTGTTGTGACCGGTGCCGACGCCGCCAGGAACCACGGAGGAGGCACGAACAGGCCGCGGCAGAGCCTGTCCCTGGAGGTGCAGGCGCAGAGTCGGCGGGAGCCAGCAGGGAGTCAGGGCCCTGGAGGGAGCCTGGACTTAGACAGCCAGCAGGGAGCCGGAACCCACAGGGCCCCGCGGGGAGCCGCACCTCCAGGAACCAGCACGGAGCCGCCGGCACCTGTAGCCCCACAGGCTCCTTGTTAGGGCACCTTCACCTCCCGTGTGCGCAGACGCCCTTTTCTGGCCCCTCCCTCTCCATCTACACACATGCTCATGGGCGCCTTTAGTCTGCAAAGTTGCATGTGTGTGTATGTGCGTGTGTGCACGTGTGAGTTGAGTGCCCCACGCACTCCACTCCTCCCCTTTGCTTCCCCACCAAACCAGGTGTAGCGGCTCCCCTCTGTGGCACAAGCTCTGCCCTGTCCCCCATTTTCCTCAGCTTCAAGTGCAGCTGCACCCAAAGCTCCAGCTCAGCCCAGACCTGGTGTCCGGTGCCTCCTGGTGGTTCCCTTATCACCGCCCCTGTGCTGTTGGCCGTCATGACCTCACCGAGCTGACCGCCCCCCGCAGTGCCCATCTCCCCTGCTTTCACACCAAGCGTCTGAGCCGAGTGCATGGTTTTCCAGCTGACGGTTGCATCTCCCAGCTTCCCTTGCCTTTAGATGTAGTCATTTGACAACGCATGCCCAATGGGAAAAGAGGAAGACTGAGGGTGAAGTGAGGCTTCCGGGTTCAACTTGCTGGCTGCAGCTCTGGGGATGCCATCTTGGCCTATGGGGCAGGCATGAGTGGAGATCGGCAGAGCAACAAGCAGAGAAACCTGTCCTGAGCAATTCTGGACTCCCGCTCTGGCATGCCCACCGAAACTTCTCCCTGCGAGACATGAAACTTTCTCTTGTTTAAGCCTCTCTCTTCTCAGTCTCTGTTATGGCAGCCCCTGACACCAAGCAGGCCAGTCAGCTGTGCCCCCACGTCTGTCGCCCGCTCTCGCTGCTTACTGCAGAGGGGCCTGCCCTGTAAGCCTGGGTGGGCAGAGTTCCTGGCCTGGCCCCCAAGACCCCACTCCCTAATCCCAGCACCGGTGAGTCCTGTGCTGAGGTTGGGCTGTTTTATGCTGTGGTCGAGGCTAAAAGAGGGGGGTTTTCCAGGAGGTCCTGATCTAATCATGTGAGCCCTGAAATGCAGGCAGCTCTGGCCTGCGGTGGAAGAGGGAGTGGGAGAGATGCAGCCGAAGGGGATGTGGGAGACATACCGAGTGCGAGAAGGACTGTAGCGTGCTGAGGAGCAAGGAGCTGCTGCCCGTGGCATTCGGGGACTCTCAAGAGCCTCTGGGGAGGAGATTTCCTTATGAGACCTGAAGCAGAGACCCAGAGCCCGCTTGCCCTGCACGTCAAACCCAGCGGAAGAGAAGTATGGGTGTGTCTGTGAGCTGCTAAATTTGCCGTAATCTGTTCCAGCGAGAAGAGAAACCCCCGCAAGGCTTCCCCCTTGCGTCCTGCATTCCGCTGCCACCCTCCAGGGCATTGCCTCTGCCGCTGTCTCCTTTCTCCCATCACCAATTTCTTGCTCACGGGTCATTTCCATTAGATTACAAGTAACTTGTACATCGCCTTTTCAAAACCTCCCTTAATTCCACACCTTCCTCCACTTACCACCAACCTCGCTGCCTCTCTCCAGCCCATGACTCCTGCAGGGTTTGTCTCCACTCACTGTCCAGCGCATCGGTGGTTTCTGCTGTCCTGCCCCCTCCCCTCCAGTATATTCAGAACTTTCCTATTCCCCCTTTGGACTGCCACTTCCCTGGTCTTTGATCGGCCCCTTGCTCCCCACTGCGCTCAGAGCAGCCCCATGCTCCCCTATGGCTAGTCCCTGCTGCTCTGGGCCTCCTCATGCACTCTCCTCTTTGCTTAACAGTCTTCACTCACTTGGCCTGTCTTTCTGTTCTTCAGACACTGCAGTGTCTTCCTGCCTCAGGGCCTTTGCACTTGCTGATCCCGCTTCTGGATCCTTCCATGGCTTCTTGACATCGCGTCTCAGTGTAAATGACGCCTCAAGGCCCCCGTAAGGCAGTACTCCCACTCTTCTGGACCGTTCCTACTCTCTTTAACTTTCTCATAGCACTTATCAGGACCTGCGATTGTCTTATTTTTACAGTTGGTTGGCATTTATGAAGTGTTTGCCCCCACTGGACAGAAACGAGATGGACTATGACTCTGCTCCATTAACTGTCGTCTAGAAGCGCACCTGTGACTGACACAGCGCGCATGTAACATTCCTTAGCTTTGCCGACCCTCTCTCTTCTGCTTCAGCCAGTCCTACCTCTCAAGGGCTGGCGTCTCCTGGGTGCCAGTGTCTGCCTCTCGCTACAAAGGTCTGACCTTGTCACTTCTCGACATCGCTGAAGGGCTCCCCTGGGTCTTCAGGATAAAACCCAGTCCCTCAGCTGGTTCTCTTGGACCATCCTTCGCTGTCCTCTCTGCCGCCCGGTCATCTCCCCCGACCTGAAGCTCTGTGGTTCCTTCAGGAGCATCTCTGCTCCTTCTTCCCCACTCACGTGCAGATTCCTCTCTCTGTGCCTTTGCCTCTGCAGTCCTCCCTTTCTGTAGCCCTCCCCTGAATTGTGCCCAGCACTTTCTGTCCTCTAAGTTTCACATGGGCATGACCTCTTCCAGGAAGCCCTCCCTGATCTGCACCCCACTGAGTTAGTGGTGCTGTCATTGGCCTGCCCACAAATCCAGCAGCTCCTGGGGGACCCCAAGCACCCACAGGGGATGTGGCCTGATGCTATTTACATACTGACCGAAAATCAGCAGAGATTCTCAGGTGACTTCAGATGATGCAGCCTGTGCCATAAACAGTAAGAAATGACAGAGCCCCCCCTTCCCTACCCCTGACCTGAGGAGAGACTTAGTCTGTATGTTAGGGGAGCAGTGCTTAGAAAGCCTTCATTTTGTGGGTCAAGGAGCCTTCACTATGCTCCAGAAACAGTGTCTCCTCATGAGAAGCAGAGAGGATTAAGAGGCGATATTAAGAGGCGATGATTGGGCCTCCCTGGTGGTGCAAGGGATTGAGCGCCACACTGTGGGGCTTTCACAGCCATTGCAGTGCGAGTTGGATCCCCAGCCCGGGAGGGGACCCACAAGGCACAACAGACCTCTCCTGCCTCACCCGCTGCTCCCCTCAGCAGTGTGTTTCTGTCGGTCTGCCTGTTCTGCTCCCCACTCTGTCTCTGGTGAATCCTCTCACCTCCCACATCTCTGGCCCACACACCAGCTCTTGTGTGCATAAATAAATAAATCTTTAGAAAAAAAGAGAGAGGCAATGACTGTTGTCTAGCATTTTTAGCCTGTGTACAGCCAGGAGGAAAAGGGGTACCCCTGTGACCCCTGGTTCTTTGCAGGTACTCATCTCTAGTGTTGGGGGCGGGGCTGTGGAGCAGCACTCAGGCTTCCAAACGCTGTTCTGCTGCTTGTCAAGTCTGTGATGTTGAGTAGTAATTCCAGCCTCTCTTTGCCTCAGTTTCCTCATCTGTGAAATGGGGGGAATATAAAAAACCCCAACTTCCCAGAAGTCCATGGGGCTGAGTGTCAGTCTTGTAGCATGTGTTGGCACCGTCTGTCCCGGGTTCGCCAGCCACGGCGGGCCTGATGCCCTCACTGAGCTGTCTTTGGTGTCGAGGGTTTCCGTGTGCTGCGGTTCGTAAGCCAGACATCGTCTGTCTGTGCTCCGGCCTGGCAGCCAGGACTTGGGCCCTCCTGGTTCCATCAGGGTTAGCAAATGCATCTGGTGAGCAGTTAACACCGTCCTGTGTTTTCTGTGAACTTAGCGTTGTGTTGCCGTCTCTGTATGGCAGGTGAAACTGGTTTCTCAATTAAACGAGAGCACATCACCTTTCCTTCTTAAAATTTTTTTTCATAAATTTAAAAAGTGAGCCGGTCCTATGAAAAACAGTAGATCAGGAATAGCACGGGTGGAAGGAAGATTCTGCAAATAGCCAGGGGTGGAGGGAGTTGATCCCTGGCCCCTCGGTGGCCGGCTTGGCAGCGACTTTGAACCCTTACACATCAGTCCTCTGTTCCGTGAGTGCGTTTGCCACCTAGTGGCAAAAGTGAGAAATTTCAGACTGCTTGTGGGAAGGGGGCAATTTAAGGTCAACAGAATGATTTTTGTTTACAGGTGAGAGAGGACATTACTTAGACAACATTTTCAACAAGCGTAGATCATTTAAGCAATCGCAGAGAAACCCTTTTAGAACAGGAGCGAAGAGCGGTAGACACGAAGGCGGCTCGCAATTAGGAATCTCCCGTTTCTCTGGAAATGCAGTAGGGACCTGCCCATCCCCGCTCCCGCCTCCTTTCCCCCACCAGGCCAGCTGAGGGGGCACGCGGCAGTGTAGTTACACAGGGGAGCTCACTCGCCCGTGCTCAGGGCTTAAGGTGTGGTGGCTGCTGTCTTGGGCTTCAGAATCAGCTCATCTCCGCCGTGTGTGCCCGTGACGTCCCTAGGACAGGGGGCTACGCGCTGGACTTGGAGCCTCAGCTCATACTGCTCGGCTGCTGGCACCTCCCGGGCCTTAGGCTGTCTGCTCCCTGCCCCTGGCCTCCTTCGCCTGGGTGTGTTATACCAGGCTGCTGGCTGGAGGCTGGCGAGGGCAGGGGCCTGGCAGCCTTCAGGCCCGAGCAGACAGGCGCACGCTGCCCCGCCCCAGGTCCCCTGTGTCCTGGTGTGCTCCTTCAGCGGACTGCACTGGGGCCCTCGGCCTCTTTCCCGCGTGCTGTGGCCGTTGGCAGGCCTGCGCTGGTTACTCATAACCTAAGCCCGTGCCGCAGCACCCAGGCCACCCTAGGTTTTGATGAAGCATATTTTTATTAGGAATGCATTTGTTGTCTATTGCTGCATAACAAAACATCCAGGCAGCAGCTCCAGACACTGACATGTGTTTATTTAATTATTATCTCCCAGAACTTGGGCGCAGCTTGGCCGGGCAGTTCCGTTCTGGATAGCAGTCAGCACCTCAGCTGGGGCTACGCTTGTCAGAAGACTTGAGGGCCTGAGGGCCTGCTTCCAGACGTGAGCCGTGGCTGTGGGCTGGAGCCTCCTTCTTGCTGGCGATTGACAGGAGACTTTGATCCGTCACGTGACCTTTTCCACAGGGTTGCCTGGGGTCCTGGTGACGTGGAGGGCAGGGACAGAGCCGCCAAATCACACCGCCAGTTCTGCCACGTTCTCATTGCTGGGTGAGTGCTAAGTCCAGTGCGCACACAGGGGAGGGGATTCAGCTTTCTAGCTTGATGGAAGATTAACAAGGACTTTGTAGACATTTTAAAAGGAAATTTCCCGATGTAAATACTGGCGAGACGTCTATAAAGAAAATGCTGAAGCTTTGCTGGAGGCTCCTCCTGAGGGATGGAGAGTTAATGGTAATCCCCAGGAGCCTCCGTGACGGGAAACTCCTGGGTTGGGGCTGTGACTGAAACTCAGGCCCACATGTCACGGGAGGTCCTGTTTTTGTGAAAGTTTCTTGGAAATTTCGTACTTACTCTGCTTCTGTGCAAAGGAAACCCCGGTGACTGCCCTCGGTGCCACCATCTCTCCCCTGGAGACTCTACTGAGGCTTTGTCTCAGCAGAGCTGCCCCCCAGCTTTCTGTGAAATTTTTGTACCCTCTGGCCCACTCTGATGTCTGAGACCTTGGCTCCCAAGGGCCCTGCCTGCTTCTCGGGGTACAAGCTGGTCAGGCGGCTGTGAGTGTAGGCTTGAGGGGGACAGCCTGGAGCTGGGGCTGTGGGCAAGGCGAGAAGCCCCATGCTGGCTGCTGTGGGTCACAGGCTGCGGTGCTGGCTGCTGCGTGGCGGGGATTTCCCCAGGGAAGTCCCGTGCGCGCACCCTGAGTCGGGCGGGGCTCAGAGCAGTGGGCCTTGGGTCAGGCACAGCACTGGCAGAGGACCAGCAACCTCACTGAGGCTCAAGGTCTTCAGGTTGAGGGCCCAGTCTCTCCCCAGTGGGCCAAAGGGAGGCCACGGAGGCTGCCGTCCACAGGCTGAGTGAGCACCCAGGAAGTGCTGGCTCTGCAAAGACAGCGGGGGTCCTCCTCTGTCCCTGCCCTGGCTTTTTAAAATCAACTTAGAGCAGGTGTGATTTCATGGGAAACTGGGCCCAAGGAAGGGGGCTCCAGGCTCTGCAGTGGGAGGCCTGGCCTGGCCCTGCACAGAAGAACCGGGGGCTGCAGGGTTTCGGGCCCGTGAGGGCAGCCGGGCTGATCCGGAGGCAGCTCTGCCGACAGTCGGTGTGGCTGGAGGCTGGTCTGACAGTGATCGGGCCGGTCCTGGAGCTGTCCGGTTCACCAGGATGCCCACAGACTGGTCAGTGGCCTCAGCAGGAGACGAGGAAGGGACTGGCGAGTGCAGGAGCGGTGGGGGCTGGTGCCAGCGGCTCTCTCTGCAAGAGCTCGCAGCCAGCTAAGGCTCGGTGCAGGGCATCCAGGACGGCCAAGGGGCCCGCTGTCCCTGCTGGAAGGAGAGAGTGGGGGGCTGGGTCACTCGCGCAGCTTCGGGGCACCCTCCTCCACCCCCACCCAGCCTCCGCCTCTGTGTCTCCCCCATGGAGTCCCTGGGAGGGGGCTTCTAGGGCTCAGTTCTGGCCTCCTTGATGCCAGGGACTGGGCAGGACCCGAGTCCAGACTGCCGACGGGGCCCACGAGCTCAGGCTTATCCCCGGCCAGCCACCCGGGCCCTTGGCCGCGGAGCTCGGCCGGCTCAGTTTGCGGTCACTGGGCACAAGTGGGCACCAAAGAATTTCCGCTGCCCTGAGTTTCCGTTAACGGGGGCGGGGAGGGCGCTTGGCCTAGTGCTTCAGAGGTACCTAGAGCCTGGGCAGCCAGCCTGTGGCTTCTCTCTGCATCTCAGTGTGCTCATCGGTGGGACATGGGGGCTAAAAACACAGGAGCCGCCTCAGCCGGGCCCACACAGAGCCCAGTGACGGTGGACAAGTGTGGTTGCCAGCAGGAACCCACCCAGTTCCCGCGAACACTTGGCCACACTGGCTCTTTTCAGACGGCGCTGCTAACGTCCCCAGAGCCGTTGCTGCCGGAGCCCTTTTCTGGCAGGCAGGACAAGACAGGAGTCTGAGGGGTGGGAGGGGCTTCTGGGTCAGGGCACCCTCCAGCCACGTGCAGGCCCCGAGGGCGGGGCTGTCCTACCGTGAGCAGGGCCCCCGCAGGCATCCAGCGAGCTCAGCAGGCTCTTCCCCAGGGCTCTTTTCGATACATTCTTAAAAGGAAATGAGACAGCTCAGATGGCGGCAAGGCCTCGCTCCGCAGGTGGGCAGGTGGGTTGGTTTCCTGCCCACCTCCCGGGGGCGCGCTGCTCGATGGGTGCTGGGTGCGTGCAGTAGGTGGGGGCGCACCATCCGTCAGCCAGCGCCAGGGCTGAGCTCACCGGCACGGGGAGGCGCTTGAGAGATCGCCTGGATGGGCGCGTCTGCGCACCAGCACCCACCCCGAGCACAGCCTGGTAAACGCTCGTCCTCAGGGCAAAGCAGTGCTGGGAGAGTGCACAGGGGCCTGCACTGACCCGGCTGTTGGGCTGCGCCCTTGCTGCCGCTGCCCACCTGCCCGCCTGCAGCCCTTGCGCCGGCCACTGAGGTGCAGGCGGAGTCTCCTCTGGAGCTGGCTTCGGACCCTGGCCCGCCCCACGGTGGCCAGACAGGTCTGGCCAAATTAACTGCCTCTTTCAAAAAAAAGCGAATATTACTGCTTTTCCTGATGCTGTTTAGGAACATAATTGGCTACTAAGTACTAGGTCCTGACTTTCCCTGCTGGCCACCTTGCTGGGCAACCCCGGTGCTCCATGGACGCCTGTGCTGTCCGGCAGCCAGGGCTCTGCTCCTTCCCTCCCGGGATGCTCTCCTCTCTCGCCCTGGCTGGAAGGTCGCGGTGGCAGTGAGGACAGGCCCTCCCTGCCCGGACTCTGCCCCAGAAGGGCTGCTCCGGCTGCTCCTCAACAGCGTGAGGTGGTGGGGTTCGGCGGAGACACTTCCTGGGCAGGAAGGCCGCTGTTTCCTTAGCTCGCGGAGGGGGTTTTCATGACGCCGGACGGTGACTGCCGCCGCCCCGTCTACAGAGACAAACGCGTGGTTTTCACTTTGGCCGGGCAGTGTGGCACGCGGTGTGGGCGGCTTGCTTGTCTCGGTGTGGAAACACTTTGCTTTCCTGGGATAAGTCCAGCGTGCGCGTGATGCATCTCGTTACACTGCTGAACTGGGCTCGCTAATGTCTTATTTACAGTCTTTCCATCCTCATTTAAATGTGACCTCGGCTTCGATCTCCCCTTCTTACACAGTCAGGTGTCGCTTCCAGACACTTCACTTCCGAAACCGCACCGGGAGTCCTCCGCTGAGCCTGTGTCTGATCTGGCTGTGACATCCCACCTCCTTGCAAGGATCGCCCAGGGCAGGGCCTGCCACTGGCCGGGCTGCCTCCCGAGAGCTCCGCCCCCCGCCCACGGCCAGCCCCAGCCTACCAGGTCCCGCAGCCTCTGCAGCAGCTGCAGCACGTCCACCAGCTTCTCTTCCAGCAGGGACAGCCGCACCCGCTCTGTCTCCACCATCTGCAGCTCCAGCCTCAGGCGCTCGTTCTCCTCCACCTTCTGCGGCAGCTCTGCCTGGGGGACCAGTGAGGCTCAGTGCCCTCCCTGCTGCCCTCTGCCCCTACTGTGGCTCGTCTCCAGGCGGGACCCTTTGCTGGCCCTGACGCCTTTGCAGAAAGCATCTCACCTGGCCCCAGCCTGCAGGAGGCCGGGCAGGTAAAGTCACCTGCATCTCCGCTGTGGCACTGAGGCCCAGAGGAGGTGAGCGCCTGACCGAAGGCCACACAGAGTCGGGCTGATGGAGGAATAGGAGGAAAGTGTTTTATTTTCCAGCCAAGGGACTCCACCCTCCTCTCCTCTCCACCTTTCTGAGTCCTTTTCTTTTGAATAATTGTTTTTGCTTGGTTGCAAGCAACAGAAACTGAGCTGGCTAGCTTAACAGAGAGGGAATTCCCCGGCAGACTGACTGGTGGGCAGGCCCCGGGATGGGCCGAGTGCTGGCGAGCCTCGGGAACCGCAGCAGTGGAAGCTGCGAGCAGGAGCGGCTCAGGGCTCTTGTCTGGGGGCAAGGCAGAGAACACTCTCCAGCATTCTCTCCCCTCCGCAGTTCCAGAGGTGACCGTGGGCTTTGGAACTGCGTCAGACCCCGATACGTGAAAACCAGCGCAGGTTAGAGCTCAGGCGTAGAGTAACCACGAGCTGGGAAAGGGCTTGCAAATGCTGATTGTCGGGAGCGTCCTGCGTTAGTTGCTTGGCGCAGAGAGACGAGAGCACACTAAGCAGCCGGCCGGTTGCATGGAGACACCTGGCTGTTGGTGTCACCTGCCCAGCTCTGCTCGCTCGCTCCCGCAGTCTTGACAACAGCACTCACTGGGTTTTCTTTCTCATCTGGCTCTGACAGAGCGTCCACCACTGAGCCCGCCCCCACCACAGGATTGGTCAGGGAAGGGCAGGTGGCTGAGGCTGGGTCAGCAGAGTTCCTCTCTGAGGTTTGAGGTGCTGGGAGTGAGGCGCTGATTGTCCCCCTCTGGTTTCTTGATGGGCGCCTGTAGCTGTCTGTGGTCTCGCCACCCCTCTCCCCACTACACAGAGTAAGCCCCTCTGAAGTTGCCAAGAGCAAGGCCAGTACCTAGAGAACCACAGAGCAGACAGGGGAGACAATCTAGGCCAAGTCCCTGGAGCCAGCCATGCCTGAAGCTCATCTCAGCTGTTCTTCCCAACTCCGTGTTCTAAGTTGCATTCAGGCTAATCTGAGATGAATCCTTTTAACTCGCAACCACAATACTCAGCAAAGGGAATCACTCATTTCTGAATGGGGCACAGGACTTGGCTGAGATGCCTCAGGGTCCCCCAGCTCTGAAAGACCCTAGGATTGACCCAGTCCGCAACCTCTGGGGCTCAGCTGACCTCCTCCTCGGGCGGCCCCACAGTCTTCCCGCTGCAGCCCTGGGTCTCCAGCTGCTGCACCAGGGTGGCGATGCGGGCCTCCAGCTCCCCCAGCGCACGAGCACGGCCAGCCTCGCCAAAGTGGCCGAAGTGCGTCATGAGCTTGTTGGCCGGCTGGTCGTCACGCCTGCAGCAAAAGGAGAGGGCCAGCACTGCGGGGCTGCTTCCCGGAGCCTCCCAGCCCGAGTGGGGGCCCTGCACCCCTGTGTTCAGCCCCCTCCCCTGCCTCCACTTCTTTCACCGAGGAGAAGCCAAAGGCCGCACCTGACCTACACCCACCCACCTCACTCTCTCTGCTCCAGCTAGAGGCCTCCTTGCTGCCCCTCCAGCTTGCCTCAGGCCATTCCTGCTTTCTGGAATGCTCTTCCCCCAGTCCCTTCAGGCCTCTGTGCAGGTGGCACCTTCTAAGTGAGGCCTTTCCAGCCTCTCCCTGCATGGCTCCGCCTGCCCTCCCCTGCCTCATCCTCCTGCTCCCCTTGTGCCTGCTCACCAGGGCACAGGGCCCGAGAGGCCCCGTCTTGTTTACCGCTGTCCCCCGGTGCCCCCACTGCTGGTGCCGGCGCGTAGCCACGCTAGGTGCTTGATAAATGAAATGTTGACCTAAAGGGTCAGTGATGACAGTAACCCTGGAAAATCGATAGCACTTTTCAGTCTAACGGGGCATCACTGAGGCCTCCAGCGGGCGGCCCCACGGCGTCTTCACCACCAACCCTCACAAACCCCACTAGATGGGGTCTTCCTTGAGGGGCAAGAAGACCGAGGCTCAGAGAAGCCAGCAGCTTGTCTCAGGTGCCCGTGTCCCTGGCCGGCCCTTGCTCCCCTCTCCTGGTGGCTGTGAGGATTAACCGAGCTCAGAGTCAGAGAGCGCCAGCCCAGGGCCAGGCCGGACGAGGCACCGTCGACAGTGTCTGTCACGTGGCCGTGGGGCCGGGGGTGCCTGACGTGCTCGAGCCGCGCTGGGCAGTGGGACCTGTCTGGGAGCAGTGACCGAGGGACCGAGGGTGAGGGGCAGTGGGACTAAAGCTGCCGCGGGCCTGCCTCCTGCCGAGCTCTCCCCCCTCGGAGCTGGGCCTGTCCCCCTCCCACCGCTGAGGGGCAGAGGTGCCTAGACTCAAGTCGGCCGCTGATTCAAGGCCACGCTCCCTCACTGTGTCGCTGTGTCACTTCGCGACCACCTGTGAAGCCCAGCGCCCAGCGAGGGCAGGTCCTGGGCTTGTGTCCGGCTCACTCACCCACTGCCGAAGCTGGAGAGGCGAGCCAGCAGCGTCCTGACCGCGGGCGGCCCCTGCCCCTCGCGCCACTGCTCCTCCTCCTCGTCAGAGGCGGCCTGGCCCTCCACCGAGCGGAACAGCTGCTCGTCCACTGCTGAGAGGGGTAGGCGATGGGGGTGGGACAAAGGGGCACCCAGGCGGCCGTCCCCAGGAGGGCCGAGGGGAGGGACTTCCCCTGCTCCCCACGCCGTGCTCATAGGTGCAGCTACTACGATTGGTGAGGCCCCTTCCCGCGTGACTGACTCCAGAGAGAAGCTGGCCCACTGGAGCCCCCTCCCCAGGACTGTACACAGGGACCCCGGGAGAGAGAAGCCCCCTTTTTTCTTCTTTACTTTCGAGGATGACACAAAAGCCAGGGCCTGCCTGTGCCCTTAGGGTGCGTGTTATCTCTGCTACAGGGCCCTGCCATCCCAGCCAGGGTGTCGGCTGGCGGGCTCTGCAGACACTCACGGGGTGAATGGCTTTTCAGCTCCCTGGGGGCAGGCTCTGACAGGGTTGTGGGGGGAGTGGTGTCGTGTGCATTCCTGCTGTGTTCTGTGCAGCTGGGCCTGGTGTGTGTGCTGCAAGTACCAGGGTCTGCTGTGGCTGCTGTGCCTCGCATACCTCTCGGGGCCTCTCCCATTCTCCAGGGGCGCCCTCTGCTCCCATCCCTCCCGCCCTCCTAGCTCAGAGACTGTGAGTCCCGGCTGGCTCTCAGAGTGCTGATGACCTGGCCCATGGCTTTGGTTCAGGCCGGGCAGGGGACCGGCCTGAGCCAAGGAGGCTGAAGCCAAACTTTGAGTCAGAGTTCTGGGGAAGAGTGAGGTCGTCATGCTTCCAGCCCTGGGGTTGAGGGCGTGGGTCTGGGGGTGTCGGCGGCCAGCCTGTCAGTCTGAGGGGAGCACCCCCTGCAAAACAAGTCCATGCAGAGCAAAGCAGCAAGGCCGCGGGGATGGTTCTGCTCAGCTGAAGCCTGGTGGGTTGTATCGTTAATGGTTCCCTTTAGTCGAGTCACTCTGGACTGAGTGGCTGACCGGCAGGCACCGTTCCGGCCTGTGCAGCAGCACCGGCAGAAGACCTGGGCTGGCCTGGAGACTGGCACCTGGCAGGCCTGCGAACACGCTCAGCTGCCCGCCTGGACCCCGCTCTGCAGCCGGACGCGCAGCTGGGTGGGCGCAGGCCCCTCTGTTCTGTCTCAGTTAAACCGTGACCCGCTGCCTGGCTTTGGGAGTGTGAATGTTTTTACTATAAATTACGCGGGGGGTCGACACCTGGCTCCGCCTTCGTGATAGTGGTGTCTCCCCTGCCAGGAAGTACGTGAGTGTATTTCTAACATGGGCATTTTGGTTTTCGTGCTGAGAATTTCCGATGTTAAGTGTGCATGTGCACACACATGCACGAAAACACGTGCATGTATGAACACATGTGTACACACAAACACATTGTGTCTACATGTGTGTGCACGCACTATTTGTTGCATCGCGTGTGTTGCTATGTCTCTGTGTGCGTGCAGATGTGTGCATGTTTGTATGTTTTGCCTCCCTAGGTGTGTGTGCATGCACCTGTGCACATGTGCTTTGTTCCTGCCTGTGCGTGTGTTGTCTGTGTGCATGTACACACACATGTGTGTGCGTGTACTTTTGTGTGTGGTGTCTTAATCATCACAATCACTCTTCAGCAGCATCCTGGAGGCAGGGGAGGGGGCGCAGAGGTGGGTGGGAGCCATGGCGCCCAGCACCCCAGCTCCTGCCCACACCCAAGCCGGGAGACACTGTGGAGAGTCAACTTTTCTCTCTTTTCCCCCTGACGGCTCCATGTTCACCCGGCCCAACTTCTTAAGACACTGGACCTCTTTCTGGTCATCTTGAGGGGTGACACTGCCAGCCCCTGCCTGTGTACCTTTGATGTTGGGGTGCTTACTCCACCCTGGCTTCCTGGAGGTGCCCATCCCTGCATGGGACTGACTGAGTCTCCCAACCCTCAAGCCGGAACTGCTTCTCTGGAAGTCACCTCCCTCCACTGCTGTGTCTTTAGGTTTGGGAAAAAGCATCCTGGGGCCTGGGAAGCCCAGTCTCAGCAAGCAGGGCACTGCTTGGGGGCTGAATGGCAGCGCTGGTCAGACTGGGTCACAGTCGGGCCCTGGAGGCCTGGCAGCACGTCTGAGTACGCTGGGGGCAAACCTTCATCCAAGGGTCCGCTCCCGGAGCTGCTGTCTGGAGGGGTGTCTGGGTCTCTGGTCCCACTGTCCGCGGGTTCATCGCTCTTGGCCTCTGGCCCTGAGCTGGCTCCTGCTGAGGTTGGGAACTTGGTACCCTCTGACCTGTGGGCAGGGAGAAAGGAGAGGCTCTGCCAGCTCTCTGCAGTGGGGTTGTGTGCGCCCCGCCCACTCTGCAGATAAGCGGTCTCTGAGGTGCTGGTGGCGGCCCTGGGTCGCCTGTGACTGACCCTGATGGCTCCCTCCCCAGAGACCCCCACAGGAGAATCGCCTCCCATGATCCAGGGGAAGTGTCACTCCTGGCCTCCCTTGCAGCTAAGGCAGCAGGCCTGTCATCCAGCTCCAGACAACGGGACTAAAGGTGAGTTTTGTTTCTTATAAAAGGAGGATCTGGAAAGGAAACACCCATCCTTCCTGCCTCTGAACACTGGCATGTGAGGCGGTGGCGTCTGAAGCCGTGGCGGCCATCTTGGGATCGTGAGGCGCGGCTGAGGGAGTAGAGTCGCTGAGCTCAAGCCCTGAGCTGGTCTTGGAGCCACCCAGCTCTGGACTCGTTATCAATCACCTTTTGAAAAACTTCATTATTTCAGTGACTTTTAATCGCAAAGTCTATTGTTGACCTTAAAAGCTTTTAGTTGAAGCATCTCTTTTTGGGCTTTGAAGAACCTGCTTTAACCCCATGAATCCATCTTCTTGACAGACCAAGGTCCTCACATTTTAAGTATTCATTTTTCCATACTCCTGAAGTCATAAGGTTAGGAGAAAAAGAAATTTATCATAATGTGAAAATGTTCATTAATGATCTGGCCACTTACTGAGTTTTCACCCAAACGTTACAGCATTTGACCCTCACCCGTCTTACTATCATCTTCTGTTCTCATCCTCTCCCGACTGCCGGATGCAACAATTCATGATGAATGGTCTGCACAGTGCAGCTGCAAAGCTTGGAGAGGGGACAGTTCTTCTACTGAAGTCAAGTATTAGTGGGAAACAAGGCCTGCTTGAGTCACGGGCAAAGCCCCTGGTGGTGGGAACGTGGCAGGGCCAGTTCAGTTTGTGGCTGATGAAGAGGAAATCAGCGTGAGGCACGAGGCGCACCAAGAGGCTCCAGAGCTGCGAAAGCCCTTTAGAAAAAGGGACAGTTCTCAGAACTCTCCTCATGACTAGTCTGGGGAAAAAGAAAACCAACAAAACCCTGTAAAGTTAAGGATACACCACCGTGTCCTCACGGTTTTGTTGGAAAAATTATTCCAAAAGGAATAATCAACCCCAAAGCCTTCCATGTCTAAGAGTTAGTGCAGTGAACTTTTGTAGCACTTTTTTAAATGAATGAAAAATGAAAAACAAAATCATCATGTGATCCAGCAATCTCATTTCTAGATTCAATCTTATTATTTCATTTTTAAAAAATGAAAGCAGAAACTCAAGCAGATATTTGTACCTCTGTGTTCATAGTGCAACATTCATAGCAGCCAAAGGGCAGAAGTGACCCAAGTGCCCACCCAGGCTGGGTAAGCAAAATGTGGTCTCTATGGTAGGATCCTACTCAGTCTTACAAAGGAAGGGGCTCAGAATCCGCCACGACACGTGGGCCTGACCGACATTACACTACGTGGAATAAGCCAGACCTGGAGGTCCGGGTACTGCGTGGTTCTGCTTATACGAGGTACCTAGAGCACTCAGGTTCACAGCGAGGACAAAGAATGTGGTGGCCAGAGCCTGAGGGCCAGAGCCTCGGAGTGGGGGTTTAGTGTTTAGTGGGGTCAGAGTTTCAGTTTGGGAAGAGTAACCCTGGAGGTGGATGTGGTGATGGCCGCACAACTGTGAGCGTACTTAATGCTACTGAGCCGTACACTTACAGTGGTTACCTTCTATGTTCTGTTTAGATCTTACAGTTGAAAAATGAACAGTTGAAAAGATCACTTGATTTTATTAAGTAGTAAACTCATTTTAATACAGTCCCAAGTCACAAACACATGCTGCTTTTCTCTTTGGTTCCATTTTATGTGGATTCATTTTAACGCATTTGCTAGGATCAAATCTTGGTGGAAAACAGGGACCCTTGTACTCAGCTCAGGAGACTCTGTTTGGAGTCACTGGCCAGTTCTTGGACTTCTGCACTGACCTACTGCAAGGGTGGACGCCACAGAACACCCCGGGGGTCTGAGTGTGAGCCTGCATGAAGTGGGGTACTTGGTTCCAAGCCTGTGGCTGGTGAGGAACTGGCAGTAGGGCTTGCACCCCATCTTGCAGACGGACCCCAGGTGCCCGCGATCTCCAGGCCCTCCAAGTTCTGCACGGGTTCTGGTGCTCAGCCTGTGTAGGCAGACAGAAGCGCCAAGCAAGAAGCCATCAGCTTGACCAGGTGCTGGGCTCGGGCACGACTGGGCTAGTGGCTGAAGCACTGCGAGACGGAGCGGGTGTGCGCTCCCGGGTCTTGTCAGGTGTGCCCAGCATGCGGAGGGCTGTCTGCGCTGGAGGACCCCTGAGCCAAACACGGAGGGGTTTGCAGCGTTGCATGGGAGGCGCCAGTAGCAACGTCCACCCTCTAGTGCAGCTCAGCACCCCCTTCCCACGCGACAGCTTCCCGAATGCCCCTAGGTACCTCTCAGGCCCAGCCTCCCCTGCCACTTAATAGCTTCGGACTCAGAGGAAGGAAGTAGGGCCTCTGGCCCCTCCCCTATCAGCATAACCCCACCCGCGACTACCATGATTGGCCCAGGGCTGCACCAAGAGCCAGTGAGAGGCAAGGTGAGATTGGGGACTGGCTGACTTCATGCCTCTTGGGGGCCTGAGATGGTGGCGGCTGTGCATAGAGCCTCAAGATCATGGCCCTAGAATGGAGTCTTGTAACATTATCAAGTTGCTCTGCCTGAAGCCACAGCTGACCCCAAACTTTTGTGTCTTAGCCAGTAACCGTGACTGATAAAGACCTGCTTTCAGGCACTCTCCACGCAGGCCAAGAATGCGGAGATGAGACCCAACGGGGGTGGCGAGGCAGCAGGCGCCCTCTCCTCCAGAGGCTCAGACTGCAGCCTGAGGAAGAGCAGGCACAGGGCGACAAGGTCGCCATCTTCCACATTGAAGCGTGGAGGTGAGTAGCCTGTTACATGGCCCAGAGGGCACGTTTGACCAGTATGGGGGCGCAAAGGGGGAGTCAGAAGAAGGCTGTCTACAACACTGCGAGAAGAACTTTCTCACAGCGCTTGCTGACTAAGAACGGAATGGGGTCCCTCGATAGGTAGTGAGCTTCCTGGCAGAGGCGGCACACAAGCAGCTGAGGGACTTCAGTGGTGAAACTTGAGTAGAGTTGAACAAGATAATACCTAAATCTTCCCAGTACGTGAAACTTCTTTTTCCCTCCAGTTATCCCCCCCACCCCCGCACCGTGAGATGGAGGGACAATTTTAATGCACGTTTCCTGGCACAGGCTGGCCCGGGTGTCTGGGGCGCACTCCCCACAGCCCTGGGGCCATAGCCCTGCTCCGAGCACAGCTTCCCGGTCAGCTCGGTAGTACTGGCGTCTTCGGGGGCTGAGCACGCGCAGGCCCCGCCCCTAGGGCGTGAGGTGTTTCCTGACACAGTCCTGGACGAGTCTGCCCGTGAGGAAATGGCAGCCCAGTGAGCTGGCACGACGCTCAGGCCGCACCACGGGGGTGTGGAGGAGCTGGACTCCCCCTTGGCCCCTGGCTCCAGGCCGCGCCGCTGGGGGCCCCGCCAGGCAGAAGGGAAGCCTGGGAGGCAGGCCGGGGTGACCCAGCCCAGCTGCTGTGCGCACTAGGTGGCTCCAGGTCACATGTAGTGAAGTGGGAAAGAGGAAGCCACCAAGAACAGCTTGGAGAGCAGGACAGATGAGGACACACTTTGGAATTTTCCAAGAAGCAAAGTGTGGCTGCAGAGAAACAGCGGTTCCCCAGGGAGATCTGGGGTGTGCCGCTCTTGACGAGTAATTACCACTTAGCTGCTTCTGTCAGAGGCGCCATTGCAGCAGCACCCCCATTACCACACAGACATGCCGTCGTATCTCAGCCTTACACCAGAAGGACAAGCTTCCCCGCCAGATGGCTTCCCTCAGCTCCCACCCATCTCTGTTTACAGCACAGCTCCTTGAAAGGGCTGCCCTGTCGCCCGGCACTGCCGTTTGCTAGACCATGGCTGTTGTTTCACTGGCCTACCGAAAGGGTCGAAGGCACGCACCTCCCTCACTGGACACGTTCTCCCCGCGGCTTCCAGGAGAATGCTCGTCCCCCCTCAGTGCTTCTCGTCCCCTTTGCTGGCTGTCTTCATCCCAACCCCTGCGTGCTGGCGTGCCCTAGCGTCTCTTCGGCTCCACTCCCCCGCTAAGAGCTCCGTGCTAGTGCCGTGGCTTTCGGTGCCCACGACTTCCAGCTGGCTGCGCCTGACCCTGGGGCAGTGTCCTCACTAGCTCCCCTGCTTAACTGCTGCCTTGGCGTCTCCGCCGGGGTGTCCCGCTGGCATCTCAGATGCCTCCTGTCACCCTCGACTTCCTCCCCTGCCCCCTCTTCCTTTGGACAGTGCCGTCATGTCACTCACGGGGTGGCCATTGGGCTGGGCCACCTGGAGCTCATGCGTGAGGTTCAGCGTCCCAGGGGGGCCCCTGCTTAGCAAAGGGCCTTGTGTGCCTGCCACGGGCGGCACCTCCCGCTCTGGGTCTGCGCAGGTCGGGAGAGGAAGCCGCGGGAGGAAGGGGGAGAAGGAGCGCGGCCCTGCCCTCCGCAGACGTGTGGGTGGGGACGGGACAGGCAGCAGGGCATGAGCGCACTCCTGCTTTTCAGGGCGGTGCTCGCCGGACTCAGGGCCTGACCCTCACACGGACGAGCACGCGGGGCCAGAAGAGCGGGGCGGTGTCCCGGAGGGGGCGGGCTTGGTCTTGGGCAGCGCGGAAGAGACTTGACCAGCGGGGAAGGCGGCACATGTGTCCGGGGACAGCAGAGGGCAGCGGGGGCAGAGCACACAGGACGGGGCTGAGACAGGCCCTGACCGGAGGGCCCCTCCCCTGGGCTGGCTTCTGTGTTCTGTTTTGGGCAACGCTCATCCCTGGGCTGTACCTCCTCCGAGACGCAGATACCTCCTGGAGGAGGCAAAGATTCAGTCACAGGCATGGTGGGGCTTCCGCTTCCAAAGCTGGACACATTCCAGTGTCCACTCCCCTTTCCCCTGACCTGGCGCAGTCCCACCCTAATCTGTCTTATCGACGGAGGATGCCAGTGTAGGTTTGCGTAGATTAGGTGAGCCTAGTGGAATTGCAGATTTTGACTGCCTTTGACCTATAAAAGGGCAATTTAAAATGGTCCAGGCTACTAGGAGGTGTCCATATAACATTAACTGACTGCAAATCCACTTCAGAAGTGGGTACCCTGGTTTGCAAAAGGTTTTGTTAGAATTTTCTGGGACCCAAAACTTACGGGAATGCACGAATGATACAACTGGTAGGAGTTCAGGTGGGGAAGAAGACTAGGTCAGGTTGGGGCGCGGGCAGAGCCCCCTCCATCACCGTCTGTCCTTGGGTGGTCTGGAAAGCATTAGCTTTGGAGCCATCATGCCCAGGCGAGTCCCAGATGCATTGTTTTCCAGCTCCAAGCAGCTTTGTCCTGTGGGCCAGGGCCAGCCCACCTGCCCACCTCACGAAGGGGTGGACCCTCAAAGTGAGAGGGTATCAGGAGCGTCCCAAATTGTGGCATTCTGGGTCGCTGGTCCTGTTGTTTACTGCCCAGATCGAAGGGAAAGGACTGTCACCAGTAATGAAAAGCCAGTATCTCTGGCTTTATAAATAAATAGGAAGAAACCAGAAAAATGTCTGAGACAGCACAACAGAGTTCATCAGTTCTAGCTACATCTTACTTTCTGCCTGCCTCTGCTGCCCCCAGGGCTGTTCCTTCTCTGCTGAGGGAGGTTTAGCAGCGTTAGGATGAGCGAGAGAGCTTGAGAAAACCAGGGCTAAAGGCCCAGCGAGGGGCCCTGCTCCTTGCCCCTCCTCCCCGGCTCATGAGCCCGCCTGTCCCCTGCTGCACCTCCTGGAGCCCGGAGGTGCTGTGGCGCTTCTGAGACCCGCGGGGATGCCTGTCGTCCTTTGTTCCCAGCACCCACCGTACCCTCACTTCCGGACAGACCGAGTCCTGCGCGCAGCCGGGCGTTCCCCCCAGCTGGCCGCTTCTGTACTCCGCCCGGAGCCCCAAGTGAACCTCTGATGTCTTCCTTCTGCCGGAGGCCAATGGCCACATCTGGCCAGCAGCCCGGGGCTTGCACAATCTGACAAGGGCCAGATGTGATTCTTCCCCGCTTCCTCCAGCCCTGGCAGCGCCTGGCTCCTGGGTCAAGGTCTTCAATGGACAAACCGTCCTGCAGTTTTGTGAGGCAGCGCGGGGTGGGGAGCTTCCAGGTCTGGTGTGCACCCCACTGGACTGGCTCCCCATTTCTTCTGACCTGCACCATCTAATATGGCAGCCACTAGTCACTTGTGGCTACTTAATGAAGATGAAAAAGGCCAAAAGTTAGTTCCTCACCGCCTGAGCCACATTTCAAGTGCTCCATCGCCAGATGCGGCTGTGGTTACCAGGCTAGGCAGGGCTTATACAGACATGTCCCATCATCAGAAAGTACTACTGGGCAGCGCTGGCCTAGAGGTTTGTTAAAAGCTAATCTAGTAGTTCACGGCCGTTTTGCATGGATTCTCATTCGAAAGCCACTATTTCCTGTTCAGTTCAACGTGACAGTTCACTAGCGGTGCTGAGCTTGCTCATACTGCGGTTATTTGAACCCGGGACTTGAGTCTCTCGGGTGTATGAACACAAAACGTACCACGAACGAGCTTCCACACATCCTCGTTAGAATCATTCGTGATCAGACCAGTAGGGTGAACACCACAAGGGGTCTGCTTGCGCTGCTTCACCCCCTGGGAACAAAGGTAGTCACCCCTGTACTGCGTGGGGAAAATTCAGCTGTCCACGCGACCTGGAAGGTGCATCTCGGTGTTTAAGCCCTAAGCGTGAAGGGTCGAGTTACAATGGAAGAATATGCGGTAGGACAGCTTTGTGCCCTAATGACCTCGGAGAACACCCAGGCTGGTGGGTGTCCCGTGGCCAAATTACGCATACGCCCCGAGACCCAGCAGCTCCTTCGCTGGCCGTGTGTTCTGGACTCGCACGCTAGTCTGCACTGCGGCCGGGAGGAGGATGCTCGGCGGTGCCCTCTTGGGGGAGGGAGATGGGAGGCAGCCGGGGTTCCTCTCTGGGGTGGGTGGGCCCTCTCAGGAGGGGCGGGAGTGGGCAGGTGTGTGCACAGCTCATGCTCCAGAAACCCCCAACACTGAGCAAAAAAACGCAAGCAGCAGAGCGAGACAGAGGACATGGTGCCGTTTGTGCAAGCCGCAGGCGAACACGAAACGCACCTCTGGCGAGGACACGCCGGCAGAAGGTGCACAGGTGTCACGCGAAATTGGGCAGGAAGGGGAGTGGGGCAAAAAGTGAGAAAACCCATCGCGACCTTCATCCCAACCCAAGTTTCCTGCACAAGCGGCGGATACGGGGCCGAGAGCGGGCAGCGTCATGCTCACAGGACACTGCTGTTTGAGTCAGGGCTTGGCAGGCCTTTGCGTCCAGGACTAGAGCGAGTATTTCAGGCCTTGCAGCCAGCGTGGTCGCTGGTGCAGCCATTTAAGTGCGATTATCGGTGGAAGTGGCTACAGTCAAATATACAAACAAGTGAACTTAGCTGAGTTCCAAGAAAACTTTATGGACACAAATTGTAAATTTGAATTTCAAGAAATGTTCATGTGTCAGGAAATACTCTTTTATGTTTCCCCAACCATTTAAAAAAATGTAGAAATCAGAGCTCGCGTGTTCCACAAAAACAGGCATTGGACTTGATTTGGGCTCTGGGTGTTAGCTGCCCCCACCCCCACACGCCCCCAACTGAACTGATGCTTTTTGTCCCTGAGCTTATTCCAGGGGAAGCGTGTTTAATGGCTGCGGTGAACTGAGGTATCACCTTCACCCCCGGAGCCGGCCAGCACCTTCCGGATTTGCCGAGAATTCTGCGTGAGGTCATGGAATAACGCCGCCGTCCGAGTGGGCGAGAGGACCACCTGGAGGCAGCAGGGCCGCTCGGGCCTGGCCGGGACAGTACGTCCATCTGGGTAAGCAGAGGTGTGAGCGGGGAGAGGGCCGATAATCTCCAGGGCACACACCAGTGGGGGCTCACGCGAGTCTGGAGGCCTATGGCATGAGACAGCAGCAAGAGGGGGTGGGAGGGGCACCCCCGCAGACTGCCGCACCGGCTGCGTCCGCCCGCCCTGCTTGCGCCGGAGTCTGGCCTTCCAGCCCACCCACTGATTCTGTTACCTTTTTGGCGCCCATCTAAGCAGTTCTCTCCGGTTGCGATGAGCCAGTGCTGGCTTTTGTTGTTTGCAGCCTCACACTACTGGCTGGTGCCGGCTTCAGCAGCTGATTTCACCTAGCTGAACTTCACCTTTCTGCTGAAACATCTGTCTCACCGTGGCGGGCACCGTGGTTCCTGCTGGGGTGGGCAGTTTCCAGGAATGACCCCCAAGATAACATCCCAATTCCTGCAGCCTGTTCACGTGGAGAGGTGTCGCCTGGTGGTGTTTGTGTCACCTGCTGTAGCTGACCGTGAACTGGTCACGGGAGCCCCCGGGAGAGCAGAGTCCCCGCGGTGGGTACAGAAGAGGGCGTCAGGGCCCCTGAAGTGTCTCGGGTCCTCGCCGGCAGATGAAGTGGAATGCCGGGAGCAACCCTCGGCCAGTGGCCATCAGGGAAAAGGGTCCTGCAGCTACGAGGAGCCCAATTCTGCTGACACCTGGATGAGTTTGGAAACAAGATCCTGACCCGAAGTCGT
The DNA here is from genome assembly GCA_019455555.1 of Galemys pyrenaicus. NCBI lineage: Eukaryota > Metazoa > Chordata > Mammalia > Eulipotyphla > Talpidae > Galemys > Galemys pyrenaicus. Next base: position 8,093,389 of record JAGFMF010011663.1, on the reverse strand, counting down.
GCAAGGACAAGCTGATTTCAGCCTTATGAGAACCCGGGCCGCAGCCCGCACAGTGGTGAGATCATAACGGGTGTTGTTTTGAGCCACTAAGCTTGGGATAATTTACGACGGTTGCATGGAAACCGAGCCCAGCAGCCCGAGCAGCCGGCCCCGTGTGGCACGGCCTCCATTGTGCTTCCGGGCGCCGAGGACGGCGCCGGGGGGGATTTAAGCCGCCTCAGCTGGTCATGACGCATCTCCCCTTTCACCAAGGGCCGGCTTAGGAGCAGGCGTGTGGTGTGATTCTGGCCAGTGGGAGGTGAGGGGAGGTCTGCCAGAAGCGTCTCTGGGAAAAGTGAAGTCGGAGGAGGAAGTTCCTTCTCTGCCGCTGGCTGTGTGGCGGTACCCGAGGCCCGGCAGCTGTCTCGTGGCCGTGAGGACGCTTGCCAGAGGCCAAGCTGACAAGCAGGGAGACGGAGCGGGAAGGCGGCGCATGAGGTCCTTGACGTGTCACTGAGCAACGAAGAAACGCTCTCCCGGGCTGGGGTCCTGGGGTCCCCCTCGCCGGGTCTCTGGACTGCAGCCTGAAGCTTGACCCCAGTGCCGCTTACGGCCCCGGCAGGGCCGTGCCCGCGAAGTGCTTCGTGACTGGCAGACTCTCAGAAACGCTGGGGCTGGCTGCACCCTGTGTGCTGCCCCCACACCCCTGCCCCGGGGTCAGGCTCGCCGAGGAAGCTGGGCCGGCGGGGTGCACAGCTGCGCCGTGGCTGCGGGGCTGGTTCGAGAGCTTTACTCCTTGGGTGGCTACTGGCTCTGCAAGTCTAAAACCCACCTGAGGGGAGACAGGGGGCCTGGGTCCAGGTCCCGGATGAAACCTCCTCTTTCTCAGGGAGGCCGTTCAGGTGATTAAGGTGGGCTCACCCAGGTCTCCAGGATGAGCTTTACTTCAGGTCCGCTGCTGTGGCCTGCGGACTTCATGTGGTCGGCAGGGGCCTTCGCAGCAGCTCTGGGTTAGTGTCTGAGCCCCTGGGCAGTGACCAGCGGCACATCAAGGTGACACGCCAGAAGCCCCGCCCCAGCCTCCCCAGGGCTCAGCTTCTCCTGGAGTGGATGGAAATGTCACTGCGTGTGCTTCACTCTTTGTTCTCAACGCTCCAAGACACTCAGCGAGCTTTGGGGAGCTGCAGACTGATAGGCCCCCAGAGCAGGCCAGGGCCCTTGGGGGTGGCGGTGACCGGCCACTTCGCTGAGCCCGCCCCGGAGGTCCTGGGGTGCACACACGTGCTTCCTTTGCTGTGTGGGGTTTCCTGAGCGAAGCCTCTCAGGAAGCAGAGACTCGTGTGTGCAAACAAGAGAACAACAGTAGGAAGACACGCACAAGAGGGGGCATCAGAGGAAGAGATGAAAATAAACCACGAAGGGGGAGGCGGGGCAGTCCAGGCCCCGTCAGCCGGGGAGCACACTCATCGCTGGTCACCCCCAACTCGGGCTGCCGCCTCCGCTGAAGGTGTGGCGTCAGGTGCACCCGCCGCCCCGCGCGGGCCAGGGGCAGGGTGTCTCAAGCGCTGGGTGGTCAAGGCCTCTGGCCTGAGCTGCTCATTTGGTCCCGTGACTTCCCAGCAGATGAACCATTGGCCAGCCTGTGTGGGTACTGGGGGCACCGCCTCCGGCACAGGGTGACCCTGGTCCCGGGAGGTGGCCTCCGTCACAGTCACAGACGCGACTTGAGGGAAAGGCCCGGGGCTGTGAGAGGCCCCAGGAGCACACCGGACGGGGCAGGGCCCTCTGGACTGGGTGTAGGCGAGCTGGCAGTGTGGATGAGAATTAGGAGCAGGCTGCAGGCAAGCTGAGGGGACCTGCACGCCCAGAATGCCCGAGCTGGAGGGCTCCGGCGGGCTTGAGGAATGGAAGGTTCACGGGGCTGGCGGTGCGCAGGCGCCGGGCAGAGCCGCGTGGAGGAAGCGGGGCGGATGCAGCACTCGGGGCGCCAATGCAGCGAAGAGGCTGGAGTTTGTCCTGAGGGCGCCAGGAAGCGACAAGGTTAGAGTTGAGAGGACCTCTGTGGCCTCTGTGTGGCCAGTGGGCCAGAGAGGAGTTAAGGAGGCCTGTCGGGGTGGGCGAGGCAGGGCAGGGTGGAGGGCACACGTGCAGGGAGCAGAGTCAAGGGGGGTTGCCGGAGAGGGGTGTCTGGGGCTCTTCTCCTGCCCTTTGTCTGGCCCATCCTCGTGGGGGCCCTCTCCAGCTTGCTCAGCGCCTCCAGATCAACCGATGTGCCCAGTTCATTCCTGTCGCTGCCGCCCCGCCCCGCCCACACCTCCCCAGCTGCTCCTCCACCGGCCGCTCAGGTGTCAGCTGGAGACGCTCCCGGCCCGGTGTGGATTCCCCAACCTTCCGTGCTGACGTTCTAACCCCTGCCGCCTCGGGATGTGGAGGCCATGGCTGCAGGGTGCTCACGTTAGAATGAGGTCATTGAGGGGCCCTCCAATCTGATGTGCCCTTACAGGAAGGGGAGGTGGGTGAGGACGCGGGGCAGGACCCGCGCTGCCGCCCGCCGGGGCCTGGCCCTGGGAGGCAGGGGCGGCTGCCTTGGAAGCCCCCGCCCGTGGCACTTGGCGGAGGGCTGGGCTAAAGCCAGTCTTCCCCTTACTCATCCTGCTAGTGGACAGCCCCCAGACATCAGCCCCGTGAGGTCAGGGCCTTTGTCCTGTTCACCTGTTTGCTCACGTCCAGGACAGCACGGGCACTTTTAGGCACATGACAAAGATTTGGTGGAATAAATAAAATTCTGGTTATTTCTGACAGGAAATCACGAAGCGACAACGTGAAGAGTCACACCCCCTGACTTAGGGTGCCTGAGCTCCCCAGGTCACCTCAGGCCTCCCAGAGTGCACAGACCAGGTAACGGGAGTCTCAGGCCCTTCTGACAGCCCAGGCTCTGCAGCCGTGGCACCGCTTTCCTGGCCGGCTCCCTGCGGGCGTGGCGGCAGCAGGAGCAGGCCACGGCAGCGGGCGCCATCACCGCCCGAGGCGCTGCAGTGCCGGGGGCTGTCCATGTGGCCCCGGTCTGGTCACCCGCGTGCAGGCGGCTCCCCAGTCGCTACCCCGTCAGCCTGCGCTGTGCCCCGGAGCCTCACTGGCTCAGGGATGGCCTGGCCACGGCAGCGCCCGCAGAGCTGACCTGGGATTCTGTGCCACCGCCGTGGAAGGAAAGCTCGTTCTGTCGGAGCGGCTGGGGGAGAGGACCAGCCCCGGTGGTGGAGGCAGCTCCTGGCCGCCACGTGGGAGGAACGCGAGTGGAGCCAGTCAGAGGAGCGCGGAGAGGAGCCACCGCAGGCGCCGTCACCTGCGCTCGGGACTCAGCCATGCCTCAGCCCGGAAACTCTTGACAGTTTTAGCTGATATATAAATACCCTTTTTTAAGAAAAGTGGTTCCAGTTTGGCATCAGTCATTAGTGACTAAAACACTGAGTATAACGTAAACTTCCCCCACTGGAAGAAAGGGTGTTTCTCTCCGTCTCGCCATGCCCAGCACCACCTGGAAAGCCTGTGCGCCAGTTAGGCCCCCCAGAACACGCCGGAGACCCCGGCGCTGCCCCCTCGTGCCCTCCAGAGTGGCTCTGGCCAGGCCTGGAGGGTCAACACAGCCCACACCGCGGGCACACGCCAGGCTGCTGGCCCAGCACCTCTGGAGCTGCACCCACTTCTTCCAGTGTCCCCTGGGTCGGCAGCAGTCCTGTGCGATGGGCCCTCCCTGGACGAGGGGAGCCGTAGACACGGGTCAGGCCCCCGGCCTTCTGGACCCAGCACCTGGCTCAGGCGCCCAGACATCGGCCTTTCCTTCTCCCTCTGCGTGGTCCTGCTGCCTCTGTGCTTCTGGGCCTTCCCTCCCGCGGGAAGTGCTCGAGGGGGACGTCTGTTTCCTCTCTGACCTGCGTCCTAGTCCGGCAGCAGCCCCCACGCCCACTCTGCAGCGCCCCCTGCCAGCCCACATGCTGGGAGCGGTGTGCCCTGGCCCTGGCCGGTACCCCCGGTGATCCCGGCCGGGCTGTCACCTGGCTGCCCGGCAGCGTTCCTCCTGGACCTTCTCCAGGAAAGCGTTGGCTCACCAGGTTCTAAGTCTGGGGTCACTGTAGCCATTCCTTGCAGCGTGGAGCCAGGTGAGTGGAATCAAGCAGAGGTGGGGAGGGACGGGGCATGCTAGGGGCACGGGTGGAGCGTCCGTCCCGGAGTGTGGCGCGGACACGTGGACGCCACACGGTGGGGCCGCCGTCGACAGCGCTTCACCGGCTCTGCCTGAGCCACGAGTGTCACTGACTCGTTGTTCCCTGAGCCTGACCCTGTGGCGCGGGCGCTGAGGTTAACTGTGCTTTCCAGATAAACCGAGGCACAAGCGGTTGAGCTGCAGCTCCCCAGAAGTGCCAGGCACCAAGGGCAAGGCGCAGCACTTGGAGGTAAGGGGACAAGGTGCGTCACGGCTGGCAGCCCCTAGGCCGGCACCTCGGGCACCGGGCGCTGTGGCGGGCCCAGATACGGGCCCGGAGCCGGCCTCTCCATTCTTGTCACCACCCCTGCCTGAGCCCTGCGCGCCTGGACCTGGAGGAGCTGGGACTGAAGCAGCGGTCTGAGCCCGCCCCCTTGCCTGGCCGCGGAGGCACGGGAGCCCAGACGTACGCCCAGCCCGCCCGAAGGCCGCAGAGAGCCCTAAACTCGGCCTCTCGAGGACTGAGCCCCTCTCAGGCTGTGCCCCGCCTTACTGGGTGGCCCTGGGTCGGCTACGGGCCCATTCAGGGCTCCAGCTTCCTCTCTGAGGACCCCTACCAGAGCCTGCTCTCTGCAAGGGCACGGCCCCAGGCCCTGGGCGTCACCAGTGCCCGGCTCAGCTCTCCCTCAGGGAAACTGGCGGGGCTGTGGGAGCGGGGCAGGACTCTCTGGGTTACGTGGCGGGACAGTCCAGCCGCGGCCCACACTCCTCAGTGCCTCCGCGCTCGGCCTGAGCACGCCTCGCTCCTTTCCCGGCCCCCACCCCGTGTGACCCTGCGCTGGCGTAGCGCGCGGACACCCACTGGCGGCCTCTGGGAGGGCCGGGCTTTCCTAGGAGGGAGGATCTGCTGGCCCCTCTCTGCCTTTCGTAGCTGTGGAGGCCACACGGCCGAGTGGACATTGGAAAGAACTGCTTCCTAGGCTGGGCCAGGAGTGGACAGCGAGCGCGACGTGTGCTGGCGACCAGTGGGCCTTGCCGCGGAAGCAGTCCTGGCGACAGAGCCTCGCTGGGACACCCCAGGGCTTCCCGAATGTTCCCCTTGCACAAAGGTGGCCTGGCCGCCCGCCGCGCCTGGCCACAGTGTGACCCACGGGCATGCCGCAGTGAGACACTGGGGACTCCAGTGGCCTGGGGTGTGGCTTACAGCCTGAAGGTCGGCTGCAGGCTCACCTTGCCGGAGGGTAAAAGGCTCAGGATGGGGCGCGTGTGCCTCGGCAGGGCCCAGAGGGGTCGGGAGAAACCATTCTCGCCAGACGCCTCCCTCCTGAGCCTGTGCCCGGTGACTGCCTGGCTGCTCGGGCCGCTTTGAGTCTGCCCAGTGATTGTGACCGCCGTGAGGCCCGTCAGTCGACTGCTTGTTTCTGGGACGTCTGAGTCCTCGCTCGGCATCGGCCCAGGCCTCTGGGTGTTCACACTGGGACAGGAGCTCCGTTCCTGCGGGGGCCAGTCCAGCTGTGTCCGCTCTACCCTGCCCGCCCCCGGCCCGGGAGGGGAGTGTAGACTCGTTCTGGTGAGCCCTTCTGGCTGCTGCCGTCCTGGCCCTTCCCTGTCTCCCTGTCCTGTGGGGCAGAGGGCCTCATGTCTGACCCCTGCGCAGTAAGAGCCCTGGCGCAAGGGGCACCGGCACCCTCACACCGCTCAGCCTCTACTACGCCCTGGATCTGCAATGTCAGAAAACGCCAGCTCGTCCTCCCCGCCCAGCTCAGATGACGGCGGCTGCCTCCAGGAGGCGCCTCGCGCTGGCCCACACTCAGGTGAGGCTGTCCGTCTGTCCGCTGCTGGCCTCGCAGACAGCGGGCGCTCTGGGGCGTAAGTGGCACAGTAACGTCGGTGCTTAGTAGCGTCTCTGCCACGCCAGGCACCGATCTGGTGCATTTTGAGCCTTCAGATACACCGCGGGCTGGGTACCGCCACCCTTTTCTCCTCGTTCCTGTTTTGCAGGGAGACGGAGGCTCAAGATGGAGCTCGGTCACCGCCCTCGGCCACAGTGCAGGCCCTCTCACAGGCACTCCACCTCCCCACTTGGCAGGTGAGGACAGGGGAGCCCCAGGCCAGAGGAGAAGCCTCTCGAGGTGAGGCTGGAAAGGGGGATTTAAGCCAGGCAGGGCTGGGCGGAAGTGCCTGGGCCCCCACGGCCCCAGGTGCCCCGACCACACTGTCCCTGGGAGAAAGGCCGGGGTCCCCACCAGCGACCACCCACACCCGGCTCCCAGGATAATGGGTTCTGAGACCAGACCTGCCGCCTCCGGCTCCAGATGGCACCACTGCCCCCACGCCCCGCACCCACTCGGCTTCCCCCCCGCCCCTGCCAGTGACTTGGCCCCCGGGTCAGAGGGGCTGCTGCACGGGCAGAAGAAAGGAGGTGGCCCTCCGATGGCCTCAGCTTTATGTTCCCTCCATGGTGGCCACTGCCGCGCCTTCCCCTCCTCCCTCCGGGTCTTTTCATCCTTCCCAGCAACAAAGCCAGTGGCCTGATCCGGCTCCTCCTCCAGCTCCAGCTGAGCTGGTTTTCAGTCTTCCTGTGTTTGAGCCCGGCCCCCCCAGTGGTGCTGGCCCCAGACTGCCTGCCCAGGTCTCCTTAAAGGTCCAGCTGCTCCGGGGGGTGGCGGTGGGGGGTTGGGGAGGCAGGAAATGGCTAGGTGTGAGAGCTCCAAGGGAAGACCAGAGATGCCACAGCCACCAGGGGCCTTCCCCTGAGGTAAGAACTCCTGCCGCTGCCCCTCCCCAGGAGCACCACTCTGCAGAGCCAGCCCGGGCCGCTGGGCTGCTCAGGGCGTGCCTGTGCTTGCCCACGCCCTTTCGCCAAGACGTCTTGCGGGTCAGCGCCATGCCTCACTGCAGGCCCTGGGCTGGGCTCTGGGCCAGAGATGCCAAGGCCTGGTGCTCCCTCGAGGCCACAGGCAGGCACGAGACCACCTACAGTGGTCCTTTCCCTCCTCCCGGCAAGTCCGGAAGCACCTGGACAGGCACAGGTCGGCACGCGCAGAGTGCCCCCAAACCACGCCCGGAGAAGTGGACTCTGGCAAGCCTGGCCCCATCTGACGAGGCTTCCTCCCACTCGGTCCCTGTCCAGGGCGCCTCCAGCTGCTACAGGCCTCCACTCCAGAGGCGAGGAGGGGCAAGGGCAGGGTGTGTTTAACGCCTGGAATATGCCCCCTCACCTCCCCCCAGGGTTCTCCTGGGAGGACCTCCATCTCTGGATAGTGACTAGGATTTGGCCAATCAGAGCATTCAGTTATCCTCCCCTCCCCTCCCCCAGGACAGGTTTAGGGCCGAACATGTTTCCAGGCTGTCCAGTGGAAGGACATTTGATTAGGAACTAGGGAACTCAGGTGAGCCCCCTGACTCATGGTTGTGAGGAGCGCCCCCCTGCAGAGGCTCTGTTCCTCACCCCAAGAATGCTAAACCCCAGAGCACCCTCAGAAGACCAGAATGAGCTGGTTTCTGGGAAAGTGCTAGAGATGTGTGAGCAGGGCTGTGCATTCTCACCAAATGGCTTCAAGCTGTCATTCTGGGGTGAGGGGTTCAGTCATTGCCCCACCCCCATACATCTGCAGAGCACCTGGAGGCGGCCAGAGTGATGCCACTGAAGTGGTGTGATGGGGCACCAGTCCTAGGGGTGTGGGGCCTCTTCTCCCCACCCCCAGTTCCTCCAGACTGCAGGCCCAAGAGGGCCTTGCTGAGGGAGGTGGTGCAGCCCACACGAGGTACAGCTGAGTGCTGGCATTTGTCACGCAACGGCCCCTGGTCGCCCCGGCTCCCCAGCCTGTAAATGGGGCGGCAGAGTCCAGGAGGATTCGTGCCTGTGGCCTCAGCAGCCCGGATGTGCAGCTCTGGGCTGTTCCGGCGGGCTCTGACTCCGGCCTTGTCACTGTGCCACGGGCAAGGTGCTTCCTCTCTGGCCTTGGCTTTCCCCGCTGCGAACTGCAGACTCCAGCATCTTCCTTGTCAGCTGGTGGAGGCGCTCCCTGAGCTAACATGGCCAGGCCTGGGGCACAGCTGAAGCCGCGCCCTCCACTATCCCTGCGACCCTCTTTTCCTCAGAGGGAGCTTTGGAGCAAGTCAGTCCAGAGAGACGCACACCGGCTGCAGAGAAGGGCACCTGCTCCCGCAGCCGACTACGCTTGGCGGTTCGTGCCGGCACGGAAACAAGGGACAGCAGCGCCACAGCTGCCACCACGACCTGCCCCCCGCGTCACGCGCGTCTGGCGTCAGTCCCCTCGTTCACTGGGCGTCTCCGTAAGAGCCGCGCGTGTCTGCTCCCGTTTTCCTCGCCAGGAGCTCCCTGGCGCTGCTGGTCACATGGCCACCACCATAGTGCGGGAGCAGCTACCTGCAGAGGTCTGGGCACGGAGAGGAGGAGGTGCAAATTTGGCGGCCTGGGAGGGGAGCGGGTGCCAGAGGCGTTTTCTCTTCCTGAATATAAAGGCAAAGCTCTCTAGAGGGAAGCCAGCCCCACCATCGGCGCTGCCATCTTTCTTGAACCGAAATCGCGGGCGCGAGGCCTGGAGATGCAGCAGCCACACTGGAACTGTGAGTCAACGCAAGACAGGCAGAGTGGAAAGAGAACACAGAATGGGGCGGGTGGAGCTCGCTTTTCCACCTTCTGGCCGTGTGGCCTGGGTGCAGCGACTTCTCAGGGCCTCAGCCTACAGTCCACGAGAGGAGACGACCTCGACCGTGCAGTTTTGGGGAGGTCAGAGGGTGCCAGGGGCACAAACGCACCCTTCTCCTGTAAAGGGCTGTCCCATGTTTGTAGCTGTTCCTGCAGTTATGCTTGAAAGGACTCTTAGTTTAGGGCAAAACAATGATGACACCTATTATTTCTCCTCTTGGAGAAACTTCCAAAGCTGGACATGGACCTCAGGCCAAGCAGCCCTGCTCTTTAGCCGATCAACTATGCAAACAGGAAGTGGCTATCCAAACATTTGGAGCCGGGAGGCTGGCCCAGAGTGGGCCTCCTCTGCGGCCTCCCCCACCGCCCGCCTTCTCATCGCCCAGCCGTGAGAGCTGCACAGTGAGGCCAGTCCCTCCTCCAGGCAGCGGGGGTCAGAGCCGCCCTCCTCGCTGTCCCGCCCACCTGCCTGTGAGGCGGGAGGATGGCAAAGCTCCCTCAGATGCCTGCTCCCTCCTGATCGTCCCCCGTGCTCCCATCGCTTGTCGCAGCTGTGACGAAGCTGCAGTAACGTACATTTTTTTAAAGAAATGTGCATCTACCCTGTCACCTTTAAAGCTTTTCCATGGCTTCATGCTCTCGTGAGGGAAAAACTGAAGTCCTTCCAGGCCCTGCATGGCCAGGCCTCTCCAGCTTATTCCCTCCAGCCACTTTGCCCTCTTTTTAGTTTCTGGAACATACCAATCTCTCTCCTGCCTCAGGGCTTTGTTCATATTGTTCCCGTTTTTAGCCTGCTCTCCCCACCCCCTTCCTCGCTCCATCTTGTCAGGTGACACCCATCCTTAGCTCTGCGCTCTAGTGTCATTTCTTCAGGTGTGGCCAGCTGTAGCAAGCCTGACCAGACCCCCGCCCCCACCAGCCTGCCAGCGCACGTCTGTTCACGCGTGTTCTCGTGCGCTCTGCGGGGGCTGCTCGGAGCAGGATTTCCGGCTGTCCTGTTCACAGGCACATCCTGGTGCTGGCTGTGCTCAGTAAGTGTGAAAGGCAGGTGGGCGGGCGCACGGTTCAGAAGGGAGGCGGGGCTGCTTCCTCAGACCGAGTGTGTGCCCGGCAGGCCCTCGCGGTCACGGCCAGGCTGGCAGGCACAGACGCCCGCCCCTGTCCAACCATGAGGGAACAGGCTCTGGGGCAGTGCCTGGCCAGGTCACAGGTCTGTCAGAAGCATGGCCAAGGTTGGTGCCTTGGTCTCGAGTCCAGCTTCCTGCCCTCGGGGAGCTGGCACAGGGCTCAGTGTACCCTGTCTGCTCCCTCATCTGTACCACAGCTCCCAGGGCTGCTGCGGGGGTTCAGTCACATAAAGCGCCTAGCTCAGAGCCGGGCGAAGTGCCCAGTGACCCCTAGCTAGCACCACTGTTGTCACAGAGTAATACCCCATTGCAAACATGAGTAAGCAGACAGGACTACTTTGAGCCGATGGATGGGTGGATGGAGTGCATGAGTGACTGAAGAAATTGAAGACGACCTACGGTGGAGGAACTCATGCATGTGCGTAGAAACGAGGGGACAGCAAGACCCAAGTGGGAGGGGCTGCATGTGTGAGGTTTGGGAGAACAGGAGGTGACGTGTGGGTGCCCGGGTTTGCTCCCGGCCTAACGCTCCGCGCAGCCCACTCACCTGTAGCGCTGCAGTTCGCCCTCCAGCCGCTGCACCCAGTGCTGCAGACCCGGCACCTGGCGCGCCAGCACCTCGAGCTCGCGCACCCTGCTCAGGCTGCGCAGCACCGCCTGCCGGGCCTCCTCCGCGCGGCGCCGGACCTCGGCCTGGCCCTGGCGCAGCCTACCCGCGCGGGCTTCGGCCGCCGCCAGGGCGTCCCGGGCCTGCCGCAGCTCCGGTGCCACCACCTCGGGCTCATCGCGCACCGCCTCCAGGGCGCCCGCCTGGCTCTTCCAGAGGCCGACCTGCGGGGACAGGGCAGCAGGGAGAAGGCGGTGAGCGCCCATGCTGGTGCCTTCCCAGGTGAGCCCATAGAGGCTGCACGTTTATTTCTCACACTGCGGGTGCAAGGTGTGTCTGAACGCCTAATCCTCGCAGTAACTGATGAGGCAGGAACGCTAATGACCCGCTTTTATTATGGGAGGAGCGAGTCAGGCGCAAAGCCCATGCTGTGGCCTTGGCTCATCACGGGATGCCCGCCTCTTCCTGGCATTTCACTCTTGCTGCCGCCTGGCCCGCTTGCCTCAGTGAGCATCTCAGCACCTCGAAGGGCATGTCGGCCCTTGGCACGTGCAGGGCACAGTGCAGGCATGAAGTGTTTGTTGCTTGCAGCCCAGACACCGGGGCTGGCTGCACAGCTCACTCAGCGCCTCCTTTTCAAGAGCCCAGAGTGGCCAGCGACGACCTGATGGACAGTGACACTTCTCTTTAGCACCAGGGCATCGGGTCTGGTCCAGAGCCAGCCGGAGTGCTTGAATGGATTCCCCAACTACCCCGAGGCAGGGAGCCCCTTAAAGGCAGGGATAGGCTCCCTGCACCTCACCCCTAAACCTGCCGAAGCGGGCACCAGGGAGAGCTCAGGCTCTCTGGGTGACTGAGCACGAGACCCCCAGGTTTCCTGGGAGGCTCAACTATTGGTAAGAAGGAGCAAGACCACATGGTGGGGGCGGGATAGTGTGGTTGGGTTATCTGGGTGGGACTGGGGTTTTGGGGGGGCGTGAGAGAGGGGGAGCTGGTTGACGGTTGCTGAGAACAACAGAGGGGGCTGGAGTGGCTGAGGGTGGGAGGGTGAGCAAGAACCGCACCCCATCCAAGTAGGCAGAAGGAGGGTGGGTGCCTGCCCCCTCTTCCTTCCCTTCCGCCCGCCTGCAGCTACCGTGCGTCCCGCCAGCCTGCCCGCCCCTGCACCGCGCGCACCTGTAGCGCCAGGCAGCGCGCGTCACTGCTCTGCAGCGCTGCGCGCAGGTCCTCCACCAGCTCGCGCAGGCTGCTGTTCTCCTCCTCCAGCTGCGCCCAGCGCTCGCCGTCCTGGCCGGCGTCGGGGCCCGGCGTGCGGGCAGGGCGGCGGCGGCGCGGCCGGCGCAGGCGGATCTGCGTTTCGATGTGCTCGCTGAGCGCGCCGCGGGGCAGCCGGGGCCCGGCGCGGGTGCCGAAGTAGCCGCAGAGGCGCGCGTGGAACTGGCGGAAAGTGAGCTCCGGCGGCTCCGCGCACAGCGCCAGGCGCGCCTCCTCGGCGTCCGCGTCCGGGTCGGCGCCCGCGTCCCCGGCGCGCCCAGCCACGGAGCTCGCAGCCCCCTCGCCGCGCAGCCCCAGCACGGCGCAGAGCGCTCGGAAGTCGGCGCGGGGCAGGCGGCCGGCGCCGCGGCAGTCCAGGTGGTGGAAGACCTCCTGCAGGTACTGGTCCAGGCCGGTGGCCAGCACCACGATCTCGTTCTCCACGCCGCGGTCCAGCCCGTAGTGGTGCGCCAGGGCGCTCAGCAGCCACTGCGTGCGCCTCGCGGGCCGCCGGTACGGGTCCCCCGCGCCCTCCGTACCGGCCTCTGCGCGCGGGCCGCTGGGCTCCATCGCGGCGGCTCTTGCTCCTCGGATCCCTCCGCCCCGCCACTTCCAGGGCCGGCCGGCGGTTCTCAAAGGAGGGGCTTGTCGCTTGCAGCCCGGTTGAAGCGCCCTGGCGCCGAGGCCTGTGTCCAGCAGCTGCGCGGGCCAGGCGGGCGTCTGTTTACCCGTGTGGGTTTGGAGCTGGGTGGGGAGACGGCCCAGAAACCCCCAGGACCCCGCGGGGCCGCCACTCCCGGGCTCGGTCTCTGCGGGTAACCGCGCTCCTCTGGCCTCATCACTCCAGGGCGGTCCTGGTGTCTCCTCTTTTCCTCCCACCCCGGTTCTGTCCGCGTCCGTTCCCCACCCTGTCCCACTCGCCTAGCGCAGTTTGCCCCAGGACGCGGACTCGGGATAGAAAGCCAGGGAGGGACTAAAGAGCCGTTGTCTTGTCTGGTTTCTGGGGGCGTGTCCCCCACGCCCACTCGTCACTCCACCCCTTGTCCCCAGAAAGCCTTTCCTGGGCAGTCCCGCTAGCTTGCTCCCACCGTCCACCCACATCTCTATCCACCGCGGACCGTGGACCGTGGACCGTGCAGCCTCCCCCGTAATCAGAGCGGAAGCGAGGGGGCGCGTTGGTTCTGGGCAGCCCTCTCTGTCCACACCGCCTGTCTCTCCGCTGTGTGTGGGGTGTGGGGAGGGAGGCCAGAAAGCGCTGGGGCCTTGGGCCCAAACCCTGGCACTAGAGGGCGGCGAGTGAGGCGTGCTGCCTGAGCTCTAGCCGAGCCGCCCTTGGGCAGACAGGTTGCTGTTTGGCGGGTGTTTTCTCTGGGGCCTTAGGACATATTTCTGGGTGGAGCGAGAGCTCAGGTGTGCGTGCCAGGCTGCTTTCCTTTTTCACAAGTGGTGCAGAGTCGTCTGCACCTGTTAAGGGCACTGGCCACTTACCTAGCAGCAGGGGCCAGAGGCAAACTTGATACAGCCGTCCTCGGCCAGCAGCTGGGCAGACACTGTCTTCTGTGTGCTAAGAACTTAAGTGCTAAAACCTGGAATCTGAAGACAAAAACAACTAAAATTCTGTCTCCTTTGCTGAAGTTCCCAGAAAGAGTACTTTGACCACTTGGCAAATTCCTGCCCTCCCAGCCATTTTGGACATGCATTTTAAAAAAAAGTAATAGCAGTTTGACAAAAAGCTTCACATTCATCCATCCCACTCTGGGCTTCTGTCTCCGAACACCCTGAACAAGCAGGGCTGTCACCAGAGCAGGGGCTGCACGTGGCAAGTCTTACGCCACGAGAACAACAAAGCACATAAAACAGCCTTAAATATTCTCTGCCACGCCGTGTAAGTGCCTAGAGAAGCAGGAAGGGATGGCAGAGACTCGCTGGCTACTTACTGCTGGGGAGCGGACAGTTTAGACTTGTTTTTGGTTATTTTCCTTTTTGGGATGAGGACCTACTTCCCCGTTCACATACATACCATAAAGTTTACCCACTTAAGGTATATAAGTAAATGGTCTTTAGCATATTGATAGAGTATAAAGCCATCGCCGCAATCTTACTTTAAGATGTTTTCATCCCCACCCTTCCAAAGAAAGCTCTACTAGTTGGTGCCCCCGGGCCCCGATCCCAGCTCTAGGCCCCGCCACTTTCTGTTTCTGTGGGTTTGTCTGTCCCGGACATTTCGCATCAGAGGAATCGGCCACATGGCCTTTTGTGCCCATTCCTTTTTGAAGTTGTTAATGTTTTTGAGATTGATCCACGTCTGTGGCGCCAGCAGGGCACACAGCACGTTCTCGACGATTCGGGCAGACGGGTCAAGGAGGAGTCCTGGAGCCCTCGGGGGCTTTTTATGCTTTTATTATCAGAGGTGACCAGGTGCATGGCAGGCAGGGGCGCCGGGGGCCGGGGGCCGGGGGCCGGGGGGCCTCCTAGCCCTAGCACAGCTTCACTCTCTGGGCTGCTGCTGCTTCCTTCTTCTCTCCTCTTGTCTTCTGCTCGTTCTGCTCTTGTTCTCCCTGCTGGCGTCCTCGTGACGCCGCCCTTATTCGCCCGTGTCTCAGCCCAGGTGCACCCACTTGCGCATGCCCACCTAGGCACGCGTGCAGGCCGCAGGTGTCCGTCATCACACCAGTGGCGGGAGGGCGGAAAAGCCTGATCACTTTTCTCTAACCCTGCAGTACCTCGTTCCTTCTTACTGGTGAGTAATGCGCCTCTGTACGCACAGGCCGCGTCTCGAGCATTTGTGTGTGCAGGGACAGACATTTGGTGTTGTGCTGGGTGCCGCTGTGCACACGCACGTTCCAGTGCTCGTGTGTTCATGCATTCCGTGACTCTTGGGCATACGCCTTGGCGTGGGAGGGCTGCTTGCTTGGTAGTGCCACGGTCAGCTTTCCGAGGAGCTGTTGAACTCTTCTCCAAAGTGGCCGGCCACTGTCACTCCTGGTGCGGTGTGTTCTGTTTCGTGTGTACACCTTCTCAGTCCTGGGCTCCGGCTCTCCCTGCGCTGTTCCTGCTCCATCTCGGCTCTTATGCCTCAAGCCTTCCTCAGCAAACCCCTGCCATCTTTGATTCTGTTGCTGTCTTCATACCCCACATCCTGTCAGCCAGCCTGTCCAGTGCTCTGCCCTCAGAGCACGCCCCGAATCTGCTCCTTCCTGCTCCACTCTGCCCAGCCTGGACCAAGCTCCCAGCGTCACTCACCTGTGTTACTGCAACAGCCTCATCCGAAGAGCTGCCTTCAGTCCCCACTCTGGTCTCCAGAGGATGCCCCCCTTGTTCAGAACCCCTTGAGTATTTCCCTCTGAGATGCCCCAAGACTCCACACCATCGGTCTCATGTTTTCCCCCTGACCTCGCCCACCTTCTCTAATGCCATTCTCTGCCCTACTGGCCACCGTGGGAAGGGGGTTCCTCCAGGTGGCTACTGCCCCCGCCCAAGTTCTTTGCGCCAACATCACTTCCTCAGAGAGCCCTTCAGTGGCAAGGCCAGCGCGCTGCACCTCTGCCTGTGTGTTCTCTTCCTGATAGAGCTGACAGCCACAGGGACACTTGTCAGCACTAGAATGGGGCCTGCACTGGAGAAAGAACTCCAGCGCCCATCTCGCACCTCCCAGGTTACCGCTGGGAAGTGCGCGGTGGCTTGCCTCGAGCCTGCTTTCTTTGCCTCCAAAAGATCTGTATTTCTTCTCTTTGTGTTTTTTAAAAGCAGCCATGGCAGCCTACTGCCAATTATCTGCGGGTGTCCCCTGAGGTCTGTGTTCCCAAGGCCAGGTCCCCCGGCCAAGGACTGGGCCTGCGAGAACACACACTCTAGACGATCGCACGCGGCCAGCAGGCGTGCCCTTTGCAGGCCTCGTGGCTTCAGGTGTCCTTTGGCTTGTGACGCCGCTTGGAGTCAGCAAGACCCGAAGCGTCGGTAGTTGATTAGGAGCCTGTTGCCCCCAACTGGATGGCAGAGACTTCTGGGGGCCCCCACTTTGGGTGTGTGGTGTGTACATTTAAAATGGGATGCTGGAACTTTGGACTCTGAGCTTCTTTTCTGCCCCTGAGTCCGGTTGGATTTCTCTTGGTGCTGAGAACCACCCGAGGGGCGGCTCAGCCTGCGCAGTGCCTGCAGCTGGGGTGGCTTCTGGGGAAGGAATGTGTTATTGAAAAGAAAGCCTTTAAATATCTCCCACGGAGCCTGGCCAGCCTCCACCCCCACCGCTCAGCAGGGCCAGGGGCGTCAGCCTTTGTAACGGTGGCCGCCAGGCCTCTCTGGCTGCCCGGCACTGTTACCAGGCGCCTCCGGAATCATTCCGGTTTTGTTTAAGGTTGGAAGTGAGCAAACTCAGAGGTCTCTGCGTGCTTTTGTCTGCACTGGGGCTGCACTGTGTGTCTGTGTGGGGGAGGGCACAGAGCCGGCTGAGGAATGATTTTCTGCAGTTGGTTCAGTATTGTTTGAACATTTCAAGTGGGAGAGTGTTCTAAGTGTATTTAAACGGCTCCAGAAAATGTGAAAAAGCAAAAATCACCCACCACCCTGCCAACAGGAAAGAACAGTCTTTCCATACGTTTGTTCCCAGGGCTATTCCATGCATTGGCATAGGAGAGACCTTTTTGGGGTTCTGTAAATATTCTGTGACTTCTTTGGGGTCACCACCCTAAAGGTTACAAGACTACATCTCTGTCTGCCTAAAGCACTTCAAAAGGGTGAATTTCTAGGACGTGAGTTACACCTCGTTAACGTTGACACAAACAGCTGAATCTGTTGGCATCTTGCATTCAAAGCTTCCTTCCTAGACAGCTTTGCCACTTTTTGCAAAGGTTGTTCCTCTGGCAGCTCCAGCTCCTCTTCTGACTGAGGCTGGACGGTCATCGGCCCCCACTGATGCAGATGAAGACGGCTATTAGTGTTTCTCCACTAGAACAACACTGTGACTGGCTGGTTCTCTATCCTAAGTGATTTATTACTGGGTCAGGAGTGTGAAAGTTTTAGAATGTTGTCAAACTGTTTCTCAGAAAGTCAGCGTTGTTCTGTGAAGCCCCCATAGTGTCTGGGAATGTCCTCAGCCATCATCATTAGTGTCAAGGCTTTTATGTTCTCAGGAGTCCTGGTTAGTGGGTTTGCTGTGTTCAGACACCATGTCTGTTAAAAATGAGTCTGAGTCGCAAAGATTTCCTAGACACAATACCAAACACATGATCCAAAAAAGAAAAAAAATAATAAACTGGGCATCATCAAGATTCAAAACATTTGCACGTCAGAAGACACCATTAAGAAAATGCATGGACAAGAAGGACTAGGTGAAAGTAGCAACGATGCTATGTCCAACACGGGACTTGTATTCAGAATTTACAAAGAACTACAGCTCAGTAGGCACAGTCTAATCAAAATGGGAGTGAAAAATAGGGATACACACTTCTCCAAAGAAGGTGTATGAATGGCCAATGAGCGCATGAAAAGATTCAGCATCTTTAGTGGTTCCGGAAATTCAAAATAGAACCACAGTGAGATACCATTTCTCACTCATGAGAATGACTGCAATAAATAAGACTGATAATAAATGTGTCTGAGGATGTGGAGAAATAGGAACTCTCAAATGTTCCTGGTGGGAATGTAAAATGGTACAGGCACTTGGAAAATAGTTTGGCAGTTTCCAAAAAAATAAGCATAAAACTACCACATGACCTAGCAGTTCCACTCCTAGGTATCTATCAAAGAGAAATGCAGACATCTATCCACACACAAACTTGGACACACAAAGAATGTTCATAGCATTTTTAAAAAAAATGTCTAAATGCCCAGTCTTGATGTCCATTAATGGATGGTTGGACAGACAAAAGGTGGTCTGTCACACTATGGAATATTATTCAGCCATGAAAAGGAGTGGAGTTCTGATACTTGCATCTGTGTGAATGACTCTCAAAAACATGTTAAATGAAATAAACCAGTCACAAAGCCAGACCACCTACTGTAGGGTATCATTTATATGAATATCCAGAAAAGCCCACTTTTTAGAGATAGAAAGTAGATTTGTGGTTGCCTCGGTGTGGGAATGGAGATGGTCAATGTGCTGATGACCTTGGTAGAGGGAGAACGTGTTCTAAAACTTACCGTGAGTTCACTATTTGGTAAAGTTACTAAAAATTATTCAATCCTACGCTGGAACTGGGTGAATTTTATGATGTAAAATATGCCTCAACAAAGCTGGAGGCTACTCTTCCTAAGATAGGGTGGAAAGAAGAACATGAATGTAGCTATTTCAATATGATTCCCAGCTGTCAGTCTTGGGAACAGCCCTCTGAGTGGCCGCTCCGGGCTCCCGCCCCCTGGGAGAAGGAAATGATGGTGAGTGGCCTCAGGCTGCTCCCCTCTCTGCTTGCTTACTGTTTTGCAGCAGGCTTTGCTGTTGCCTCCATCCAGAGGAGTGTGTTCTTCTGAGGTGCGGTCTGTTCATCCCTTCGAGTCTGGGCTGGTTTTATGACTTGCTTTGGTCAATAAAATTGGGCAGAAGTGACACTCTGCGTGGCTCCCACTG
Source organism: Galemys pyrenaicus (assembly GCA_019455555.1). Lineage (NCBI taxonomy): Eukaryota > Metazoa > Chordata > Mammalia > Eulipotyphla > Talpidae > Galemys > Galemys pyrenaicus. The sequence goes on along the minus strand of JAGFMF010011663.1, from coordinate 8,074,984 downwards.
CCCAGTTTAGTGCTCCCTGCCTGCCTCTGCTCCAGCCTCACCCGCCCTTGCCTGAAACTGCCGCGTGTTCTCACCGCTCTGCGCCTTGGCACGTGCCGTTCCCTCTGCTGGACTGTTTACTCCGGGTGGTTGTGCCGCACATCCCAGAGCCCCTTCTCCCCAGCCTGCCCCCGCCCTGCAGACCAGTCACCTCTGAGCCTTCCGCTCAGCCCCTGGGCTCTCTGGCTGCTGCACTGGGGCTGCCCCCGGGGCGTGCTCGGCCGCACAGGTCGAAGTGGAGGTGAAGTGAAAGGTGTGGCTGCGCTGGGATTTGCCACAAGCCTGCTCTGCAGCCAGGAAGTCCAGTCTCCGTCCAGTGCCTCACACTCTTGCTGTGCTCCCTGAGGCGAATGGCCGCGCCTCTCTTAAACTTGGGCTTTCTCGTCTTTGAGCTGGGCTCCGAGGACTGAGCACAACCGCCAGTTTCACCACGACAGGATAGAGGCAGAAAGTATATGACAGATGAGGGCTGTGTGGGGCGAGCTGAGTCTGCAAGCCCAGCGCTTCCTTTGCCCTGGCCGAAGAATGGGAGGTGAGGGCTTCTGGGGCCACCAGGAGGAGCTAGCAACCCCTTGCACCCCTAACTTTCCCCGACGGTGAGGGTCAGTCACAAGCTCAAGTTCGGAGCTGAATTCCTTAAAGATGGGGTGAGCGAGTGAAAGGATGAACGAAGGCGGGCTCTGGTGCCTCTGGGCGGCCGTGTTCTGCAGACCTTGTCTGCGGTGGTCGGGCACCTCGGCTGGGGCGGGAAGTCCCGCCCCCAACAGCGTGCGCGGCGTGGGCCCTGGCTGGGCGGTCTCCTGGCAACCGTTGGATCTTGGTGTTGCCAACGCCGTCGGCTGCGGCTCGGGTGGGCAGGGAGAAGGCCCGCGTTGTCCCGGAGGGAGGCCGTGTGCCCTGCCTGCCGCGCCGCGCCCCGAGGGGCCTTGCCCTGCTCCGCGCCCCGCTGCCCTAGCCCGCTGCCCGCAGCTGAGGGGCTGCCCGTCCTTGGCCTGCTGGGCGCCCATTCCTGTCCGGGCTTGGAGGCTCTCACCTGACCGCGGCAGGCTCAGATTTTCCGTGCAGTCCCCTGGTCTGGGGCCTTTGGTGTTTTCCCCAAAAGGCAAACGCATGTTGTCTTTGGGGCAGCTCGCCCCAGGCTGCCCTGAGTGAGCTCGGCCTCTCCCGCTCTGGGTGCTTCCGGGGCCTGCACTCACCTGCAGCCCTCCCTCGGGTCCGGAGACCACCGCTGAGTGTGAGAGGAGCAGCAGCTGGGATTGCAGAGAGGACCGGCTCAAGCTGGAGAAACTGGAGTTGCTCGTTACCTGCGGCCAGCGTTTCCTGTGGCTCACCTGTTCCTAAGCTTCCCGGGTGCCACTGCGTGCGGGCCGGGGCCCAGAGCCTTGCCTTTCAGCCTGCAACGGGGAAAGCGCAGGGAGAGGATACGGGACCTTGCAGAAGGCCGGGCGGTGTGTGCTGTTACTTGCGCTCTCCCAGCCCAGTGGGTCGCTCATCATGTCTCTGCACCCTTGGGAGTGGGAGGACGACAAGGCAAGCTTGGGGCCCATGTCCTCCATGATCAACTTTTACCAGTCTTGGAGTGAGTGTGAGGTGGAGGAGTACCTGAAGGCCAAGGCCCGCGGCCAGGAATCAGATTCTGACAACCTGCCCAGCAGCCTGGCCTCCTCGGATGGGCCGGCCAGCACCTTCGCGTCGGACATACCCCAGGTGGTCCCCTGCAAGTTCATCATCTCACTGGCCTTGCCTTCGTTTGCTGCTGGTAAGGACAGAACTCCAGGCGCTCTACCCTGCCCAGCCCTCCCCCACCCCACCTCACCCCTCTTTCCTGCTAAGCCACCATCAGCCCCCTAAAAAAAGCAGAATTCCAGAACCCTCTTATGCCAGGAGCTTAGTGTAGTATGCTCCGTCAAGTTGGGTGGCAGATGCCAGGACCATAAGTTGGAAAAGAATGGCAGTTCTCGAGGCCCCACTGTGCGCCAGACAAGTGAGGGCCAGACAAGGGCTTCCCATTACCCCTTGACAATCCTAAGAAGGTGCTGTTATTTCTGCTTTTTTCACATTATAAAATAATGGAGAATTAGGGCATAGGTTCCCATAAGCTGGCTGTGCATCCCTAATACCTTATTTAAAATGCAGATTCTCAAATGTGTTAAATCAGAATCTAAGTATAAAGGTGTGTGAGTTAGCAGCTGCCACACACATGCTGGGAAACAGGTGTCCCAGCTCAGTGGCTTCGGGCAGGAACCCCTCACCCCCTGCATGGGCTGGTCAGCTGAGCTGGGCCCCGTCCCACCAGGTGTAGCCTGTTCTCCCCCGGACATGCGGGCCAGGGGATGCGTGCTGACTGTGAAGGGCAGAGACGCCAGAGGCAAGCCCAGTCACCCAAGCACTCTTCAAAGCGTCAGTGCCCCCTGCCATGGTAACGTTTGATGGGCTACGGCAAGTCACATGGCTGACCCCCAAGGTTAGGGGCAGAGAAGAGCACTCGTTGCTGAACCACTGTTTTCCTCCCGATGACATATTGCCGCCGTGACCCTGTGATAATCACCTCCGGCTTCCCCTCGTTCTGTTGACTGTTGCCTCAGAGGCCGTGGAGGCTGCTGTGTTGGTGTCAGCCGTGTCTGCGGTAGAGGCACTGAACCTGCGTTGTTCTGTGTGGCCCATCCACAGTGACGCTTTTTACCTTTGCTCTGTTAATATCCAACAAACAGCCTGGGGAAGGTATCAAAAATGAAGCGGAAAGAAAATGGGTGCTTATTTGGTCACCTTTAACACCTCTTGTAGCATCTCCTGGATTTGTTTTCCTATTTTGGTTCCTCCTCCAAAGGTATTTTAAAAATAGTGTCCTGTGTAGCAAAACTTTATGAGACCACGAGGAGAGCATTATTATGATGCCAGTACTTTGGAAGGACACATCTTGGGCTGGATATAAAATTCTGGTTGCAGTGTTTTCCTTCAGTACCAGTATGTTTATGGGTCTGTGTATAAGTTTTACAGATTGTTTGTGCAAGAGAAATGAGGTTGTGCTCTGTGCTACAGCGTGCTTCTGAAAATTTGGCAATATATGTCTTGGCTATCTAGAGATGAGCTTACCTGTTTTCAGCACCTGTGTGGTATTCTGTTGTGCCTGGATTTGTACTGCCCCTTACTGGTGAACGCTGAAGTTGGTTCCACTTTGTTTTGTTGTTGTAATTCTAACAGACTTCATGATACATTTCTGTGCATGTGTAAACCTGCACATGTGTATTCGGTGTACTCTAATCTGAATTTCAAGGGGTGGAATTGCTGGGTTTAAAGTGTACATTTAATTGCCCCTCTAAGGGGTTACCGCGATTTGCTCTCTGATGGACAGGAAAAGAGGGGTGAGGGGCGTGTGGCCCTTCTGGCTCACTGTGGGTGGATTCAGAACACAAACCTGTGAAGAGCTACAGGCTTTTGGTCCGTTGCTCCTGCTGGAGAAATGCTGATGCCTACCAAGGACTGCAGGAGAGTTTATTCCAAACTCCACAAAAGTTGACTCTTCCTGTGGCACAGAATCAGTGCAGAAGCAGTCTCCAGGTGTTCAAAACTTGGAATCTTAAACTATAGCTTTAGAGACAGCCATGGTTTTGTAGAACGAAATTTGGATTAAATACGTATGGAATCCTGACCGAGGGCCGTGTGAAAAGCAGAACCTGAAGTGTTCAGTGTGTGCTCGGGGGCAGGGCTTGGCTCTGGCAGAGCCCAGCCTGATTTTCTGCCTCCTTCCCGCCGTCCCCTCCACATTGAACGGCTTTGTTCTTGAGGGCTTGCCTGGCTGTGCCCTCTGCCTGCAGTGTGCCAGCCTTTTCCTTTAAGACCCCGTGCTACGTTTGCTCTGCCTCCTCTGTGCGGCTCGGTTCTTCCCGCTGCGGTTCTGTGGGTCTCAGTGCTTCTCCCTGCTGAGACTAGGCTAAGGCGAGCACCTGAGGTGGAATAGTTCAGGAGGCTGCACCCAGCTGCCTGCGCGGGCTCTCCCCTGCTGGGGCGCGGACTGGCCTGCGTGTGGGCTGGGGGCGCCAGTCTCCATAGGCTGCAGGGAACGGTGGAGAGGGTCTGCTTTTCCGCGCAAGCTTAAAAGGAGACTCATGAAATGTCTGTTTTCCAGTTCAAAGAGCAAAGCATTTAAGTTTGATTGACAAATTCAAACGCTCTAAAGTGGACAGACCGCTGACAAAGTCTCGCCGTTTCTACCACATCGAGTATTTCCTCCTGCCAGATGACGGAGAGCCTAAAAAAGCTGACGTGGTGGTGTTTCCAACAGTAGCCAAAGTGTTCCTGGATTCCGGCGTGAAGGTGCGTGCGAAGCAGGTGCCTGCTTCGCGGAGCTGGCTAGAAATACAGGCCCCACCACACGGGCTGACTGAGAATCGGCACTGCCTTGCCAATACCCATCCCGTGGCTTTTGGATGACGTCTTTCATCATGTTGGTGCTTCAGGAGGGTTTGCAGTGCCTCAGCTACTTTCTTTGTGTGAGCTTGTGCACGTGTGTGACTGTACACCGACCGGCGCGGGTACACACACTCTGCTTGTGGCTCGCCCGAACCAGTGCGCGCAGGCCCTGGAGAGGACACTCTTGCAGGGCAGTGTGTTGATTTTTTTTTAAAGATTTATTTATTTATGCACACAAGAGCTGGGGTACAGGCCAGCGTCCAGGGAGGTGAGAGGATCCACCAGAGACAGAGCGGGGAGCAGAACAGGCAGACTGACCGAAACACACTGCTGAGGGGAGCAGCCAGCGAGGCAGGAGAGGTCTGCTGCGCCATGTGGGGCTCCTCCCTGGCCGGAGACAGGGATCGAACTCGTGCTTCAGTGGCTGCGGTTTGCTTCATAGTGCGTTGCTTAACCCACTGCGCCACCAGGGAGGCCCAGTGTGTTGCTTTTTTAAAAAATTTTATTTCTGCTTAGAAGAACTGGGGTGTAGGCCAGAGGTGTGGGGGGTAAGAGGAGTCACCAGAGACAGAGTGGGGAGCAGAACAGGCAGATTGACTGAAGTACACTGCTGAGGGGGCAGTGGGCAAGACAGGAGAGGTCTGCTGCGCCCTCTGGGTCAGCTCCCTGGCCAGGGATGGAACTCAGGCCATTGTGGTCTAGCCTGAGACGTAACCCCCAGGCCACCATGGAGGCCCCATTGTATGGATTTTGACAATTTTTACTGAGTTGCTCAGAGGTGTGAAGGGGCCTAGTCCGTGTGGGCTGGGAGCCTGGAGCGACTGCAGACCCAGCAGTCGGGCAGGGGGAGGGCAGGGGCCGCTCCATTGCCAGGAGGTGAGGCTGCTGGTTGTTGACTTCATCGCAGAGGGAGTCACCTCATTTTCCTGCTTAGTCTCTGCGTTTTCTTTTACAGACTGTGAAGCTGTGGCAGGAAGGGAATAAAGCCTGGGTGTCCTGGGCCCAAACTTTTCATATCAGCATGACAAAGGAATTACTAAAGAAATTAAATTTCTTCAGGATAACCCTGAGGCTCTGGGACACCAAGGACAAGGTCCCGAGGAAGGTCAGATACTACCGCTTAAAGACGCCCGTGTACTCAGATGACACGGGATCTTTTGGTAAGTCGGCTGTTCCGTCTGCAGCGTTTCTTCGGCTTCTCACCCAGTCACAGGATAAGATCCAGGGTCCCTCGGCATCTTCACCTGGTTGCCCAGATGCGCATGTCCCCCAGATACGCTCAGGCCTCAGGGGGTGCTGGCTCCAGAGTGCGGCTCGGGGTGGGGTGTCTGCGCAGGGGTCCCTAGCTGCCACTCTGCTTCCCCACCCCGGCCCTCCCGTCCGGGTGCCTCCCTGGGCGGGAGAAAACTCCCGCTTCCCTGGGACATTGGTCGTGCTGACATTTTCACAGGGCCTGTGCTCGCAGTACCAGTCTTCTTTTCTCAGTTAATTTTTTATTGTGCTGACATGGCTTACAACACTATAGAAGCTTTAGGGGTGCAGGGTCACACCGCGAATGTGCGTCATCGCCCCCTGCCTGCCACCGGACACCACTGCTCTTCCCCTCCCCGCTGGCGCCCGCCCTGTGCACAGACCGCGCTCAAGCACCGTCTCTGTGAGCGGCAGCCGTGCCCCGGCCACGGTCGGCTTTGTGCGTGCCCCACACGTGAGCGGGATAATGGAGCATTTGTCTTGCTCCTGCTCACTTACTTTACTCATCTAAAATTCCCGTTCCATCCTTGTCTAGTGCCCCACTCGTCTTGAGCCACTCATCTGCCTTTGGACACTTAGGCTGTCTCCACGGCTTGGCTCTTGCAGAAAGCCCGCTCTCAGTTCCCCCGACAGGAGAGAGCGGGTGGAGTAGCAAGGCCTGGGAGCCAGAGTACTGACCCAGTCCAGCCTCCGTCTTGAGCTGGCTGGTGCCTGGGACATGTTCCCACATGACCACTTCCTCTGGTCAGGGCCGTGGGGCGGCCCCTCACCCTGAGCAGTATGGAGGTGTGCTTTGGCTAGAGAGAATCTTCTAACTGCTTGAGATACTATCCACGAAACTATGATATGGTTTTTAAAAAGATTTATTTATTTATGCACACAAGAGCTGGTGTGTGGGCCAGAGATGTGGGAGGTGAGAGGATTCACCAGAGACAGAGTGGGGAGCAGAATGGGCAGAATGACTGAAACACACTGCTGAGGGGAGCAGCAGGCGAGGCAGGAGAGGTCTGCTGCGCCACGTGGGTTTCCTCCCTGGCCGGGGAGCGAACTCGTGCCACAGTGACTGGTAATAGCTTCGAAGTGCTGAGACGTGACCCCTTGGGCCACCAGGGAGGCCCTATGCTATGATTTAACTGTACGCTGCACCCCAATGGAAGAGATATTAAAGGTCAAAGCCATGTGCATCTTAGAATCGCCAGAGCAAGCACCACGTGGCTGTGGCTAGCTGCTTATGCCCCAGCACGGCCGCCCCACTTGCTAGTGAGGTGTCACTTGCTCCAGGCGGTGAATCTCTGCGTTCTGCGGGTGGCCAGCCTGCCCGCTCCAGGCGGCTTTCTGACTCAAGGGGCTTGGGCCTTCTGGATTCTCATCTTCGTAGCCAGGGGTCTTGCCCTCGTACTCTCGGCAGTTAGAGCCGGCCGTCCCTCATTGTGGGGCCCGTCCGGGAGGTGGACCTCCGGCAGCATCCCTGAGGGCCACCACTAGATGCCGGGGTCGCCTCCAGATGGGTCGAGCTCCTGGAGGTAGGGGTTGTAAGTCAGCCCTGACTGAGAATCGCTGTCTATGGCGGTGTGAGAAGGCGGAACCAAGGTGACCTCTCGCCTGGGCCAAGGGAAGGGCCCGTTTCCCCAGGGAGGGGCCTGGACTCCGCTGGAGCTGCTCTGGGCATCCCGATTCCGGGGTCCCAGTGTGGAGGCGCACTGGAGCTGGGGCTGGGTGGGTGCGTCGGGAAGGCTTCCTGGGGAAGGGGCCGTGTCTGGGTGGGTAAAAGCGCCATGTAGCCTGGAGGGGAAGGAGACAGGATGCTCGGCCCTGCAGGGAGGGTGCAGGAGCCCTGGGCGGAGAGTGTTCCTGAAACACCAGCACCCCATTTCCATTTCCTGGAACCCCTGCATTACTGCCTCTTGGGTTAAATAATTGTCTTAAAAAATAGAATTGGTTTATGCCCACTCTGTAAAACAATTTAGAAATAGACTATTAAGAGGGAGAAACAGGGGCCTCCCTGGTGGCGCAGTGGGTTGAGCAACGCACTATGAAGCAAACCGCAGCCACTGCAGCACAAGTTCGATCCCTGCCGCCGGCCAGGGAGGGGACCCACATGGCGCGGCAGACCTCTCCTGTTGCGTCAGCTGCTCCCCACTCTCTGTGGTGAATCCTCTTACCACCCCCACACCTCTGGCCTGTACCCCAGTGCTTGTATGAATAAATAAATCTTAAAAAAAAAAAAGAGGGAGAAACAATAAAAATCAGATGACGCCTGACCAGAGATAGCCGTTGCTGTTAATTCCCTGGCCATTTTATAGGGAGGTGCATACTTTTAATAAAAAATGGGTCCAGGGCCTCCCTGGTGGTGCAGCGGGTTGAGCGCTGCATTGTGAAGCATCCTCAGCCACAGGAGCACGAGTTCGATCTCTGGCCAGAGAGCAGACCCACGTGGCACAGCAGACCTCTCCTGCCTTGCCCGCTGCTCCCCTCAGCAGTGTGTTTCAGTCAGTCTGCCTGTTCTGCTGCCCACTCTGTCTCTGGTGATTCCTCTCCCCTCCTGCGTCTCTGGCCTGTACCCCGGCTCTTGTGTGCATACATAAATAAATCTAAAAAAAAGGGGCTTAGTGTACATGTTGTTTTAAACTGTGTTTTCTTTTTTTTTTTTTAAAGATTTATTTATTTATGCACACAAGAGCTGGGGTACAGGCCAGAGTCCAGGGAGGTGAGAGGATTCACCAGACAAGAGTGGGGAGCAGAACAGGCAGACTGACCGAAACACACTACCAATGGGCGAGGCAGGGGAGATCTGCTGCGCCATGTGGGTCCCCTCCCTGGCCGGAGGCAGGGATTGAACTCGTGCTGCAGTGGCTGCAGTTTGCCCCATAGTGCGTTGCTTAACCCACTGCGCCACCAGGGAGGCCCCTAAGCTGCGTTTTCTTATCTCCACAAGCGAGGCTCTTGAGGCTTTGCTTCCCCGGGGTGCAGTAGGACCACAGAGGTCTGTTTTCTGTTCCCACGGGACATCGTTCCAGAGCCTGGGCAGGCGGTGAGCGGCTTGCAGCTGTCAGCCTCCGCCTTGGGGGGCTCACCAGCAGGGAGTGTCTCTCCTCCACTCAGCCGCTGGCTTCTCGGCACTGGACGGAGAAGGCGGCGTCATTCTAGAAGCCCCAAGTCCCTCTGGCTCCTGCTGTGCCTCGCTTGGCTTTCCCGCTCCCAGCGCCACGCGGGAGTCTGGGTGTGGTGCTCCCCAGCTTCCTCCCTCAGCCGCCTCACCCTCCGCAGCCCTGCCCTGCGCCCTCCCTGCTCTGCAGCTTTCGGACGCCTCCGAGGCGCCTTTCTCATGCTGCTCTCAGCGCACACCTGGCTGCGCCTGCTCTGAAGACACTGGCGTCTCCTCCTTCCTGTGTCCTTTAACTGGATCCGGTTTCACCCCGTTTCCCCGCCTCTTTCTCGCTGCTCCGTGTCCCCTCTCGCTGCTCCTCTGCGTGTCCCTCGCTCGTTACTGCACACTGCCGGTTGCCCGTGTGCCGGTACAACCCGTGTCGGCAGGCGTGAGCGCCGTGCAGGACGAGGAGCCCGGGCGCGCTCCTGCTCCCCAGGACCAGCCCTGACCGCAGGGAAGCGAGTGTGACGGCGATGGACGCCACAGGCCGCGCGCTTAGCGGCCTCTTTGGAAGACGCCGCTGCCAGTGGACGTCGTGTTTCCGGTATTTTGAAGCAGCCCCTTGGCAACACCCCCATGAGGGCCGGGGCCTGGCTTCTGTGCGCCCAGCTTTGTCCGCAGCACTGGAGCGCGAGGGCCGCAGCGTCGGTGTCACGCAGATTTCTCATGGACGGTCCCTGATTCTTTCTTCCCCTGTGTTCTAGACGAAGTGAAAAACTTGGTTTTAAGTCAGAGGAAGTTGCCTAAGCAGGACATCCGCTTCACACAGAAATGGAACCAGGAGTACGTGCCAGGAGAGCCGGAAGCAGCAGAACAGCTGAAGTCTCCACGAGGTGAGAGGGGGCTGCTGTGCACGGCTGAGTGCCAGGCCGCGGCGGGGAGGGCCGTGACGCGCCCAGGCCCTGTGCACCGCTGGGCCCGTGCACCGCTCCTTCGTTTTTTTTCTCAGTTCTAATTTTGTGACTTACAGAAAAGTTTCTAAACCCTAGATGTATAGATGTGTTTTCCAAAACTCAGTGTATATAGGAGCGCATCAAACAAGCAGGGGAAATAGCCTATAATTCAGTCACCAGGCACACGCACTGGAAAGTTCTGGTTATCCCGCCAGGACAAGTTCCCTTGTTTCTGTCCCGAGGTTTTCCTTGTACAGAGACGCGTTTATCCTGAGGTGTTCTGAGTCTCCCGAGAGACTTCACCGCACATGCGCTTCCACCCCCTTAAAAGCTCCATAAACTTTCTCTGTGCTGACTGTGTAGTGTTTCATCTGCTGGTGGCACGGTGATTTGCTCAACATTCCCTCTGGGTGGGCGCTTGGGAATATTTTCAGTGTTCTGTGATGCTAACAGTGCTGAAGTGGACAACGGAACAGATGAAAGACACTTGTTCTTTTAATCTGTGGGATGTGATAAGGAACTAGAGGCCTCCTGCATTTGACCAAATAATTATAATTAATCTGTAGTCTCTTTACTCATTTGTTATTACCAAAGCGCTTTTACTGACTACTGATCACATGCCTGCTGTTCTCCCTGAGAACCGGCCTTGCAGAAGGCGCCCTCCTTCCCCACTGGCCGGGCAGTGTGGAGCAGGAAATTGGCGACATCCGCTAACAGCAGGTCTCACCCAGCAGAGTCTGACGTCTTCTCCAATGACTTGGAGGATGAGAAGCTGTTCAGGATGGAAGACCCCGGCTTTCTTCAGTAAGGATGGAGCCATATTACCTGGGGGGGGGAGCCCCCTCTTGCAACAGCCCTACAGACCCCCCGAGTTGTGTGCGTTTTTGGTGCCCTCAGGGAACTGGAGCTCGCATGAGCAGGTGAAAGGAAAGGGGGGCGGGCTGCTCGCTTTAGGTGCGCGGTTCGGAACCAGACCCTGCGCTCTGTGGTTTAATGGAAGCAGGAGCGTGTGCCAGGAGAGCGATTAATCCTCGCAGCGATTACCCCGAGGCAGGGTCGTGCTCCCTTTCTGAACAGGGGAACTCAGAGGCCAAGTGGTTCACAGAAAGTGATAGGAAACTGGCAAGCTAGCATAAAGCCACACGAGACTGGACTTCCTGGGAGCCTAGTGCCGCCAGGACCTGCCCTCGCCCCATCGCGGCGCCCACTGTTCTTGGCCCCTGTCACCTACGCCGGATCTGGAAAGGGGGTTCCGTGGCCGCTGTGAGGACGAGGGCTAGGATGGAGCCCTGCTGGTGGCGTGCGGGAACGGGGTGGGGTGAACGAGAGACCGTGTCACTGAAGCGGTGACTTAAAAAGCTGTTGCACTGAATTTACAGATTCATTTGGGAAGAACTGCCGTTTTAATATCGCGGAGCCCTCCCACCCATGATCGCCGTACCCAGCTAACGCACCTCCTCCTCTGTGACCTTCAGTAGATTATTTTTCTTCCTGTAACATGGGTAATTCCATAAATGAATTCCTGGGTGTTTTAGAGTTTGTGCTGCTTTTATAAAAATGCTGTTTTCCACCTGACTGGAAGCTGGTGGCACACGTGTGGTCTGCAGACCCCAGCAGCAGCATCCTGGAGAGCACGTCAGAGACGTGGGCCCTCCCAGCCGCCCGCCCCCACGGCTGCAGCCTGACCGTTGGACAACACCCGCGGGCGATGCGCTTGAAGCCTGAGCGGTGTCAGGTCTGAGGAGCGGAGCGTCATCCTGCTCCCTTCCAGTCCAGCAGATGAGTCTTAACTCTGGTCCTTGATTCTTTTCATTTGCACTCACTCCTCTTTGTGAATCTTCTAGATGGAGTGGTTCAAGAAGAATGAGCTCTTCCATCGGTCTGACTGGGATGGAGCCTTCAGTTAGCAGCTTGACAAGCATGTTAGAAAAGCAAAAGGTCCCAAGTAAGTCAGGGTGAGGTTTTGTGATATAACTAATTTTACAGTGTAACTAAGCTTGGAAGAATTACAATACATTTGAAATTAAGAGTGGTTCAGTAAGAGGCCGTGGTGTCTGGCCAAAGGTTCCTATAAAGTAAAGAATACTACGTGCAGTTTCAGCTTCACTCTTCTAGCTCCTCTCACCCCAGCCAGCCGTCCGTCCGTCGTCCACCCCTACATTTAGACACTTCTCCTGGTAGCTGGAAGGGGCAGCCGCACAGAGTTATCTCTGCGTCCAGTGAGCCTCAGAACCTCCCCGAATCTCTGCAGCATGTGTGCGTTCACGTGTGACAGCTCAGTCCGAGCTCTTCATCACGCTTATTTCCTTCCTTTGATTTCACAGTTAGACTGAAAGAATTGGAAGGGAAAAAGAAAGTCCAGAAGAAGAGTAGGTCTGTGATAGAAGAGGAAACCAACACCAGGCCAGTGGGCACCTGGAGGCCGGAAACCTTCTCCATGCAGCTGGCAGTCATGCCGCTCCTGGCAGGTACCTGCACCCCTCCCGGCCGTGGCCGCGTGTCCACAACGGGGCTCTGCACCGCCTCATCTCATGCCACAGCCACCCGGCCAGGTGGGGTGACTGTCCCCATCGTGCCAAGGGAGGGATGGCCGCTCAGAGAGGTCAGTGCCTTGCCCAAGATCACACAGCACAGCACTGTCCAGGCAGGAGCCGAGCCGGGTCCAGTTCCAAAATCCAGGGAAACCTGTGAGAATAAACGCCGCAATTTTGTCTGTTGACCAAGATGCCACTTTTCATAAGTATGTCCCCACATATTTTCGCAAAAACATCTAATAATGGAAACGAGGGGAGGGAACCGGTGTGCGTGTCCCATCATTTCCTTCTTACACTAAGCCCCAGCCCTCCCTCTGAGCTTGGGGTGGTGCTGGGGGCCTGGTCCTCATCACCCTTCTTTCCGGTCAGAAATCAGAACTCAGAGAAGTCAAAGCCAAGGTCACTTAGCTCGGTGAGAACAGGAGTCAGACTCAGATTTATCACAATCTGTGAACTAGGTTTTCCAGTTTGACAAGTAATAGGTATTTCTTATGCCCATGTTTTGATGAGGGAAATATCAGAACAAATAATGTGGCTTCATTTTCCCCCTTCAGTGTGGAAGGGGAGCCTCTTTTTAGAGAAAATAATTTCAAGCTTATGCCAAGCGAGCGCCCTCTACTGTCCGGTCTGCAGAAACGGCTGCGCTTCAGAGCCGAAAACGCTTACCATCTCTGGCGGTCAGCTTCCCCATCTGTAGGGCAGAGGTGACAGCGGCCACAGCGTTTGAGGACTACAGAGGACTAACACACACTTTTGCCTGGCAGTTGTCGGTGCACAAGCTGTGGGGTGTCCGTTCCCCCACCTCTTTACTCCAGAACAGTGTTTTCAACTCACACTTGTGCCACCAGGACCATTCTCCTGGGTGTGAAGGTGTTTGGGGCTGTCGCGTGTGGGGGTGGGATGCTGCGAAATGTCCCACGGGGCACAGGAAGTCCCCAGTGTCTGTGGCGCTGAGGTCGACAGACCTGGTCCTGGGCTTCCGCGCGGCACCTCCCTAACGCCCGTGCTGATGCGCACACATGCTCGTGCCGGGGTGCTGCGGGGCACTGGCCCTGATGCGGTTTGCGGGGGGCAGCGCCTGCCGCCCACGCCCGTGTCCACAGGCAGCGCCTCTCCCGGGCTGTGGCGCAGGGGACCATCCTCCTGCGTGCGCCCGGCGGTTATGTGCCCGCAGCTGCACCTGCCGACACTGTGAAAGGAAGCGCTGGTCTGCTTGACGTGACCTGTGCTCTGCACCTTCCCGAAGACCGCTCCTCTAGGTCCTCTTCCCCTAAGAAAGGACGTGCACGCGCCTGCTCTGCAGATGAGACAGCTGCGTCAAAGAGCCCCTAACTTGCAGGTGCTGTGACGACTGAGAGCACTAGGATTTGAATCTGGCCTCCGCTTGCAAAATGGGTCGTTTGCTCTTTTGCTTTCCATAGCCGCTAATCCCCGCCTGGGGAAACACAGGGGCCCTCCCACAAGGAAAGCGTTCTGCAGCCCGCGGTGCCCAGCGAGGCCTCCACTCGCTCTCCGTGGGCGCCCCTTGCGGCAGCCTCCCCCACGGAGCACGCTGCTCCAGCTCAGGTGCACCTGCCTCTTGCTGTCCGTGAGCGGCCTCCTCGTGCTAGCCTGGGGTCCTCTGCGGGGTGGCGCCTGCGCCTGCGCCAGCCAGTCTACTCGCTCGTAACCCCGTGTGGCTGTGGAGCATTTGAAATCCAGCTCATATGGAGAAGGAACCGGTTTTCAACTGACTTAACTGACTTGAGAGTATGTGGGGGTGCGGTGCTGCGAAATAGCCCACAGGGCACAGGAGGGACCGCTCCTCCGAGTGTGACTGGCCGGGCTCACGTGCCCCGCAGAGACGGGCAGATCGGCCGCTTGTGCCAGCAGCTGCTGGGCCAGACTGTCGAGGGTGGTGGCTGCAGTGCCACTGGGCTAGAGGTCACACCCAGGCCAAGCCAGGCTGCTAGTGCAGCACCCGAGCACCAGCCCCCTTCCCCGCGGCCCCGGGCTGCATCTCCGGGAGGATCACGACAAGTCACCAAGGTTGAATCCCTGCGGGGAGCTTACGGGACCGAAGCTGAGGCAGCGGGGGCAGCCGCCCAGGCGGTGCGAAGTTGCCTCCATGGTCTGGGTGTGCAGGGACCTTTCTCGCTGTTCACCCAGCACGAAGCCCACCCTTCACTTTTCAGTCGTGGTGTCACTGGTTGCAGTGCTGGGTGAGGCTTTCCTGCTAAATGCCAAGCTCACTGACACGGTCTGAGCCGTCTGTCGCCACCAAGACCTACACGGAGTGTGGACGTGGAGATGAGTGACTCGCGAAGTTTTTCCACTTAGTAAATTCAGTATGTTTTTCTTTTTTTTTTTTTTAATTGGGTTTCCCATTAGGAGAAACCTCACTTGACACGCTGATACCAAAAAAGTTCTAGTTAACGGAGTCACGTGCATCTAACTGTCACGTCTGTGTCACCATCAAACCACGAGCGCCCGAGCCCGAGGGCCTAGACCGCTTGAGATCAAACAGATGGTTTGGCAACACGCAGTCACCCCAGGCGCGTCTGTTCCACCTGACCCCGGGACTGCCCCCGCGCCACCCCGCTCCCTGCCCTGGGGGGCTCTTGGTCCGGGGGCCAGCACACAGCATCGCTCACGAGGCGCCAGCCCGCCCGGCCAGCGGGGCACTGAGCGGACCAGCGTGCGGCCTGTGGTGTCCCGGTGCCGTGTTGCCTGTCCCGTTTTCTTCTCAGTTGTCCTTCCCCTGGGCTCGTCTCTGTTCCTTGAGCCCCCGGGGCTCGTCTGGCAGCGTAAGAGTAACAGGCTATTCTGTGTATCTCCCCTCCCCCAGGATGGCAAACCGTCGTGAGTCATGGCAGTCTGAGGTCTGCCAACATTTTAGACTGTTTTTTGACTTTGAAAACAGAAGTTCCCATCATGACTGAGGAGCAAAAGCAGGACTTAAACCCGCTGACCATAAAGATCCACAGCATCTCCTGCCTCCCATCCCAGCCTGTGCCCATCGATGAACTAGCGGTAAGGACGCGCCAGAGCGGCTGAGGGTGCCTTGGCTGGCCGCCCAGCGTGTGCCGTCTGCCCCCAGCGCCCTGCAAGGGAGGCGTCGGCGCCCCTTTCCCACTCAGGGTCTCACAGCAAGACCTGGATGAGGCCCGGCGCCCGGGACCCTGGGTGTGGGCTCCCCTGCGGCCCCGGCAGTTCTCAGTGCAGGTTGGACCCTCCCTCTGGGTGGGCCCAGGCCCCAGGCTGTGGTCACAGCGCGGGCCCCTGTGGTGCCACGGTCCCCTGCCCCGCCCCTTGCAGGTCCTTCCTATGTCTACTTCTCAAGCCCAGGCTGTTAAAACTGACTTTCGCAGGACACTAGCAAGAAGTAGGTCTGTTTCACTTGGCCCCCGGCAGGAAGTGCGTGGTGTGTTTGCCCCCATCGGCTGGGGCTCCGGGCGCCCTTCCAGCCTCGGAAACTTTCAGTGCTGTGAAGTCACCTTGAACTATTTTACTGTTTCCGTTTGTCTCATTTTGAACCTTCTTTAACTTAGAAGCTGAATCTTCTGAACTCTTCCCCTCATTTTTTTTTTTAAAGATTTATTTATTTATGCATACAAGCACTGGGGTACAGGCCAGAGGTGTGGGAGTGGTGAGAGAATCCACCAGACAGAGCAGGGTGCAGAACAGGCAGATTGACAGAAACCCATTGCTGAGGGGGCAGCGGGTCAGGCAGAAGAGGTCTGCTGGGCCATGTGGGTCCCCTCCCCAGCTGGCGGCAGGGATCGAACTCGTGCTGCAGTGACTGTTGTCTGCCTCGTAGTAGTTGCTTAACCCACTGCGCCACCAGGGAGGGCCCCGTTCCCCTCATTTCTTTTGTTGCTTTTTCTTTCCTGGTTATTCTTTCGTACTATAAAACGTGTGCATGAAAGCTAACATGTAGACCCTTGGCGACCAACTTTATTCTTCCTTTTCCTTTATATTTTCATATAAATTTTAAGATCTTAAAAGATTTTTGTTTATGCATACAAGAACTGCGGTACAGGCCAGAGGTGTGGGGGGATGCGGCTGAGAGGATTCACCAGAGACAGTGAGGAGCGGAACAGGCGGATCTCCTGAAATACACTGCTGAGGGGAGCAGCGGGCGAGACAGGAGAGGTCTGCTGTGCTGTGTGGGGATCTCCACTTTACTTCTGCCTGGAGAGCGAACTGACAGACCGCAGCGGTGGGTGAGGGCGTGGTCTTAGTCTTCCCAGAGGACCAGCTCCCAGCGCCCCTTGCTCTGGCCTCCCCCGGACCCCCAGCCCCGGAGTGCTGGGCTTTGGGCCTTCGCAGGGCTTGTGGAGGAGGCATGTGCTTGGGTCTCAGCCTCTGTGGTGCGATTGAGGGTCTGCCTGGGCTGTGCGGAGCCTGCCTTGTCTTGGCCCCGCCCAGCCCCGGGGCTGTCTTCTGTGCTCTTCTGCTTGGCCGTGGGTGTTGACGGCTCTTCTGAAGATTCCCTTCGGCTTTAATGGGTTTGGTGCAGCTGGGGGACTGTGCTCCTCAGTCTTCCACTTGACAAAGAGCAGCCGATGTCTAGCTCGTGCCGCGCTGGAAGGGGCCCTGCCGGCTGTGTGTGCGCCCCGTGTCACTTCTGCGGCGTCTGCCCGCACCCACCCACCCGGTCTCTTCCCCTCTGGCAGCCTGAGTCTGTTTCAGCGTCCACGGTTTATTTTCACTCGGCCCGTGTCAGGCCATCTGCTCTGTTCCTTGCGTTACTCGCACGTGGGGTCACGCAGTACTCAGCTTCATCCTCTGGCTGACTGCGTCCTGTTGCCTCAAGTTCCTTCCCTTTTCTCCAAATGCCGGCTTGGCACCGTGCAGCCAAGCCGCCTCCGCCATGGGTCTGCCCGCACCTTCTTTGTCCAGCTGTCTCCTCGCCGAGCCCCGCACCGCAGCTAGACCCGGGAGGGAAGGCACGGACGGGTCTCGGGCGCCGTCTGGGAGGAGGAGCGGTGGCTCAGACCTGCGAGCCTGTCTCTGGGCTAGTGGGCCTCCCGCGCCTCCCGGCTGCTGCGCCATTGGCAGGGGCTGTGCCCAGCAGGCTTCTTGTGGCATTCTGCGGCCGCGGCGGCAGGGCTGTGGGCGGTGAGTGTGGCTCCCTTGCCGGGAAGCCCGTGGCGGGAGGCCCGGAGAGGCCGCCCGGTGACTGCGGCTCTCTCTCCTAGAGGCTGTGCACGCCCGTGTACTGCAGGTACCAGTTCCAGAACTTGCCCGCTCACAGGACCGAGGGGCAGCGCCACGGGACCCACATCTACTTCCAGGACGTCAACGTCATCTTCCTCGGGGCCATGCATCCCAGAGACCTCAGGGAGTACCTGGAGGGCCCCCCCATGGTGGTGGAGGTGCACGACCGGGACCGCAAGCTGGAGGAGTCTTCTCAGAAGCCCACTCTGTTTGGGGAGGACCCCTTCGACACGCACCTCAGTCTTCATACCCTAATCACCCCGAAAGAGATCGAGAACAACCCCTTTGACTCCCAGAACAACGTGCGGGACCCTTACGGGGTGGCCCAGGTCAGCTTTGCCGACCTCCTCCTTGGCTACACGTACTTGAACTTGGTCGTCCCCGTGCACAGCTGCGAGCCGGGTCCCACGAACCTCGGCCGGGACAGCAGGAGCAGGAAGGCCGTGGGGTTCCGGGCACCCCCCGGTGGCCTCCAGCACGCTCCGATGCCCATGGGCAACTACCTGGAGGCTGACTCCCAGCTGAAGCTGCGGGTGGACGTCGCCGTGCCGCTGCGGGCCCGGCCGGACACGCCCGAGCTGGACCTCCGGGGCACCGAGTTCGGCCGCGTCGTCTTCGTGTTTAACGCCAGGAAGCCGGCCCTCCTGCGGAGCCTGCTGCAGGACGTGGCCATGGTCAACGCCCGGGCGCTCGAGCTGGACGTCTACCCGCTCAGGAACATCCAGCAGATCCTGTCGGCCTTCCGGATGCGGGCAGCGGCCCACGACAGGCCGGAGCTGGACGTGCTCACCGGCTTCCACCTGCTGGACGGCAGGCTCCACCTCCTCGTTCTGGAGGGCCTGGCCGAGCAGGGCTTGAGGTGGCTGTGGGAGAGTCACCAGAGGCGGTAGGTGGTCTGGGCCGTCCCCCGTGCGGGCGGTGGGCGCGGGGTAGAGGGCTGCAGAGCCAGCCCCGGCCGTGTCCTTGCTCGCGGTGTGGCCCAAGGGCGGCAACCCCAGAAGCACTTGCACCTCAGCCCGGAAGATGTGCCTGCTGGTCTGGAGACGCAGGGCTGCCTGGGCTGCAGGCATTGGCCTCCCTGCGCCGAGGGCCCGCAGCGGGACACCCGTCTGGGCTGAGGTGGCCGGATTTCCTGCGGGCTGTGCGTCCTTGTTTTCCGCGTGCTCCCGCTCAGGCTGGTGGCGCCTTGATCGGTCAGGGGTCACCTCGCTTGGACTCCGCTCTTGCTAGACGGCCCTCCGTCCCGCTCCGTTACCTGTTATGTCAGGCGGACGTTTTTTTGGTAGAGATTTGGTGGAGGAAATTCCATTCTATTTCTAATGTGCTGGAATTTCTTAATTTGCTGGCTCATAGAATTCACAAAAAAGCGATTCTAGGCAGGTTAAAGACCTACTCGAAATACAAACTCACGCTAAGTTGCAAAAGTAACGTGGAGGTTCCCACCAACGGTGACGTCCGACACGACCAGACACCTTAGCGACGGCGCAGTGAAATGAACTGGGCCACTGTTGACCGTTTTCACTGAGTCTGCGCCCAGAACGAGTTCACGACCTCAGAGTAAGGGAAGATTTCCGAGCAAGGCGGGGCAGACAGAATACAGAGTGGCAGGTTGGCCCCTTTAAAATGGGCAAGTCTGCCCGCCCAAAGACCCCATAAAAATTACAAAGGCATAAATTGAGGGGACAATAAAATCTCTCAACGAGTGAAACTAGTACTCGGAATACGGAGTCTTGTAGTAAGCAAATAACAGAACCATCCCAGCTGGAGACGTGGTGCGCATGTCACACCTGGGGGCCTGCCAGACGCACACGTCGGCGGGAGCGCGTGCATGAGGGGCACATGTGCAGACACAGGACGGCGGCTGCAGGCCGTGGTGCCTGGCGCAGGGTCCGCTGGGGCGGGGCGCGGCGGGTGTTGGGATGCCCTGGGATGGGCTGGCTTCAGCGCCCTCAGGCAGCGGCCTCGAGAGCCCGCCCGCCAGAGGGCGTTTGGCCGGGGCTTTTAAACAAGGGGCAGCCCCCAGCCAGACCGCACAGCCCCAGGCCAAGCCCGGCCGCTGAGCCCTCCCGCTGCCCGCAGGGTCACCAGACTGGAGCACAGCGTGTCCGGGAAGCACAAGGTTCTGTACAACTCCCGGCTGCTGTTCCGCCACCGCCTCTACGCCGACCTGGAGACGATGCTGTACCATGTGCACCTCTTCAGGCCGCTGTCGCTGCTCGTGAAGCAGCCGGCGCTGTACCTGCGCAACGCCGTGTCTCGCCAGGCCTTCCAGGCCCTGAGCAGGTGCGACGTCCCTGGGGGCGGCACTGGGCGGAGGAACCGCTTATCTGGGACTTAGGAGGCAGGCAGGGACGCTGAGCCTGAGGAAGGCCGGACTGTGCTCCCACGACCCGGGGCTCACCGCTCTCCAGGTTTCAGGGACGGCCTCAGCGGGCCACCACAGTGGGCAGCGCGTCACACAGGATGCGGTCTGGGCTGCGTCCGCCTCGGCAGCAGGGGCCGGCGGCCGCATGTAGGTCTGCACGCCAGACCCATGGCTGGCCGCAGCGGCCTTCCCTCCAGCCCCATGCCGGCTGCCCCAGCTTCCTCACGCTCCCTCCCCACTCCCTCGCCGCCCTTCTCCGGCATCTGGAGCTCCTCTCGCACACCCACACCGTGTGCTGTCCCTTCTGCCCCCAGGACCCCCAGACCTCAGCGACAGCACTGCATCCTGGGAAGCGGTGCTCATGGAGGGCCCCCGTGGGCCAGCAGAGGCTGAGCGGCCTGTGCCGGCCGAATGGGGCAGCAAAGGAGAGTGGCCGGTTCCTCGGGGTCAGGCGGGGCCGAGCCCGAGGCCACCCGCGCTCATGCAGCAGTGGACGTCCCCTCGCCCCGCTCTGGGCGCAGGTGCAGGCCACCTCCCTGGAGCCAGTGGCCGGTCTGGGCTGGCCGCCCAGCTGGAAGAGTGTTACTGCAGGAGCAGGGAGGAGGGAGGGACGAGGACTCGTGTGGGCTGGGAAGCCGGCCCCTTCCAGCCCCGGCACCCCCAGCTCTGCCCCTAGGCTGGGCAGGGAGTGGGGTTGCGGGTCAGGAGGGGCGGTGTTTGGGTGTCCAGGGCCTGGCCAGTCAGTCAGGGCAGCTGGGCCCATCCTGCCTGGTGAGTGGTGGCGTTGAACCCCGCGGGCAGGCGGGTCTCTGCTGAGGAAGGGGGACGCCTGCCCTTTATTTGCTCAGTACTGTTGGGGAAGCTGCACTCCCGTCGTGGGGGGCGGTGGTGGCAGGGGCAGGGCCCCTACTCAGACAGCCGTGTGTCGGTGTGAATCCGCTGGCCGCCAGGGACGATGGCGAGGGCCGGCCTGGCTGAGATGAGGCTCGTGCAGCGCGCTCCAGAGCCCGTTGGCTTGCTGAGGCAGGGGTGCGTGCATGGGGCCTGCAGCGGGAACGGAAGCTGCTGCCTCGGGCTGGAGGGGGGAGGGCTCATCAGACTGGAACCCAAGCCCCCGGGTCCCAGCCCCGAGTGAGGCCAGCCGAAGGCCTGTTTCCTTTTCTCCTCGTGGGGCGTCCCGCTGGGGCGCGAGCTCAGTGGGCGTGCTCTGCATGCAGGGTCTACTGCATCTGCCACCACAGCACCAGGCTCAGGGAGGTGGTCACCAGAGACCTGCTGCCGTCCTCCACCATGATCGAGGTCTTGAACCAGGAGTTTGGGCTGCCCATCTCGCCCAGAGAACTGACGGACCGGAAACCCACCCTGCCCCCGCAGCCCGTCCCCATCCCGGAGCCTTCCCAAGGTCACATTTCTGTCCTCTCCCACGACATCTCCACCCACAAGAAGCGGTACCTGCAGTGGAGGAGAACCATGAAGCTGAACAAAGATCAGAGTCGCAGCTTCATCCAGGTGGGTCTCCCCGCCCCCCGAGTCAGGGCCCCAGCCTCACCCCGGGGCTGCCGGGCGCCTGTCTCGAACGCAGGAGGGCGAGCTCCGGAGCGGGCTTGTTGGTTAGTCATACTGTCCAGGCGGCCCTGCCCCCTTTCCCGCTGTGTCCAGTTCCACCGGTGGCACGTGGGTCCTTTCAGGGCTGGGCTGTAGGACGCCGCCCTGTGAGACCCACTGTACAGGTGACGCGCGGGAGCGTTCACGCTCCTCGGGGGCTGGGACCCAGAAGTAGGACGGTGCGTGTGCGGAGCGTACAGCGTGGCCGTCCTGCTGTGCACCAGCCGCGCAGAGGCCGCACTTCCCGTGGTGCGCAGGGGCCCGCTGGCCGCCGCCGCATCTGTGGCCACTGGTGGCGCGGACAGCGGGGGTGCGTTAGCCAGGGCACCTGCTCCGCGGGGAGTCTGCCCTCGCCGTTTATTTCTCTTTAAATCTGGCCGCTGTTCCGTTGGGTTCTTCGCAGCGCTGCCGCCTAGGAGAGCTTTGATTTGTTCGCACCTAGGCTGAGAACCGCTTGAACCGGTTTTCTGCGTGTACGGCACACGGTGGGGGCTGACTGAGCCTTCGGCTGGCAGACGTCCGGTTGCTGCAGCGCCGCTGGCCAGAAACACTGCGCGTCCCCACGGACCGCCTGGCGCCTCCGCCCAGGCAGCGAGAGCGGTCCTGGCCCGCGGCCGCTGTGGTGGTCCCGCGGCGGCCTCTAGCTTTGCAGCGTTTCGGAACCGGCGTCTGCGTCCTGGAAGTGCGTCTTAAAGCTCGCTGACTGCTTTGGGTCTTTGCGTTTCCGTGCGCACTTAGAACGCGCGGCAAGAGCGGTGGGCGAGCTCAGAAGCAGGGCCCTCCAGGCCAGCAGCCTTCCATGTGGAGCTGCTCGCCCATAGACGCGGGCGCCTCTGCGTCCACGCAGGCCCTCAGGCCCCGTCGCGGCGTCGGTGGTGGCGGTGCGCCAGCCTTAGCCGCTCAGGGCTGACGCGCCTGTGAACTGAGGCACTTCCGTGCGGCTTGTGGCCAGAACAGAGAAATCCATTTTTGGGATATTGACCTTGATTCCTGCAGCCCTTTGGAACTGGCCTTGTCACTGCGGAGGAAGTAATTTTCTTTGCAGTCCAGCCCCCCACCCCCCAACTTCTGGTTAGTCTGCCACAGGCCAGGGGCTTGCCCATCAGAAATTGCTCTTCTCACCGCTCTAGAGGCTGGCAAGCGCAAGACTAAGGTGCCAGCAGTCAGTTCTGCAGAGACCGCCTCTCAGCTCGTGGGAGGCAGCGGTGCCGTGGTGTGCCAGCAGGACCTGTGTGTCCAGCTGCGGCCGCTGCGGGCAGCCGGCCACTGCTGCCTCTTCTCTGGAGGACGTCAATGCCGTCGGGCAGGGTTCCCACACTTAGGGCCTCCTTTAACCTGAGGTACTTCCTTACTCCATACTGCCACACAGAGAGTGAGGGATTCCACATAGGAATTTGGGGTGCTGGGGGCCAGGGAGAGGGAAGTGCAAACCCTCTCCTCTCAGTTCCTCCCACCCCGCCTCTTTCCTTCGCCCGGGACTAGGGTAGGACAGTCCAGCAGGGGTGCGAGACTCGCTGGCCTCGCTCAGGCTTCCTCGCCCAGCGGGCGGCACCTGCAGGCTGGGGCTGTGCTGTGCTGTGCTAGATTGAGGAAGTCCCTGGAAGTCAGTTTGTGGGTTTTTAACGTGAGAATAAATGTTGACTTTTGTCAGCTGCTTTCTTTTGCATCTATTGGGGTGACTTTTGTCCTTTACTAATAGAGTGAACCCCGTTCCTCAGTGCTTGGATGTTAAAACCACCGTGCATTCCAGGCAGGAACCGCAGTCGGTCTTGGTGTGTGATCTTTTGTTCTTGTTGCGCGTTTGGTCTGCTAGTTATTTTGTATTTTTCTTGTGGCATCCTCGTCTTTGGCGCCAGGGTAACCTGCAGAACGAGTGGGATGTGCTCTTCCTCTTTCCATTTTCTGGAAATTTGTGAAACTTGTGAAATTCTGGAAATTTGTGAGAGGCTGGTATTAATTTTTTCAGTGAAGCCATCTAACCCTAAGCTTTACTTGGTGGAGACACTTTAAATGACTACTTGTTAGATCTCTCTGCTGGTTATTCAGACATTTCTTCTTAAGGTAGGTTTGGTCATTTGTGTTGTTCCACGACTGTCCATTTCGTCTACGGTACCATTTGTTGACATACTGATAGTGTTCCCCTTCACATACCCTTTAATTCTTGTAAAGCCAGATGACTGTCTTCTCTTTCATTCCTGATTTAGTACTGACTTCTGTCTTTCTTGGTTAGTATAGCTAAGGGTTTGTCAATCCTTTTTAAAAGGGCGGTTTCAGAGTTCACTGATTTTGTTTATTTTCTATTTCATTTACTTGTATCTGAAATTGTGTTATACTTTTATTCTTTCTGCCTACTTTGGATTCAGATTGTACTTGTGGCTTATTTTTTAAAAAAATATTTACTTATGCATACAAGAGCTGGGGTAGAGGTCAGAGGGATGGGGTGGGTGAGAGGAGTCACCAGAGACAGGGTGGGGAGCAGAACAGGCAGATGGACTGAAACACACTGCTGAGGGGAGGGGAGCAGCGGGGAGGCAGGAGAGGTCCTCTGCGCCACGTGGGTCCCCTCCCTGGCCGGGGATCATGGTGATAGTGCTAAGACTTAACTTCTTGGGCCTCCCTGGTGGCCTAGGGGTTATTTCTTAAGAGTCTTGTCTATAGCATGATTTTTAATTTGTACATTCTAACTCAAGTTATTATTAACTGAAATTTTAGGGTAAAATGGATAATTGTTCTATAACATAATTCCACTTTTCCCCCTTTTGTTGAAACGCCTTATACTACATCGGTATAATCTATAAAGTGGGGCTGTTGTCTTACGTGTCTTTTAGAGAAGGAGAATGTGTTTATATCATCTCATTTCTCCACACATTTCTCCACTAATATTTATGTAGACACGAGTTACACCATCTGGCATCACTGTTGTTCAGCCTTGACAGCGTCCTTCGGTCTTGTCTGGCAGACAGCAGACAGGTCACCACCATCACGTCTGTCTGTAGCAGAGTATCCTTATTTCACCGTCACTTTGGCGCGCTGGTTCTTTGCTAGATGGGAACTTCTTGGTAGAGCACCTCAGAGTCATCACATGGTGTTCTGTCCCTTGCTCCTGATGAGCCCGCGCGCTAGCTGCCAATCACGCCATTTCCTTGTCGGCAGAGCTGATGTTGTCTTCGCTGCTGCCAAACTTTTTCCTGTTAGCTGCGGGACTCCTGTCTCACTGGGACTGCCCTAAACGTGTGTCGTCCGAGGCTCATCGGGCAGCCGGGGCGGGCTGGCGACGCTTCAGGCCATCAGGTCCGTCGCGTGCGCCCCTGGACGCTCCCCGTCGCCGTGCATCTTAGATCCCGACGGCGACAGGCCTGGGTGCACCTCACTGCTGGTGCTGCTCCCGCGGCGGGTGCGCTCCGCTGACCTCTGAGGCCAGAGTCTGTCAGCTGGAATCCGCTGTGTCCTCCTCGTGAACTCCAGAATTACTCAGGGACTCCAGAACTTTCGCTTACCCCTTCTCTCTGTGGTTTACTCAATTTGTCTTTCCCTGATTCTTATACAACTTAAAACCTTAATTCCCTTTATGTCTTATTTCTTAAATAACAGCTATTTTTGCATATTTGTATGCTAAGTCAACCAGCTGGGCCACTGCTTTATTTTCCTGAGTAAGATTTACACTTTCCTAACTTTGGCCAAAAAGCGGTCATCTGAAATACACCGGAGAAACCGGGTTCTGGTTTATCTCCTGGGCTGCTGCTGGCGGGTCGGGGTGTGTGGAAGTTGCCTGCACTAAACCTGGACTCTGTCTCCCTGGAGGGAGGCGACTGCTGAGAGCTGCCTTTCGTCCCCCTTTCTATCTTGATTTCAAATCCTGGCTTCCCTGCAGCCGCCCCGTGCCCGCACCACTTGGTGATCAACAGATGACGTCAGATGTTGCGCTCAGACGCAGCTGTGCTTTAATCTGGGTATTTTTTCTTGATCAATCATCCCGACTCACCTTGCTGCTGCGCACCAGTCTGCTGTCCGGATGCAGTTCGTCGCAATTGGGATGATGATCTGTGTGACTGACGACTCCGGTGTCTCCTTCCTTCAGCAAAATATCGCAGGTGCCTACCAGGCCAGCAAGAAGCCTGTGAAGCCTGTGGTGAAGGTCCTCAGGATCTCGGCCCCTGCCAGAGGCACCATCCACAACTACAGCATTCAGACCCTGAATTCCGTAGCGCTCGCCAAGAAGGAGCTGCATCGAGAGATGGCCAAGGTGGGTGAGGAGCTAGGGCGCACACGGCGCCTTTGTTCTCCCAAGGATGACAGCAGGCAAGTCACGTGCACCTTCCTCTCTGGCCAAGTGGCCAGGCGCCGGGAGAGAGGTGGTGGCCCCACAGCAAACGTGACTCCGCGTTCCAGGAGGTAGAGCCGGAGCAGCTCAGCGGCCACAGCTACAAACCACCGCGGTTCCTCGCGCCTAGGGCACCTTTTGCTGCTGCTCATGGAAGGCAGCTGCCACCAGGAGGCAGGCCAGGCGCCCGAACCGCAGGAGAGGGCCGCTCCTGGCAGAGCACTGTCCGTGGCCCTCGGGGCTGTGTGCGGCGTGGGTCCTGTCCAGGCCTGCTGCCCGCGCCCCTACCTCTGCTTGTCCCTCACTCTAGGACCCCAGGAAGAGATTCACATACTCGCAGAAATACCTCTCGGCCACGGTGGAGCCTCAGGACCCAGAGGAGGAGGACAAGAAAGCCAAGAAGAAATCACGCCAGGCATGGCTCACACCCACCGGGTTCCAAGTGACAGGTCTTCAGTGCACCGGAAGTGACCCTCACCTCAGGCTGCTGCCCCCAGGCTTCCTCACAGAGCAGAATGAGGTTCGGGGGGAGGAGCGGGCCGAGGGTGGGGCGTCCACAAAGGGGCGCCCTCCTCACTCACCATCCCTGGTTTAGGAGTGGCGGGAAAAGGCGCCGTCTGTGAATGTGCTGGATCGAGAGAGGTGGAGCTGGGACAGGCGCCACCAGGACTTCGACCTGTATAAGAAGCCGCCGCCTTTCCTCGAGCTGCCCCCTCCCCTGAAGCCTGTGGCAGGTAAGCCCCTGGCTGGTTTCTCAGCCATAAAATGGTGGCGGAAGCCAAGTCTGAGGGCTTTGTGGACACTCTGAGGTCCAGTGGGAACCAGCCACCCCGTCCTGCTCAGAATAGGCCTGAGGACGTCCCCTCGTCGTGTTGACCGGCTCGCAGAGAACCCGTATCTGTTGGGTCAGCAGAGCCAGGGCCTTTGTTCAGGGAGACGCAGATGTTCCTTAGCAACAGGGGAGCCAGAGAAGCCCCTCCCAGAGTGCAATCAGAGGCAGCTCTTGCTGGCCAGAGGGCCCCGGGAGGGCCCGCAGGCCGTGCCCCAGCTGCCTACTTCTGCCACCGCATCAGGTTGTGACCTGTGCTTGGGAGGAAAGCAAGCCTAGGCCCAGACCGACGCTGGGCAGAAAGGGGAGGCGCTGCCGCCTAAAGACATCTCAGGCCAGGAGCGGACGGAGGTCAGCCCTTGCGCAAGCCGCGCACAGCAGGCGCTGAGGGGCGCACGGCCTGGCCCTCCGCTGCCGCCCAGCAGAGGTGGGGTTGAAGGAAAAACACAGCTCGCAGAGCAGGCAACTGCCATTTTATATCTTTTTTTGTTAAGTGTTTCAAAAGTATAGTTCGTTCCTAGCTTGAAGTTGTTATGCCATTCCCTGGAAAATGCGTGGTCTAACAAAAGCAGCGCTGTGCTGCCTGCTGAAGGAGCAGACCCCCAAGCCCAGTATCGACTCTGTGTGTCTTCAGGCCCGGGGCACGTCAGTGCCTGCAGGGCAGAGCTGAGAAGCAGCTCCTTGGGCTAGGAGAAGGCACGGCGCCAAGTCGTAGCACCCTCACAAGCTCCGCCTTGGGAGGGGGTCCCCGGCACCGTCCCTCTGCTCAGGACGTCCTGTCCAGGGGGTGGGCGCAGATGTAGGCTCGCTTCTCCAGCACCTGCTGGGACACTTTCTTAACCTGCTCGTCGAGGTTTTCTGGAGCATCTGGGAAGGAAGGGGGGTGACTTGGCGCTGGGGCAAACGCTGCCGGAGCAGTTCTCCCAAGAGGCAGCCTGACGGCCACACGCCCCTGCAGGCTCTGAGGAGTGAGTGGCTGAGGGCCAAGCTGGGAAGAGCTCTCAAAAACCCTGGGCTCATTCTGGTCGCCCCGCAAAACACCAAGTCTTGGGGAGCAGGCAGTGGCAAGTCGGGCCCTGGGCGGGGGGGTACTGAGAGGGCCTGAAGGAGAATGTGAACTGGCCAGCCACTGAGGCACAGCCGAGGGGAGGAGGCGCGCACGCCAGACAAGCACACGAGACAGCAGCTCACTTAGCTGGAGTGGGGAGGGGCAGCAGAGGCACTGCCGCCCCTCGGGAGCCGGCCCTGGCAGCGTCTAGACGGACCGGGCACACGGGGCCTCACCCCGCCCCGGGCTCTGGCACAGGTGCACCTGGCTGGCCCTCAAGGTGCCCAGTAGAAATGCCCACCTGGAATTTGGCCCTCTCCTCCCCTGTTCACCCCACTTACACTTGTCCAGCTGAGACAGGGTGAAGAGGTTCTGGTAGTAAGCTTCTGTGCAGAAGGTGTTGGCCAACAGCACCTGCCAGACGTGAGGTCAGAAAGGCTGGCCTGGGGGTCCCCTTTCTTGCCTCTGAACCAAACTAGCTCTTGTCTGTTTTCTAGCTGCAGCGGCAGTGGGCTGCTGTGGGACAGCACGGAGCCGGGCAACAGCAGCGCCTCGGGGGCACCTGCCCTTCCACCAGGGCAAGGACGCCGGGGCGGGGCCGCGCTCACCTGCCCCTCTCTCCCTCTCAGGCGGGAAGTCGAAGGGGAGCGGCCCTGCGTCCTGAGCGGCAGACCTGACGCGCTGTCACGGGCCGAGCGCCAGCCTCAGTCAGCTGCTGAGGGCACCACAGCCTGACCTGCCAGCCCCTCCCTCCCGAGGCCCCGACACCATTAAAGAGGTGGGCAGAGCCGCGGCCGGGCTCACCTCATGGTCGTGGTTGCGCAGCCCGATGCGGATGGAGCGGCTGGCCCGGGACAGCACGGCTGTCATGCCGTACAGGTTGATGAGGGTGTTGGCCACTCGCTTCAGGACCATCTGCTCCTCCGCGATGGTCTGGAAGGCACAGCCCAGGTAGAGAGGCGCCACCCTGCCCGCTGCGGCTTCCCGTCCCCGCGCCCGCCTTACGCGTGGGAGGTAGGGGAGCTGCCCTTCCCGCGCCCACCTGGGTTTGGGCAGGGGACGAGCAGGACCAGGTCCCAGAACCTGGTGCTCACACACCTCAGCAGCAAGGCCCCTCCCCCACCCCAGGGCGAGGTGCCAGGCAGGCAGACAGCCCCCCGTCCTGAAGGCAAACACGGGCCTCTGCGGCCCCAACCTGGCGGCCCGGTACCTTGCCAAAGCGGAGCAGCAGCGTCTCCACAGTGCGGCCGAAGTAGTACACGTTTTCCTCAAGCTTGTTGGCGCTGTCCTGGAGCCAGGGGACAGGGCTGGTGGGGGTGTCCAGTGCCCCTCCCAGTGCCTCCCTGCTGGGAAGGAGCTACGCACAGGAGGGCCCGCATTCTGGGTCCACTCACCCCCACACTGGGATGCACAGCTCCAAGCGTCCCTGTCAGCCCCATGTCTACTCTTCGACCCAGCGTGTCCCGGAGTCTCTGGCCAACGGTCTCCATGACAGTGGTCACGTTGCCCCGCTTAAGCTCACTGCAGAAAGCCACGAAGGGCAACTCAGGACTCTGCGGCCCTGCCCTGGGTGTGCTGGACGCTGGGCTGCAGGCTGGGCCCTGTCAGAACAGCCAGGCCCCGCCTGTCAGGAGAGGCAGCTTCCAGGTGGTTCTTCCCAGTGACGGGGTCTGCAAAATGCTCCCAGTGACCCGTCCTTGGGCTCCAGCAGTGACTTGTAGCTGCTCTGGCGCCAGGATCTGGCCTCTGTCTGCGGACCCCTCTCTTGCCCCAGGCTCTCAAAGCACAGCGCCCAGTGGGAGCTGCTGGGGAGAGGCTTCCGGGGCAGCACTGTCAGTGAGGGCCATGCGCTGGAGCCCGGCTTCAGGGCCCTCGCCCCCCCCCCCCCACACACACACACACACCTGCACCATTCACAGGGCAGGGCAGCCCCCTCTTTTGNCTGTCAGTGAGGGCCATGCGCTGGGGCCCGGCTTCAGGGCCCTCGCCCCCCCCCCCCCACACACACACACACACCTGCACCATTCACAGGGCAGGGCAGCCCCCTCTTTTGCTGCCCACAATGGGCCTCTGCTGGCGGGTGGGTGGGACCCAAGGCGTGAGTGAAAATGGCACCTACTTGACCCTTGCAGTCAGGATGCGTCCAGCGTGCTGCAGGCCTGTCAGGGCGATGTACATCCGGAGAATCTCGTTGGTTCCCTGTGGCCAGAAGTGCGCAGGTCAAAGGCACACACCTGTGCTTTGGAAGCAGCTGAGAGCAAGGCTGTGACCACGGGAGTCAGGGTAGCATGCAGGGGACAAGTGGGGCGCTGGCTGTGGTATCCCCTGGGACTTCTGGCCCTTCCAACACCAACCGTACGAGGACCGGTCCTTCCAGTCCCCAAGCCTCGCCTATTTATAACGGGAGAAACTGCTTCCCCGGGGCGAGGGTTTGATGTCCAGACACCACACATGCTGGTCCAGGCCAGAGCCCTCTGGGAAGCCACGGACCACAGAGAAGCGCCCCGGCCCGGAGTCAACACCCAGAGGGCCGCTGCGCTGCGCACACTGTCCTCACGCCGGCCCCTGCAGGCTGGTGGCCGTGGCAGGTGTGAAGCTATTCGGACTCCAGGCTAGCCCAGGCCCCCCAGGCAGTCTCTGGCTACGTGCATCTGCTTCACCCAGGGCTCTGCACCCCCAGCTGGCCGGCCGCCTAGCCACAGAGGCACAGACGTGCCAAGTCCAAGGAGAAGGGGCCCTTGCGACGCAGTCCCAGGGAGGTGGGGCTGTGAC
Organism: Galemys pyrenaicus; assembly: GCA_019455555.1. Taxonomy (NCBI): domain Eukaryota; kingdom Metazoa; phylum Chordata; class Mammalia; order Eulipotyphla; family Talpidae; genus Galemys; species Galemys pyrenaicus. The sequence continues at coordinate 8,044,567 of JAGFMF010011663.1, read as the reverse complement.
CTGCCCCAGTGGCCCGGGAACCTTGCGCCCTTCGGCTTCCTGGGTCCTGTCTGTCCACTAAGGGAGACGCAGCTGGGCCTGCGTGGGACAGACGCAGCCAGCACGGCCGTCCTTTTGGAGGTGCTCAGAGCTGAGCCCCGACTGCAGACCATCTGGGGTGCCTTTGGGCACCTCACCCAATGAAGCCTGCCCCGGTCTCAGGGCTTCACCCCGCACAGCCCACACCCATTCTGAGAGCCTGTCCTTCCTCGCACAAGTCCACCCGCTCCAACCCGCCCACGTGCGCCTTGGGGACTGCCAGAGCACACGCGGCCCAGTCGCTCTGCACTCGGAGACCGCTGGCGCTGCCCGCCTTTGCCCCACGCCAAGGCCCCAGTTTGCCCGCGCATCAGCCAGAGCCTTTATGCCCTGGCCAGGGCCTCGTGCTGCCCGGGAGACACAGCCCCGCAGGCGGAGGCGCAGCTCTGTCCCAGGACTCCTCAGTCAGGCCGCACAGGACGAGCCCCCAAAGGTGCTTCAGTCTCCCAACCTCCCCACCACCTAGCTCATGCTCCCACAGCTCCTCAGGCTGGCGACCTGCACGCAGCAGGAGTGAAGTGCCTGAAGCCCTCTGGGGCCTGCGGAGCTGCCTTGGCACAGGAGGACGCCCAGGAGCAGAGCCCGGCCGACGGGCCCGTGAGGGGCCGGGTGAGGCAGCGCCGGGCAGCACAGCCCTGGGTCAGGGGCTCGCAGCCGGGCACTCACCTCGAAGATGAGCAAGATGCGGGCGTCGCGCAGCATGCGCTCGTACGGGTAGTCCTTCACGTAGCCGGAGCCCCCCAGGATCTGCAGCGCCTCGCTCACGCACTGCCAGGCCGCCTCGGAGCTGAACACCTGCCAGGGCCCGAGGAAGGTCAGCGCTGAGATCCTTCCGCAATGGGGACCACAGCCCCGGGGCTGCGGAGGCTCCGTGGGAGCACCCAGTTTTCATAGGGCCCTGGCCTAGTCTCACTGGTGACCCTGGGTAAAGCCCTTTTCCGTCCTCAACATCCCCAACCAGCTACGGCCCCCGCTCCCCACCACTTTTCACACATGGCTTGGGTCTTCTTTTGGGTGGACAGGCCCGCTCCGCCCTTCCACGCCCGGAGAACGTGAGCTCTCAAAGCTCGCCTCAGACCTCTCCGTCAGCGGTACCGGAGTCCGCCCCGCCCGTGCGCACGCAGCTCGCGCCTCTGCACGTGTGCTACACGGCTGGACACCTGGCCGCATGAGGCCAGTGCGTGCCCGCGCGTGGACAGGGCAAAGGCAGGGCTGTGTTCCGCCCTGGGCTGTTCTGGAAGAGTGCGTGCGCATGACGGTGCTGACGGTGCTGAGAGGAGCCTGAGCGCGCGCCTGCGTCCAAAGGCTCCGCACAGGACGGGAGACTCCCGCAGCCTCCCCATCCCGGCCCTCCCGGCCGACGCCACACGGTGACGTCCGCTGTCAGGCCGCTCGCCGTCCCGAGTCCAACTCGAGGCAGCAGGACTAAAAGCTGGGCTCTCGAGCTTAAAATCTTAGAGGAGTGACACTGCCCTCCCCGGACAAGACAGCACAGAAGGCCCCACCGGCACACCCCTCACTAAGGAGCTCCCGCGCTCAGCGTCAAGGGCGTCCCCCCACGGTGCAGCTGCTCCCCTAACCCGCCGGAGCGGACACGACCGCAGGTGTCTGCACTGCCCTGCGCGGCCACCGCCGACAACCTGGCACCACGGCCCTGGAGACCCGGCCGACAGCCCGACACCGAGCGCAGCAGAGCCCGCCGTGTCGCCTGTGCCGGGCTGGTCTGCCCAGCTCCATGCCGGGCCGAGCCTGGTGGGTGACAAGCTGCCGCATATGCCGAGGAGCAGAGGAAGGTGGGGACACGATGCGGTCTGAAAGGCCGCAGCGAAGGAGCTGAGCTGTTACCTTCACCATGGCGGCCTCGATGGAGCAGTCGGGAAAGCCAGGTTGGTCCAGCATCCCTGCTGTGAGGTAGGCCATGCTTTCCATGACGTAAGTCTTCTGGGCCATCAGAGCAAACTTCTCCTGGAGAGTTGGAGAAAAACACAAGCAATCTGCGTGTGCTGAGACCCAGCTCTGTCAGCTGGCAGAGAGAAGGGCAACGTCCGAAGTGGCATAGCCCAGGCCTCTGCAAGCGGGACCGGGGTCACACGCGAGTCACCAGGACGGACGCTGGGACAGGCGAGGCACCTCCCTCCAGTACCTGAATCAGTCCGAATTCACTGAGCTTCTTGCTGAACTGCTTCCGCGTGCAGGCGTGCTCCGCAGTCATTCCTGGGGAAGGCACAGTCGTCAGCACCTTTCTAGTGGCCCAGGACGACTTCCCAAGGTCACTGTCACTGTTCTTCAAACGCTCAGGCAGCAGCTGAGAGAAAGGCCTGAGGAAGGAGCACTCTGCCCCACCTCGCTTCCTGATCCAGCATTTTTTAAAACCAGCTAGTGGTCGAGACCTCACCCTCCAACGATAAGCGACGGGCCCCAGAGTCGCTGCAGACTCGCGAGATGCCTGTTTAAGGTGCTGGCACAGGCCAGGTCCCCAGAAGCTCCTTGACAGACACGGGAGCAGAACCCCCGTCCCAGCCGCTCATCACCAAAGCAAGCTCTGGTCTGGAGCTTCGGGGTGTGTAGCTGTGAACAGAGCAGTGTCAGGGCCCGGCCCTGAAGGCACCCAAGGGAGCTCCGCGGTGCCTGACCCTCCCCGCAGGGGCATTCTCTGAGTCAGCACAGGCACGAGCCACGGACAAACCGGTCCCTGCAATAGGCCTGCAGGAGCACAGGCTCCCACATCGCACGTTTCTGGGCCTGTGTCTCATTCGAGGTTGTACACCAGGCCAGGCTGCTTGTGAGCCTCCCGCACTCCCAGCCCCCTGCCCCGACGGGCGAGCAGAGGTCCGCAGGGCTGCAGAGCCTGGGGAGCAGCTCAGCAGTCCTGAGGGTGGCGCTGGACAGGGTCAGCTTTGCCCAGGTGCCGGCCTTACCCTCTCGGCCTCAGCCTCCTCATCTGTTACACGCACGCCTGCCCCACCCTGCCCTGAATGGAGGCACTTCATGAGCTTGGTGGTGAGTCGCCCGGAGGCCTCCGCCCCGCAACCCCCCCAGCTCGGGGAATCACACCGCCAGTGACAACAGTAATGACACTTCATGCCCAACAAGTACACTAGAGGGCGCTGTGACTCGCGTGGCGAAGGCTGACCTAGGTTCAGGAGGGCTCCCCTCTACAGTGCAGTCCCTACAAAACGGGTCTGGGGGGACAGGTGCTAGCGCTTATCTGAAAGCTCATCTGGTCGGAGCAGCAACCCCTCTGGATCGCTGGCAACGTCCACGCCCCTCTCCCCCTGTGAGCAGCCGGCCCCGTGGGGCATCGTGGCCCCCGACCGCTCTGCAGAGACTGAGAACATGTCCTGGTCTAAATCGACTCTAAACTTGCGCTGTTTGTCCGGATGGCCTGGCTCAGCGTTGGCCATCCCCAGCCAGACGCAGGCCCCAGGACGCAGCAGCCTCGGGCTGTGCCGAGGGCCCCGTCCCTGACTCACCCACCGATCAGTTTCTTCAGCATGCCGGCCACGGCGGTGCCCATGCTGAAGCGCCCGCTGTTGAGGATGTTCATGGCCACCTGCGGGAAGAGGGGGCTCGCTGCAAGTCTGCTCCTCGGCACCCGCTCAGCCGCTGCGCCCGTCCTCGAGGGACCAGAGGACGCACAGCTCCCCCTGCCGCCGAGGCGCAGGGGCCTCACACACCCCTGCCCTCCCCGCCAGCCACCGCTCCGAAAGGACAGAGCCGTTCCAGGCTGGGGAGGGGTGGAAAGTAGCAAGCATGAGGCGCACCTCGCAAGCCACAGAGACCCCGGCCAGGCTTCAGCAGCAGGCGCTCACCTGACCGACAAAGAGCCCCAGGCTCACAGGATGCGGTGCTCCGCAAGGCCACACCAGACGTCAGGCCTGTGCGCTCTCCCTGCGCCGCAGGACACTCACTGTGCTCCGCCATGTTCTTCCACCCCCAAATGCCAGCCCTGCCACCAGCTGCTGCTGCCCACGTACCGCTCCTCAGGGCTCCCACAGGCGTTCCCTCACAGGCCCAAAGGGCGGAGACAGAGCCAGCTGGGTAGCAGGTGGTTAGCGGTGTGATGGGCAGAGCGCGGGTGGAGGCACTCATCCAGGGGACAGGTGCAGAGGGGTGCCCGAGCTGGGTCTACCAGGCCCTTCATGGCATCAGGACCAAGGGGCGAGAGCCCCCGAAGGTGGCCGCGACCTTGCAGGGCTCCGCTGCAGCCTGTGCTGGCCCACAGGGAGGCCTGGGGGCTAGGGGCCTGCAGCAATCTGCAAGCTCCATGGCTATCCCAAAAGCTGAACTTCCAAGACAGAACTGCGTTTCACGGGCCGCCGCTGACACGCGACCTGACCCACGACACGACAGGCTTCGCCAGACCACCTCAGCACGGCTGGGGCGCAGCGCCGACAGACCGCTCCCCGCCCCAGCACTCGCCAGCTTATCCCCTTCCCCACACGTGCTTCCTCCCACGGTGTCCACGATAGTCTAGATGCGACTTCTCAGAAGCAAGCTAGAATCCACGCCTCCGACAGCCACCGTAACTGTGCTCACGCGCCAAGGGGCTGACCGTTGGAAACCCAGCTGCCCGGACTCTGCCCCTAACGTCACATCAGCTCGTCAGTTTTCACGTGGCCTTTGACCAATCGACGGTCACTGGAATCGCTCAAGTGTGTCACGCTTTTTGGCAGTCAGGCTGCCAAGTAACCGCACTTGTAGTTCTTTGAAAAGGGCTATTTTCTTTGCGTAGCCAAACAACGCTCATGCTTCACCTCGCACAATGGGAACGTCTTTCAAGCTGCAGCGCTGGGAAGGACGCGGGGAGGGCATTCCCACACGCTCCTGGGGGTGGCCCGTCCAGCTGCCCAGCAGGCCGCAACAAGGGGATCAAGAGCACAGCACGATCACGCCTCCGGACGCGGCCATCTCGCTGGTGGGGTTGAACTCAGAAAACAACTAGATCAGCGTGCAGCCGTCCACACAAACAAGCACCACGCGGCGTGGTTCTGAGGCGGCAGCACCGAGCAGCGGAGCCCCTCTCCTGGGAGCCAGGCCGCGGTTGCTGCTGCACCCCCAGGAGCAGACCCACGCGCGGCGCCAGCAGCACAGCCTGCGAGCAGCGTCCATGCAGAAGCCCGTGCGTGACCACACAGCAGCGTCACTGGCGACCGTCAAGCGTGGGGACGCAGACCCTGCCGGCTGATGAGCTGGCCCCGCGCGCAGCCGCCTGTGTCCCCTGGCATGGCAGCTGCTCCCGCGCAGCTGAACCTTGAATACGCCGTCACGTGCGGAGCCAGACACACAGGACGGCGCCTGGCCCCGAGGCGTGCGTGACAGGCGCATCCACGAAACACAAAGTTGCCAAGGGCTGGGGAAATCAGGAGGAATGGCATTTCTCGCGGGCGCGGGGTGCGGGGACTGTGCTGGCCCGAGGCTGTGGGACGGCTGGCGGTGGAGGCACTGAAAACCACTGTCCTGCAGAGTGAAATGGCTCCAATCTAGGCTGCCTGAATTACCCCTCAAAACGAGTTCATAAAAAACCAAAACTGCTTCCAAGGGGAAACGAGGGCCAGGACTCGAGTCCCGGTGCCCACAGCCTCCTTACACACCCGCGGGAGGGAAGAGCCCTCATCCCTCCAGGAAAAGCAGGCAGGAGGTGAAGGCGGAGACCCAAAGGGCACCACGCCCCTTCCTGGAGCGCCTCACCCTCCGGCGTGCCCTTGGCAAGCGCAGGCTGGTCAGGACAGAAAGCCAGAGGCCAGCACACTGCCCTGAAACCGCAGGTACAGCACTCACCTTAAAGCCGCCTCCGACTTCTCCAAGGACGTTTTCGACAGGCACCCTGGTGTTTTCAAAATGGACCTCGCAGGCTGAAACACAGGAAGTTTATGACCACACCTGCCCACGTCACCTTACTTCGCACCTGAACTGCACGCAAGAAATGCACTTCATCTGTTCAGTCATTCATCCCGAACCTACTGACAGGCCCGCACAGAGTCTGGGTTCCCCGCCACACGGAGCTGCCGCTGGGGTTAGGGGCACACACAAGATGGCGTGATTGTATGGTCAGAGCTGCGGGTGGAAGGAACAGGGCGCGACGACAGAAGTGGGCGGGGCAGGTGGAGTCCTTACTGAGGGCGAGCCAGGCTCCGCTAGAGTGACCTTCCGCACAAGTCTGAAGCATGAAAAGTGGGAGATGGGATGAAGTGGGACGTTTGTAATGCGGGAGCTAGCTGGGCATGTTGACCCAATTCCTAGCTCTCCAAGGCCGAGCCACCAAGACAGTGTCCAAGAACCCACGTCCTGAGGCATAACGGTGGCACTCCTCACGTCACCAGACGCTCACTCGGAGCCCAAGCCCTGCAGCTGTCACCCCGCTGGGTGGGCTGAGGGCCCCACGCACGCGCGCACTCGCTTACTGTTGGAGCCGCGGATGCCGAGCTTGTCCTCGGGTTTCCCGTTGGTGACGCCGCCGAAGTCTCTTTCTACGATGAACGCTGTGATTTTGTCTTTCACGGAGCCGTCAGAATCTTCAATCTTGGTTTTCGCAAACACCGTAAAGATATTGGCCAGGCCTCCATTGGTGATCCAGACCTGAGAACAGAAAGAACAGGGCCGTGGAGAAAACCAGAGCACTCTGCGCCACCTCTCAGCACCACCTGTGCCAGCAGACGCTCCAGCGGTGAGCCCTTGGCGCTGCGGAAGCCAAGCCCGCCTGAGCAGAAGGCCCAGGCACCAGCCCCCGTCCTCCTGCCCACAGCAGGGGTTTCCCCAGCGGGCACGGGAGGCCGTGTGTGGCCGTGTGTGAGCAGCAGCAACACCAGAACACGCCAACTCTAGGGTGGGGGCAGGGCAGAAAGGGTGGAAGAAAGGGCAGGGGAGAGAGACTGCTCGACGAACTGCAATGCACAGAACGTATTTGGATCTTGATTCAAGCAAACTAAGAAACAAAAAGTGAGACAATTAGGGAAATCTGAATGCTGGCTAGGGAGTAAGAAATGACCCATTTTAAATGTGGTATTATGATTTTAAAGCAGTGGAACCTCACAGAGACCTCGCTGAACAGTGTGTATGCTGAGGCAGTGTGACCCTGAGGCAGCAGTGCTGACAAGACGCACCAGCTGTGACGCCCTCTCGGGCACGAGTGAGGCCACCGCGCTACGCCCCGTACACGTCTGTAACGTCTGAGGCAGCTGGGGGTGGCTGGCACTGCGGGGGCACGCAGACTCTGGGCCAGACGTCTTGGTTCCCCTCCAGCTCTGGCACTCAGGAGACAGGACGGTGGCCAGTCGCTGAACCTCTCTGAATCATCTCTTCACCCCGAAAAGGAGAGCGGCTCTACCCCACAGCGGAGGAGACCCCTGGCAAGCCCTCTGTGACTCCTGGGGCGCGGGGTGTCAGCGTGCGGCAGCGAAGGCCCTGGCCACGGAGCTCACCTTAGAGCCGTTGAGGATGTAGTGCTGCTTGTCTTCGCTCAGTGTGGCCCTGGTGCTGATGGAGGCTGCGTCACTCCCACTGCCAAGACAGATGTGCGCTGAGGACAGTATGGTGGGAATAGGAGGCGCTAAGGGCCAAAAATGGAGGCTTCTACCTCAATACGGGGAAGTTGGCAGTTAAAAAAAAAAAAAAAAAAGGTCACGTGACAGGATGTGTCCCGACTCCCCATGGCGCTGCTGCGGCAGGACAGCCACCGACTGCCTGCGGCACGTGGGCGCCCCAGTGGAACCTGATGTGCCGAGCAGGAGGCGGACAGGATCTGGCCACCCTGCCTCACTGCAACAGGTGGAAAGGGGGCAGCTTCATCATGGAGTTGTGTGCTCACATCAGGCCCACCTGAGTTCCCGTGAGGAAGGCAAACACCACTTCCCAAGGGAACCAGAGGAGCACGGGACACCTAATGGACCTGCCATGAGAAGCCGAGTCCTGCACCAGCCTGTTATGTCCGAGCCCTGTGGCCTGCGGGTGATCACACAGGCGTGCTGGCCCTAAGTCCCTGATCTGGAAAATGAGGCCCGTCCCATCCACCTCCACACTCTGAAAGTCACTGGGAAGCGTTAGTGTTTGATCATGCAAAGGTGTGTTGCAAAGCACAAGAAAATGACTTAAAGGGAACCACAGAAGTTACATTTCAGAGTCTCACTGGAGCAGAGCAATAAGGTAAAGAAAACATGGAAGTGGCAAGAAAGGTGTGGAGTAGACTCCTGGGAAGATTTCAGGGAAGAAAGAGTGGAAGGCGACAGCCCTGACAGAACCACCCCGTACGTGCGGGAAGGGGGCCGGCCGCTGCGACACGGCCGCGCGCGGGCAGACCTGGCCGGCTCCGTCAGGCAGAAGGCGGCGATGTGCTCCCCGCTTGCCAGTCTGGGCAGGTACTTGGCCTTCTGCTTCTCGTTGCCGGCCAAGATGATGCCCTGCACCAAACACACACAAGGCGGCTCTCAGCTGCGGACCGGAGTCCTGTGGACGCACGCTGGCGAGAGGAGCCCTCTGGGAGCAGCCGGGGGTCTCGGGGACCAGGCTGCTAGCGTGTCATGCGCACTCGAGGCACTCGGGGTCGGCCTCAGGGCACCTCATCGCCACTCCTCCATTTTCTGCTGGTGGCCTGGCGTGGGGCTATCCCTGCCTGAACCGCCACCTCATCACCCACACTGGGGTGACCCCGCCCGCTGGAGGGGCAGAATGGGTGACAAAGCGTGAGGAACAGAGGGGCAGAACCGAACTGGCCACGGCAGGTGCTGAGAGCACCGACTGCAGTGCGCTCAAGGGCAGGCCCATGCTCTCCAGGGGGCGCTGGCCCTCAGGTGCCGAGGGCGGCGCCAGGTCACCCAGCCCTGGTGAGTGTCGTCACCAGACGCAAAGGCGAGCTGAGTGGGCAGCGTGCTCCGTGCTCAGGACGGGAGGCTCACGCCAGCCGGGGGAGCCGCCTCCACGGAGGCAGCTGTTATCTGATCGGGCAACAGTCATCTGATCTGCAAGATGGGAAAGGGGGACAGGAGGGGCAAAGGGATGGGGCGGGGCCACCCAAGGGCTGCTGCCTGTACAGGGACCCAGGGCGTGTGGCCGCAGAGGGTGTGCGGAGGGGGCACTGCAGGACGAGGCTGCAAGAGCAGACCCAGAGGCGGCGAGCCCCGTGCACTTCTGGGTGAGTGAGATCGTCTCTGCCTCAGTGCCACCTGGGGACACCAAAAGACCCGAGAGTACCGGCTGGAAACCCTGGATACCCGACCTTGAGGCCGATAGCCTGGTGTGCGGCCAGCATCACGGTGATCGAACCGTCCAGGCTGATGATCTCCCCGAGCCTCGCGTACATGGTGTTAGACAGGCCCAGGCCGCCTGGAGAGGAAACAGAGCAGCTTCAGGGACAGCCCGGTCCCACACGCCCCACTCCAGGCACATGGCCTCACTGGTCCTTCTGACTCTAAGGGCACACCGGACTGTCACTTGTGAAACCTCAGCACAGAGGGTACAGAGGAAACAAAGCGCCTGTCACTCAGCTCAGTGCCTTCCTTGCTGCTCCTCTGAAGCAGTCACGTAGGGCGCGCTCAGATTTCCAGCACAGAGGCACATGCAGACATACATCTTATATAAAACCCAGTCCGCGAAAGGCCTGTGCACAGCCGGTCACTGTAACTGTGTCAAACAGCTCTTTCAGTCTGACAGCTGCAGGTCCCGATCCCCGGATCTGGCGGACTCTGGGAGATGCTTCTGGAGCCTGGTACGACTGACATCTGGGAGGATGACCTTTGGGGAAGGATGGGTCTGCCCTGCAGGATGCCTAGCGGCACCCTTGGTCTCTGCCCACTAGATGCCAATTACTCTCCCCACCAGTTCTGACAAAATGTCTCCAGGCACTGCCAGCTGTCCCCTGGGGGCCGGGGAGCGGGCGACGCCACTGTGGTTGGAAATCTCTGTTCTGGGAGTAAAAACAGACCAAAAGAGCAAACCCTGACTGATCAGAAGTACTCTGTGCTTCATCTTCAGCTGCCGGCAGTGGCTGGGTGGCCGATGTGCGCCTCAGAAACGACGAAGTGTGGCCTAAGGTCATGGAGCCACCACGCAGCAGCGTTGGGGTCACCGCACGGCATCACTGCAGCGGGTGCCACTCACGCCGAAGGGGAGGGCATCCCTGGAGCAGTGCAGTGGCTGGGCTGCACAGCAAGTCTCCCAGCTCTGGTGGTAGCACCAGGCGAGGCCAGCCGTCATACCACCCCTCACTTTCCCTCGTTTGTTTCATGTACTGAGTTGGAAGTTCCCCCCCAGGAAAATATCCCTAGGGAGGTGACGAGTGGGCGGGGCTGCTGGAGAGGGAGGGGCTGGGGGAGGAAGGAGGCTCACACAGCCCCGCACAGGGAGCAGGGGAGGAAGTCCAGACTCTCTCTTCCAGAACAGGAGTTTCCCTATCCATCTTTGGAATATTCCAGACTGGGAACATTTCCCCAAATCTTTTTGGGCACGAACAGGTTGCTGTTGCCTCAATATCCCAAAGGATTAGAAAAAAGCAAACACGTTAGTCCCAAAGTATGTGTCTACACATTACGCAAAGGAGAAAGAGCGCCTCACACCAGAGTGTATGCTGCAGAGTTGTGCAGTCTCACGCCTACACACACACACACACACACACACACACACACACACACACCCCTGGCATGTCATGCAGCAGTATAAAGACAGATCCCAATTTTACACAGAAATTATTCAGAGGAAAACTAAGTGCTTTTTGTCCATGGAGAAGTCATTTTAAAACGACCCTGGAAAGAAAGGCACATCACCACCAACCTCTCTCACCCGCTGCTTTCTTCTGCTACTTGTTCTCCCCAGGCACTTGTTTTTTATTCCTCCTGAACAGAGTAACCACTGTTCTCCACCACCCCACCCCTGCCACCTTCTTTCTATTATCTCGTCCGACACGCCCGCACATTATGGCGGACAGTCCTCTGCCACCGGTGAGTTACGACACTGACACGTCTCATGCCTGGACAGAGATCAGTCATTTCCAAGTTCACACTTTTGTTTGGCGCCAGGATTTGCAGCTTTCCCTGTGGAGGCTGTGCTGCCGGGTCTCACCACTAGGGGCAGCAGCAGACAGATGGGAGACTTCCACATCTGGAGATGCAAGCTGCATTTCAAAGGATGGCAAGATAACATCACTAACAACTTCAAATACACATTTCACTCTTTGTCTCAGAGTCACCCAGCACCAGGTGGGTACCCACGGTAACTGACTCCACAGACAGGAGGGCCACCCACCCTTGGCTACGGGGAGGGGAGGGCAGGCCTGACTTCAGTCTTGAGAAAAACCAGACCTTCAGAAGAGCTCCTGGCTTCTGTGACTTGCCATGCAAAACCTAACTCAAGACCTGGCTGTGAGAACATGATACCCCCAAGGCCCAGCTCCCTCCGACATTTGATTCAGGGACGACCAAGCCGGGGCTAGCCCCAGCAAAGGGGCAGGGACAGGGCCCCAAGGACAGTGGGTAGGAAACAGGCTAGAGACCTAGAGTCACTGTTGTGAATACGTGAAAGGAGCCTGAGAGTAAAAATGTTCTCATGTGTGCGCATGTATCTGCGTGAGCCTGAGTGTGCACACACATGTTCTGCTGCAACATTTCCTAAGTCCTCTCTGCAACCACCCCCCACAGAATTTAGATGACCAGCTCCAGATTAGGCAAAAATGAGACAAGCTGCAGTGACTGACCTAGAAATTTACTAAGGCAAATGACCCTGGGTCCTGGGGCAAAAGGCAAGGCTTTCACTTGGGAGTTGAAAACATAACCGCTACACCCCACGATTTCGTGGACAGTTCAAAGGACCAAGGGCCTGCTTGAAGGCCCCCTCTGGTCAAAGCCCCCAGTAAATGTGCCCTGGGCCTTTGTAGAGATGAGGAGCCAGACCTGGTGGGCCTGACACTCTCTCGCCACATGGCTACCCAAATCACACAAAGCACTTGCAGCTCGGGGGCCAGTCCTGGTACGGAGAGACCAGAGCCTTTCACAGCAGAGACGACACTGAAGTAAGAGGTCCCGCTGCAGAGTAACATACCCTCACCCAGACCCCACAGAGCAGACGTCCCGCCTCAGTCCTCGGCCATCTCAAGGGAGCACAGAACTCAACAGAGCTTCCTGCCTACGAGTCCCAAACCAGGCGGTGCCACCAGACGGCCACCCTGAACCTGGCTCACAGTGGATGTTTTCATGAATTCCATTAGTTTTACAGTTTGATTTTGGACATGCCTCATTTAAAGGCCACCTTTTCAGAACATAATCCTTTTTGGGACAAATGTAATTTCTCCCTTTTTTTTTTTAAGAAGATTTATTTATTTATGCATACAAGAACTGGGGTATAGGTCAGAGGTGTGTGTGGGGGTAAGAGGATTCACCAGAGACAGAGCTGGGAACAGAACAGGCAGAATGACTGAAATACACTGCTGAGGGGGTAGTGGTGAGGCAGGAGAGGTCTGCTGCGCCCTGTGGGTCCCCTCCCTGGCTGGGGATCAAACTCATGCTGCAGTAGCTGTGGATGCTTCATAGTGCGGTGCTTAACCCCTTGTACCACCAGGGAGGCCCCCAAATGTAATTTCTTAAGAGCCAAACCAAACCAATGGAGCGGCAATCTCCTTAACCTACCGTATTCTTCCGGGACTTGCATCCCAAAAAGTCCCAGACTCTTCAATCCTTCTAAAGTTTCATTTGGGATTTTTCCATCCCGGTCAATTTTTCGAGAGTCCACTGACAAGAAGAAATACCTTGATTAAACAAAATATAAACTACACTTACACAAATTAAAGCACAGTGGTTTTTGTACTGCATGCAATACCAGCAGCGGGAACTTCAAAACTGCAAACTGTCTCATGTGGTCATTTGAAAGTGCTCAGTTTCACGTGGCTAGCCCAGCAAGAACTGCATCTTGACGGTACCACCAGCAGGGTCCTCAGTGTTGGAGAAACACTGCTGGCAAACTGTCCTCACTGAGGCAGCTGCCCTGCAAAGCACCGGCTGAGCACTGCAGGGAGGGCCCACAGTCTACACGGGCAACTCCAGCCTGTCATGCCAGTTGCTGCCGGACCACAAACCATTCCTGGTCCACAGCAGGCCTCGGCAGGAGCAGAGTAACCCTCTGGGAACGCTTACATGGCCACAGCCGAGCACAACATCGCTGCTTGTTGCGCTTGTTTTCTTTCTATGTCTGTGGTTTTTATCATTTTTTGAGTTGTCCACTTTTATTGTCTTTTATAAAAGCGTCAGTCTGCAACAATCCAGAAATACTGGACACTGGGCCTGTGCCACAAATACACTGAGCAGCTCTGAAGACATCTTATAATCAAAGAGCGACTGTGACGGTCCCTAAAGGAAAGTATTATCACAGATACTGTTTGCTCATGACTAGCGCACCCAGGAGGGCATCCTCTACGTGGATTACTTCTAATGTAAACAGCAACGACTGCTCTTGAACTGGAACTCAGTAACGATAAATCATACATACCTTCTTCAGTAAAGAATTTTTCTACTGGTCCCACAAACTGATTGATTTCATTAAGTTCATCTTGGCTGACTTCAGGAAACGGGAAAACTTCTTTCTAAAGATGATAAACATTTACTAAAATTTTAATTTTTAGCAACCTTCCACAGCGGTAGTACCAGTCAAAAGGGAAGCAAACAGATTTGCTAGAATCCAAATCTGGTGGGCAGGGCTGCACTCACTGAAGGCGAAGCCAGAGGTGCTGAAGATACAGGAACCGTGTCTGGAATCCCACCACCGAGACACACTGCCCTCCCCACGCCAGGCCTTCATCGGTAATACGTGATAACGCCTGTTCTCTGACTCAGAGGGCCAGGCCAGCACCACCACAGCCTGGGTTCTGTCTCTTGTCCTGCCACTGATGAACTGTATACCTTAAGCCAAATCTCGCCTCTCCACACTTCCATTTTCTCACTGCAGCAAGCAGGTAATATTTACTGAAGGGCACTGTGAGGCTCACTGTGTAGCTAATGACATGAAAGCTCTTTACTGAAACGTGACAATTACTCTAGTTACTTGCAAGTTCAAAGATGTTGCTCCCGACAAGAGCAGACGGGCTCCAGGGTCTGACATCTCACCGGTCCCTACTGGCAGCACACACTGTCCTTCCTGGCCCACGGCATTCGGCATTTGTGCTGTACACATGGGGGCAGGGTACCTGGCTCGAACTTGGCCTTGGCAGGTCACAGAATTGTTCTCTGTATGTTTCTCTCCTGTTACAGATGATACCTCAGAAGGGAGCTGGGAGGCTCTAAAGAGACAGCGTGTCTGGGACACGAAATAACCGCAGTTAGCTGTGCCAGCCGCCACCTCTGCTCTGGTCTGCACTTCACAAGCTTCAAGTCTGCCTCAGAATGGAGAGTGGCCACTGTTTCTGACTGCCCCACCGGGGCCATTACTAGACATTGCCCGGAAGCCTCTGGCTGTGTCCACAGCCCTCTGGCTCTTCGGCTCCAGTCACCCAACAGCTGCCAGTATGACACAACTGCTACCGAGAACTGATGTCCTAGGTCACACTTGCCAGCTCAGCCTTTCCTCACGGCATCTCCCCCATGTGTCTCAAGAAAGCCTTCAAAGCCGAGGTCCTCAATCTTTCCCCCCAGACCTGGTGTTTCTAGTCAGCCCCCAAAGCCTGCCCACTCTAGTAATTTGCTAACTCCCAATGTATTTTTTCCTCTCAGGCCATATGACTCAAGTCTTATAGGTGGGCCCCTACCCAAAAGTGACAGCTGACTTAAAGGAATTTGAATGATCTACAAGGAAAATATGCTGAGACTTGTCATTTTGCAGCCTCTCAGAACAAAGGCAGTGGTTTAATTGAAAATACAAAGGTTCAGGGGGCCTCTCTGATGGCGCAAGGGGTTAAGTCTCAGCACTGTGAGGCTATCAGCAGCCATTGCGGCACGAGTTCAATCTCCAGTCAGGGAGCTGACACATGTGGCTGCTCCCATTAGCAGTGTATTTCAGTAGATCTGCCTATTCTGCTTGCTACTCTGTCTCTGCTGAATCCTCTGACCCTCCTGCACCTCTGGCCTATACCCCAGCTCTTGTATGCATAAATAAGTCTTAAAAAAAAAAGACTCCCTCAAGGAAAAACCATTAAAAAAAAAGAAAAGGAACACAAAGGTTCAGCCATCACCGTGTCACTGGTTCCCCTGGGTTTCATGCAATGGACTGTGGAAGATGGTGAGATTATTCTGGTACTGCGAGTACATCAGATAAAAGACAGCAGCCTGGCAGCCAGCTGGCCCTCAACTACAACCAAGGACAGCTGCTACAGGAGGAGAACCCGTAGGTGCATCTAACAAAAACCAAACAGGGGCCAGGTTCAATTTTTTTTTTTTTAAGCAGTGGGGCCTGCTTTTCAAATAAATCTAGTGTGGCAACAAAATACATCAACCAGGTAACAGTCAAGTTGCTCTGGGTGAAGGTACAGATGGGCAGATAGGCCACCCAAACTCCTCCTACTGAAAACTCCCCAGCAGCCCCTGCAGGAGCCCTGGGACACCTCCGTGAACAGCTAGTTCATGGATGAGAGCAGTGTGACAACCTCTGGCCTAGATGACTTTAAAATCCTTTCTATCATGATTTTAAGCACTTCAGACACCACTTTCCAGTTCAAACCCAGGGATGCTGAGACCTGACCTTGGCCTCAGTCAGGGTAGCAGCAGTGCAGGCGCTACAAGGGGTCAGAGCCTAAATATAACCTGAAAATATTGAAAACAGGATTTGCTGTCAGGTTAGATATGAAATGTGAGAATAAGGGCATCAAAAGTGACTTCAGGAGTTCAGTCTGAAAAAGTGGGACAAAGGTCACCATTAACTATAAAGACGACTAGGGTAGGGCAGGGTCAAGGAATGGAGATCAGGGTCTCAGTTCTGGATATGCTAAATCTGAGATGTTTCTTAGACACCTAAGTAGAGATTCTGAGTAGAAAGGTGGACAAAAAGGTCTGCAGTTCAGGAGAGAAATCCGAGCTTGAGAAATAAATGAGGCATCAGGATATTGCGGGTATTTAAAGCCACAATACTAAACTGGACCATCAAAGGCAGGGTTGTAGATGGAAAGAGGGCTAGCGTGGGCCTTAGCAAACTCCAACTGGGATGGTTGGAGACTCTAGCAGTATGTGGAGGAGAGTGTGATGGAGGAAACCAGCAAGTGACACTGAGAAGGTGAGCCAGCCAGACAGAAAAACCTGAGAGAAAGCTTGTTTTAGGAGTCAGGAGTTACAAGCCGTGTCTAATGCCAGTGATGGGCTGAGATGAGTGAGAAGACTGAGCAGAGTCCACTAGATTCGACACTGCTGGTCTCACTGACTTTCACGGAAGTAGTTTATATTATTAAGGACCAACATCTGAATGGTGAGTTTAAGATGCAGCAGAGCAGGAGCAACTGAGGACGGAGATGAAGGACAGAACTAGCGGCTCAGTGCCACTGAGCAGAGGCGGGGGTCTGGTGCAGACAGTTTATCCAAGGTAGTAGAACGTAGAGCGTATGGACACAGGGGTGGCAAGAATGGGGTAAGCATGGTGGAATGGGGTAAGAATGTGGACATTCTCATTTGACTACATGTACTTTCTCAGTGAAACAGGTGAGACAGGTGGCAGTGAGGACAGGGAGGTGGTCCCAGAGGCTTGCAGAAAGAGAAACAGGACTTGGGTTTTTTCTTCATCTATGTGCTGGGAGGCCTGAGGGCCCAGGATAGAGTGCCATGTACCCCCTAGTTCTGGAAAAAAATTGTTTCCCAAACTTAAAAAGAACTAGTTTTGCATTTCCTAGTCAGGCATTTCTGCATGTAATGCCTTACAGCTTTAAAGGAAAGTTCTAAAGAAAAACCAAGGAGTGGGCCCTCCCTAGTGGCACAGTGGGTTAAGCAACGCACTATGGAGCAAGTTTGATCTCTGCCCCCGGTTGGGGAGGTGACCCACATGGCACAGGCAGACCTCTCCTGCCTCACCCGCTGCTCCCCTCAGCAGTGTATTTCAGTAGATCTGGATCTGCCTGTTTTGTTCCCCACTCTGTCTGGTGGATTCTCTCGCCTCCTGCACCTCTGGCCTGTATCCCAGTGCTGGTATGCATAAATAAATAAATCTTAAAAAAAAAAAAACAAGGAGTAACTCAAGTAACAGTGTTACTAATGCTGCCATCAATTTACACAAATAGTTTCTTTGGTTTGTACAGCACCTTTGCAGGGCAGAGTAAGATTATTGCTTTTATTATGTAGACTAGCACACTGAGGCACAGGGAGGTGAAGTGACTACCCCAAGGTCACAAGACTAGTAAATGTTAAAGTCAGCACTAACTATCCGTCCTGGATCCTCGCGTACCTTACATCCACAGTACCTTACACTTTGAAAAAGCATTTCCCCTGCCCTATATCTCTCCGGGAGGTTTTACAACACATCAGAGAAGCAGAACATGTCACTGGTTCCACTTAAAGGCTAAAAGAACTGTGGGTCAAAGTCACAGAGTCAAGGTAAAATCCAAATTGTTCAACTATGAGGATGAGTTATTAAACAACTAGTTGTTAAAGTATGGAATCCGAGAGGAAGCCCAAATATTTCCGGGTCAGACCGTTAAATTGGGGATTGCATAGCTCGCCTTGGGTTTCCCAAACTGACCTGACAAGCAGTAGCAGGAACACCTGTCAAAACCATAGATTCGCAGAGCCTCCCGCCCGGGAATCGCGTTTTAGCACGGCTCGGCCCTCAGGTGTATGTGTCCGACAGGTGTGGGCCCTGAGACAAAGTTCGACCCCAGGCTTGTCTGCTAAGGGGAGAAGCGGCAGGCAGAGAGCAAGCGTCAGCCGGGCTCGGCGTTACCTTCTCGATTTTGCCCAAGAAGAGCTCCTTGGCGAAGGCTCGGCCGCGAGGGCTGGTGCGCAACGGGCGCCGGCTGGCGGTAAAGGCCACCAGAGCCCGCCAGGAACGCGCCACCGCCGCAGCGCGCAAGAAGAGCCCACCGCCGCTCATGCTGCCCCGAGCCGCTCAAACCGCAGGCGCCTCAAACCGCAGGCGCCTCCACCAGGCTCGGCTCTGGGTCTCGCGAGCTTAGCTCGCGCCGCGCGATGACGCCACTCGCCTGTGCCGACCCCGCTGGCCGCGTTGCGCTTGCGCAGCACCCACCCTCCCTCCCCGCCCGAGCGCTCAGAGGGGCGGGGCTGCCGCCATCTTGCCCATCGAGCGCCCCGCGATGCTGAGGTGAAGGGTTTTTCACACTCGAGGTTGTTTCCATAAATGCCAGCCCCGGGGAATTCTTACGGCGCGCAACCCCAGCCAGGGTCCAGCTGCTTCCCGTTTCCTCCTCTTGCCAGTTGGGGCGACGAGGACGTGGTAAACGAAAAAGCAAGGGGCTGGGTGGGGAGAGTGAAAACTCAAGACTGGTTATCTCTGGAGGGGAACTCGGCACGCGTAACGTTCCGTTTAAGTGAGTGATAGTCTCATACTTCGCTTCTTAGCTTACACGTACAAATAAATATATGTAAATACAGTTTTTTAAGAGAAAAGAAAAGGGACCTTTTGCCAGAGCAATGAATAGGGTGGGGTCCGAGGGGCATGGGGATGCCCTGAAAAGGCTCTAGGGCCTGGGAGGAGGGCCAGGCACCCCCGCCGCCCTGTGACACAGCTCCTAGCGCTGAAATGATCTAATTAAGTCAGCCTGCTCCAAGATTTCTCTCTCCTTTCCTATCTTCTCATTGTGTTTGCTCCCCGACTGCAGCATTATTGGAAAATGCTTTCTCTGACATGCTGATTGATGAGCAGTAAGTATCCCCACGGCCCAATAAAAGGTTGACTTGAGGGAAAGCTTTGACACCACATCACGGAAAAAGAACTTGAAAACTTTCTTGCAAAATGTCTGTTTTTACCTTTAAATTTTAGAGCCTTGGGCCTCCCTGGTGGCGCAGTGGGTTAAGCAAGGCACTATGAAGCAAACCGCAGCCACTGCAGCACGAATTCAATCCCTGCTGCCGGCCAGGGAGGGGACCCACATGGCAAGGCAGGTGTTTCCCTGAGTAGTGTGTTTCAGTCTATCTGCCTGTTCTGCTCCCCGCTCTCTGTGGTGAATCCTCTCACACTCCCCCCCCCACCCCCATCTCTGGCCTGTACCTCAGTGCTTGTATGCATAAATAAATAAATCTTTAAAAAAAATTTTTTTAGAGCCTTGTCACCTGGTTTGTTCATCAGTGGTTAATATATGCCTATTTCAGCTTCCTGGGAAGGTATTTGAAAACACTGCCTTTTTGGTTTAACCTTGCTGTCCAAACAAAACTTTCACCAACAAAAAGCAATTAGTTATTTCACTAGCAAAATGGGCTTATTCAGAAACAACAAAAAGACAGTTTGGGAAGTGCAGTCTTGTGGGGAGACTCTTGAAAAACAGCTAGCACCCACTTACACAGCCTCTGGAGGAGCTTCTGCTGAGTAGGGGGAAACCTTCCTGCTGAAGTGGGGAAGCAGTATCACTGAGGAGGATGCAAGGTCTTGCATCCTGTATGGACTAACTGAGCATGGGAACTAGCATCCTGACCTCATTTAAAACGGTTTCTGTTTATTTTCACACACACACAAGCAGTATTGCAAATACTGGGTTGCAGGTTTGAGCTGTTGTTGCCAAAACAGATGTAGTCAAGTTAATCCAGTTATCTGATGTGTCAGAACCTGTTGAGTATGCTGGCTAAGCAGTCACAAATTAAGTAACACATTAGTTTCCAAAATAAAAATTGGAAAAAAATGAAGATATAAATCGCAAATACTCTAGGTGTACCCTAGAAAGAATTTTAGAGTTCTACTTTACCACTTTGCTCATCTGTAAAGTAGTATAATGCCACTTAATCTCATAGAACATTTGTGAAGACTAAAATAATCCAGGTGAAAGCATCTAGAATAGGAAACTATCAGCATTTCCCCTGTAATACTATAAAGGTAAAACATGGAAGTATATCAACTTCTATCTTATACTGGAGTGTTACCCTCAGAAATGGGACACCATTTCCAATAGCTTACTTTAGACATAAAATTTCCCATATTTAGGGCTTCCCTGGTGGCGCGGCAGGTTGAGTGCCGCACTGTGAAGCATCTACAGCTCAGCAGTGCAAGTTCAATCCCAGGCCAGGGAGGTGACCCATATGGCGCAGCAGACCTCTCCTGCCTTACCTGCTGCTCCCCTCAGAAGTGTGTTTCAGTCAGTCTGCCTATTCTGCTACCCACTCTGGTGGATCCTCTCAACTCCTGTGACTCTGACCTGTACCCCTTGTATGCATAATTTTTTTTTAAAAAAAGAATTTCCCATATTTATCGTTTGAAGCACTCCCCAGAGCCCTGACTGTCCTTCCCATATGAACGCATCACTTAGCTGATTCTCATATGTAATGTAGCAGCTAATAACTTGACCTTTACTTGGCTATAACAGTATATCGGATACTTAGGTTTGGGTGTTAGGCACATTAAGTAGAAAACTTCTAGACCCCTCACATTGAAGCTGCCAAGTCAGAAGCTAATGGAGGAATTTACCTACACAGAATCAGAGAGAAGGGGTGGGCTGTATCCTGTCCCAAAGCTACAAGATCAATAATCAGTGGTGTGAAACGTGAGTTGGCCTAGTCAAGGTTCCTGCCTCAAAGCAGTGTGCACCTACTGAAGTTTCACGGAGCTTGGGCACGTCTCAGCGCCAGTTTATTTCCTGCTGAGAAGTTGACTGACACTACTGCAGCAGTAAACCTGAGATCAAAACATCTGTGCATCTGTGGCCCTCAGAATAGCTGTGTCTCATTAAACTATACCGTCCACTGTGACCTATTTTGATGCGTATTTGTTCCCACTTGGGGTACATTAGTGTACCCCTCCCATTCCGCCCTCCCATCATTGATGTGATGGACACCTGAGGTCCTGCACGTGTGCTAAGTGGGCATATGCAAGTGGGCACACCTGGATTTAGACACGGGCGTATATGGGCGGCGTCGCGAGGACACCAGCGAGCGTAAGCAGAGAGGAGAGAGAAGCAGTAGCAGTAGAAGCAGAGGCACGAGAGGTTAGAGAGCCCAGAGAGTGAAGCTGCACTGGAGGCTAGGAGGCCTGCCAGCCTCCTGGCCCCCCGACCCCCCTGCCTGCCGAGTACCTGGTCACCTCTGATATAAAGATGCAACAAAAGCCTGAACAACCCACTGAGGGCTCCAGGACTCCTTCACCAGTCTGCTCAGAATCATCGAGAACCTGCTCTGCGCCTTGCTGGCGCATCAGCTGTGTGATTCCGGGCAGGTGCTCTCAACTGAAGCCTCAGCCCAGTAACCATTGTGCTCGACTCCGACTCCGACGTGAGCAGTTGGCAGCTGGGCCAGCTCTCAGGCAGGGACTCCATTCCCCTCAAGCCAATAACCAGACGACATTCTCACCCACATCCACACAACGTGAGTGCACGTAAACCTGACTGCGACCCAGAGGAATGAGTGGCCAAGAACTGAGCGTTCTCTTTGCTTCCTCTCCCACCAGCTGGAGCCAGGGCTCTAGCCCCCAGGGCAGTGGAGCCCCAGGGAGCCCCAGGTCGAAAATGTCCCATTGTTAACCCACCCTGCGGTGCCTAACTCACACCCCCTCCTTTCCCTGTTTCCCCAGACGCCTCTCACCTCACAATCCTTGATTTAGAGGGTGCCTTTTTACACATTGCCTGCACCAAGACTCACACCCCAGTTGGCTTTCCCTTGGCAGACCCACGACCACAGGGCTTTAGGGGCTGCCCACACTTTTTTGGTCAGGCCCTCCAATAAGACCAGGCTACTCGAGACTTCCAGCCTAGTGTCCTACTTGAGTATGTGATGACCTTCTCCTCTGCAGCTCATCAGAGCTGATTAGCCAGGCCCCTACGGCCCCCTCCTCAACGCCTGGCCTCCTGGGCTACTGCGTATCCAGGGTCAAGGGCCAACTCTTCCAACCATCTGGCACATGTCTTGGCCTTCTCATCTCTCCTGGGGACCATTCCCCACACTGCCTCAGGGCCCTCCAGGATTTCCCCCTCCCAACCACAAAAAGGGACCTCCCTTTGGTTCTCAGCCTCTTCAGTTTTTTCCACATCAGGATCCCTAACTTCTCTCATAGCTAAACCTCTCTAGGAGGCCCCCAAAGTGACCTTCACAAACCTGGCCTCTCCCCAGGCCCTCATTCACCCATTCACTAAGACTTGCATCTCCATCCCTTCTGGAGCTCTCCCAACCCCCATCAACCCTTCCATCTCTTTATCCATTGGCTAAGGCCCAGTCCCTGGGCCTCCTTTGTCAAAAGGGAGGTGACACATACCTTCCAGTGACCCATTTTTATTTATTTATTTTTGCATAGAAGAACTTGGGTGTAGTCCAGAGATGTGGGAGCTGAGAGGAGTCACCAGAGACAGAGTGGGGAGCGGAACAGGCAGATGCACTGAAACACACTGCTGAGGGGAGCAGCGGGCGAGCAGGAGAGGTCTGCTACACCCTGTGGGTCAGCTCCATGGCCGGGGCGGGGGGTGTCATTAAACTATTGCTGAAGTGGCTGGTGATAGCTTGATAGCACTGTGTCTTTAACCCCTGTGCCACCGGTGGTCAGTCTGTCAAAACAGTGAGACCTGCCTATAGAGGATGGCCCCTTTGCTGTGGGCCCTGGCGGCCTGTGTGGTCCTCATACCAGAGGCTGATGAAGTCACAGGCCCCAGCCCTCTGGTCCTATCCTCACAGCTCTCCAAGACACTCTGCACCAGCCGCCCCTGCCCTTGGGTCCACCTAAACCCTGGAGCTTGCTGGAGACCCCTGGAGCTAGTTGGAGACCCCTGGAGCTAGCTGGAGACCCCTGGAGCTAGCTGGAGACCCCTGGAGCTAGCTGGAGACCCCTGGAGCTAGCTGGAGACCCCTGGAGCTAGCTGGAGATCCCTGGCTCCAAGGAACCAACCGCCCGAGACCTCAGTCCCACTCAGGTACTTTGGCCGCCTACTTTTATTTTTCTCATGAACCCTGACCCACCCCAGGATGCAAATTCTAGGTTTCTGCGCAAGGAGGCAGGAGACACCTCTTTTGGCCCTGAGGGACTCAAGTGGCAGCCGGTCCTGGACACCGACCTACACCGCCAACCGTAAGGGTCTCTGCTTTCATTTTCAGCAGCCTCCCGAGGGTCAGAAAATGTCCCATTGTTAGCAAAATGCTGGCCACCGGGATTTACTGGTGGGGACCAGCGAGCCTCCTCCAACCCAGACTTTCTGACCTCCTGGGGCCTCGAACCGTTCTCATGGCAATCCTGTTCCTAGAAACCTGCTTCTGCAATAAGACCCTGCTCCTCCTCCACCACCAGCCAACTCAGCCAACTCAGGGGCCACAACAATGCTCCATCCTGGACTCAGGGGTCTCTACCCGGCCCTTCTCAGCAGGAAGTAGCCAGATACGTTGTCGTCATCCCCCCCCCCCCGCTTTTTATTTTAGCCCTTTTAGAATCTGGGAGGACGGAGCACAAGCAGGCCCTTGTAAAACCTGCACAACNCAGCAGGAAGTAGCCAGATACGTTGTCGTCACCCCCCCCCCCCCGCTTTTTATTTTAGCCCTTTTAGAATCTGGGAGGACGGAGCACAAGCAGGCCCTTGTAAAACCTGCACAACGGGCACCAGGGAAACCGAGAGAAACCAAACTGGAGATAAAGCTGACAGCAGCAAACACTCCCGCACCTGCCCCAGTGAGTAACTCCAAGGGCGCCTCCAGCAGAGGAGGCTCCCTCAGGAACACCAGGAATGCCAGCAGTTGCCGAACCCTGTTCAGGGTGCGGGGAGTCGCCACCTCACGGACTTGCAGTCCAGCACGCTTCAGTCTATCCCCTTGGCCTCCTTTCTTTTCTAACAGCTGCTTGCCTTCACACCTTGGGGAATCATGCCCCACACCCCAGTTTGCTTCCTTCCCTGCAGAACTGTTAGGGGAACGGGTCCTCCTGAATGGATCACACAAACAGGTTCTGGACTCCAGCCCCCACTCCAGACCTACGGTACCCAAGAACTACACATCCCATAAGGTCATTATCAAAGAGCGGATCACTGGGACCTGCAGGTAAAGTCAAGCCGCGAGGCCGAGAATAAAAGCAGACATGTGGGCCCTGAGAGTCCCCTTTTCCCCAAAAACCAGCTCTCAGCGCACCGTCAAGTTCCAGCTCCAAAAATCTAGTAAAGCATTTACAAATTTGTATCCCTCTCTTCCCCTTGTATTATTCACTATGCTGTTTCCCCTTCTCTTATAAATAAAACCCTTTATTAACTGTTATTGTGTGTGCCTGCAGTTGGGGCATTATAAGTGCCTTTCAAGCACACAAGTAAAAGCCCATTTTATATTAGGGTTGCCCTGTGGCAGAATGATGAGAGATGACATCAATTCAAAATATGGGCTTTCATGAAGAGTAAGTGAACTGGCATAGAATTCTCCCACTCCACCCACCTAGATTTCAGTCTCGCAATCCACCGGTATGGGGAAAAGTTTTCAAGTTGGGGCTTCTAAGTTTTGTCCTTTGGGCCTCACGCCAACTCTTTCAAAATCTCAGGAAATTACAACAGTAAGAAATCTCTGACTTTTACTTCTCTCCCCAACGCCAAAATGGCCTCAGGTCCACGTTGGAGGGCACGTAGCCCCACTGTTGCGACAGGAAGAGCACGTACAATGACATAAGTGGCGTGCAGAGACGGCCAGAATCCCCAGAGCAACCGGTGCACGTGAAGAGCTGGGTAATCACATCAGCTCACAGGGGCCTTCTTTGCACAAAAGCCAATGGGGCCTGAAATCTCATTTCAAGATGCCCAGGTGCAGAGCCAGCATGGGAAATCCTTCACCCCTGGGAAATGCACACAAGGAAGAGGTGATGCTGGTCCCTGCGAGGGGGGTTTGCTGTGGAATATTCCTCCTCAACTCCAGCAAATAACTAGCAGAACCAATCTGGAGACGCTCAGTTCAGCACCCTGACGCACAGCGATTCGCCTGGTCACTGTCAGCCGGGCTGGGGCTGCCCGCTCCACCCAGAGCCCCGGGGGTGGGGGCTAGCGGTGGCATTTGGCACACAGCACTACGTTTCTTTGAAGCTAATAACAGTACTTTTTGTAATCCTCCAAGCCAGTGGCTGGGAAGCTGCAAAGCAGATAACGAAGTGCGAAGCGGGGGGAATTCATTTTAACGCTCCCCCACTGAGCACAGAAGGCAGAGGACAGCCCAGGCGCCAAGTCAGTGCCTGCATTTCAGAGTTCTCAGTGCTCAATGTTAAAGCGCCTCAGAAACACCCGGGATGACAGTGAGACAATGGGGTGTCCTGTGCAAAGGGTGGTGACTGTTCTGGTCCTTCATTTATCTCTTCCACCTGCCTGCCTCCAAAATGGGCCTGGAGCGTGCAGTCCCCCTCGGTCCAGGGGGGAAGTGCACGGAACCTCCCTCCCCAGTCTTCCTGTTGTGCTGCAGCCCACCGCACTGTGTGGAGATCTGGCATTAAGTCAAAACGTGTTGATAATCGCTGTGTCTGTTCCCTTTTAAAGGAAATTCCTCCTCCTAAACATTTAACTGAACTTAGCATTTATTTGAATTTATTTGTCCAGCTATGTTTGTAGGAGCGATAACTAAGGGAAACGCCTCCAAGTAACTATCCTTGTATTTTCCCTGCACTACAATGTAATAGGTTTTTTTTGTCTGAAGATCCAACATTCTCCGCGGGCCGGACGATAGTGCACTCACTGTGTGTCCACCCTACTCCCACCGCAGCGGCTGCCTTCAAGGAAGACGACAAAGGGTTTTCAGGCTGTCCAGCCACGGCATCAGACATGCTGGGTCTGCGGTCCAGGGCCCATTCAGCGTCATTTGGGGCGGCATTTGCTAGGAAACATTTCCTAGAATGAGACTGGTTTTGTTCCAGGGCGGCAGGGACTGGCCTAACCTTCCTGTTGTTAAGCCCTAATGAGAACTCAGCCAATCACCAGTGAGAAGCGGACCCCCACCGGCAGAGGCTGCCTGCTTTCCAGCCATGGTCTCAGAAGCAGCTGAGTCCTGTGTGATGACTGATGGAGGACAAAAGAACAGAAAAAAACTGGAAAGGAGGTGCCTTAAGACCAGATTCCTGGCTCACACCGGAGGTGGGGTAAAGGGGTGAACAGCCATGAACCCAGCGATAGAAACACGGGCCCTTAGACGCTGTGCCTGCTACGGGCACGACTGTCAGGCCAGAAGTAAAGACGGAGCGAGCTCTAGCTCCAGAACCTCCGGAGCCCGTCGGAAAAATCTACATAGTTGGTTAAAAGTCAGCCAGCAGCCAGTCCGCGAAGGAGCGCGCCCTCCCCAAGAGAAGACGGCCATCAGGGCAGCCTCTGCCCTGGCTCGGGGCAGCCCCCTCCGCCCGCCTGTGACTGAGCAGGTGCTTCTCCTCACAACTCTCTCCTCTGCAGGTGGCCTCCTGCCTGCCCTGAGCTGCACCTGCCGGGGCTTCTCCTCACTGACCTCCCTCAGCGGGGGCCGCTCTCCTCAAGGCCGCCTCCTGCAGCCACGCAGGCCTCTCTCAGCAAGCCTGTCCCTTCCGGGGCAGCTCTTCCTGCCGCTTGTGTCTCTGCAAGTGTCCCTTTCTGTCTTGTCCCCTCCCCTAGTAAACCTGCTCTTTAAAATAGCCAACGTCTCTGCCTCGTGGAGAAACTCGCCTGGGAACTCGCCGCGTGCTGCTGAACAGGGAGCTCTGGTGAAACCTTTCCCAGAGTGAACCCAAGAACCCCACTCTCCAAACCCACACACTCCAAAACTACATCAGCTACACAGGCACAGTTGGCAGAAGACTGACCCAGAAGCGTCTCGGGTCTCATCAGCCTGCTGAAACTCACGCCCCCTGCTGGACACAAGATGCTAAGAAGGAATGCAGCTACCAAGCCTCAGGACGCCGTCCATGCAGGCCCCAGCGTGCCCAGCCTAAACCGTGGTGATGGCCTCCCGACACCACCCTGGTAACTAAGCCACCAAGCCGGGGCCCAGAGCACCTGGTGGTAGTGTGGCTCAGGGCACTTGTGTTGGCAGCATCACACCTACTGTGTGGGCCGCAGAAAGGCTCCCCCTCCACCTGAGACCTGTGCGGTTCACTGGCCCTTCCAGGATCTGCGGGGGTTGACGGTCAAAGCCAGAGACCCTCAGAACTGGTGACAGCGTCTTAGTGCCGGCCCAAAGCACCTCCTGACCTGAACACAAAGTCAGCGCGTGCAGCTGGAGCCCGAAAGCAGTCCGCCGCCCACTCTGCCTCTGTGGGACATCCACTCTGTAACGTCCATCTGAGCCCATCTCATGGCACGCTGGGAGCTGGGGTCAGGTGTCAGGGTGCTGAGGCGGTCCAGGGCCCCGACCGGAGGGTCCACCTGCCAGCCGCCCCAGCATGCCGGCCTGCTCCGTGGATTCTCAAAAGGCTCAGGAACCGGAAGCCTAGTAGCTCGTGAAGTGGGCGTGAGGACGGCCCCCAAGGAGGACTGGCAACCGGCACTGGCGCTGAATGCAGTGAACAGGAACCCCCATCCGTGCCCCCGACTGCGACGAGGCAGGGCCTTGCTCTGCACGCTCAGACCTGCCTCAGAGGACCTGGGGACACTGTTACCGGGCCCCCGACTAGCGGCCCAGCCAGATGACCGCACCACGAGCTGCATGACTGACAGCTCCTCCCAGCACCTTCTGAGCTCCCAGCTGGCTCTGGAGTCCCTGAGCCTTAGACCTAAAATTAGCCAGGGATGAGAAGACGCCGGGCAGCCCCCAGGGTGTGTGACCGTGCACAGGGACAAGCTGTCCGCCAGTTCGCCCCTGGGGGAGGGTGGCGTGAGGCACGAGATGACAGGTGTGCATGCCGGCACACGGGCCTCCTCAGGTGACGGCAAGCGCTTCCCGCGCCACCTCTCCTGCCACTTGGGGACTGGGCAAATGGGGCCTCCTGTGTGGCTCAGGGGTCTCTTTAATGACCCCAGACTTTCCTACAAAAGGAAAACAACAACTTCTCCTAGTTGAAAGCCCCCCCCCCTTTATCTGCATTTATTTTATGCTAAATTTGTTTCTGGCCACAAGCTTTGGTTTTCCAGGCGCCCTCATGCTGAGCTGGGCGCAGCCAGCTGCTGTGCTGGGAGCAGTGTTCTGGAGATTGGAAAGGACTGACTCCCCCTAGCCAACGGCCTTGGAAGTGAACCTGGAAGCTGCAGGCCTGGCTGACTGACACTCAGAGCAAACTTCTGAGGCCCCTGGGCAGCAGTCACCAGTTTCTCCCACCGTCCTCCCTCCCACCCTCCCCTCTTTCTTCCCTTCTCCCTTCCTCAGCTTTCTCCCTTCCCTAGGTCCTCACTCCCAACCCCAATAAAACTGGAGCCCAGGGCCTCCTTGGTGGCACGGGGGTTGAAGTCTCAGCACTAGCAGAATATCACCAGCCACTGTGGCAGGAGCGCAATCCCCGGACAGGGCGGACCCACAGGGCACAGCATACCTCTCCTGCCTCGCCCGCTGTGCCCTTGGCAGGGTGTTTCAGTGCATCTGCCTGTCCTGCTCCCGCTCTGTCTCTGGTGACTCCTCTCAGCCTCACACCTCTGGCCTGTACCCCAGCTCTTGTGTGCATAAATAAATATTTTTAAAAATCCTCCAAATGAAGTCATTCTTTCCTCTTGTCAATTTTCAGAATAAAAATTGATGTAACAAAAATTGGTGTAATCATTATACTTTGTGGGCAAAGTGAGGTTCTCTTTGGAGTATTCTTATGGACTCATGGATCTTAATTCAGCTCATGAGTTACTCAGTTGCAGTTGTTACTATTTTGTGCTCAAACTGTCCCACTAGGAACTCCTTCAGGCTGATGCCTGTGTTCCGCTGACCCACACCACCTGTCTGCAGAGTGTTTCCTTGTTGAGTTTGGCAAAATGAGATGTCTCAGAACCTAGAACCAGCCATTTATCCAGGAAGACTTTACTCTTTGGAGCAGCGTGTAGTGTAACCATAATTTGGATGTTGACTGCTCGGGGGAGGGAAGAAAGTAATTCCTATTTCCAGGTTCCAATAATGGGCATATCTAGAAAGATCTATTTTTTAAGTCATGAGTTAATGATTGATACAGCTAAATCAAATAATTAACAGACATTTTCAGTTCTTTCATGAATTTGTACTTTCTAGAGATGCTAAAATACCAGTTCTAGGAAAGTAAAGTAGTTCCGTGATTCATCTAGCAACAGTTCCACGGCCAGTCACGATGTTGCTAGTTATAGTAACATGAAGTATTTACAGTCCAAATCAAGGCTTGGGCTCACTTGGAATTACCACGACTCAGCAGTTCCCCTCTTACGTGAGAAAGCAGTGAAAGAGGGGCTCACACATAATGTTCAGAGCCAACAACAACCCAAGTGCTCACCCACAGGTGAGTGAGTGGATGAACTAAATGCGTCTTCTCTCCCTTGGAGCGCAGGCTCCGTCCTGCCGCCTCCCGGGAGCCTGCTGGGTGCTGAGCGCCTTATGGGCCTTCTGACAGGTGAGGGCTGTTAGAGTCCTGAGGAAAAAGAGCCCCTTTTTCGTGCAGTGCACCCGGTGAGGTCCTGGAGGGTTCTCAAGCTAAAGGCAAGTGGGGGTGGGGCATGGGCCAGGGAGGCTCAGAGAGACTTGGGGATTCAGCGGCCTCATCCAGCTCCCCCTAGCGGCCCCCATCAGGGTTTCAGGGGACCATCCTGAGGGAGAGCGCCTCCACCTTCCGGCGAGGGAGGGCAGGAGCCTGTGAGGCCTCGCACTCCGCTGTGGCTGCCAACAGGCTCCCTGCACAGTGACGTTTCCTGCCTGCGCTTCTGGGATTCCCGCCCTGTGGCTACAGGAAACGAGGCCGTCATAAACCATCCAGTTTCAGACCCGAGCTGAGCGCCAAGGGGCCAAGCCTGTCATTTTCTCTGTAACGTGAACGCTGCGCTTGGGGGACTGCACCCCATGCCCAGTCCCAGCCGCAACGTCCCCCGCCCTCAGCGCAGCAGCTCCGAGGGTTAGAGCCCTCGCTGCAGCCGCTGCAGCCGCCACTTCATCCAGGCCACCCCAGGTGACGCTTCATCAACGCGCCACAGGCGCCAGCGCCCCACTTCCCAGGGGCCCACACCCCAGGGCCCCGCGCCCGCCGGGGGTCTAGCCCCAGTCCCCTCCGGGCACTAGTTCTGTGTCAAAGTTCAGGGGTCAGAAACCAGGGTTATTCAACCGGGAAAGCTTCGGACAAATATTTCTCAACGGTTCTGAGGCGAATCAGTCCCGAGAAGGGAGAGAAAAGCGCTCTTGAAAATACCTTAGTGCAGCAGCGACATCCGAGGAGGCGACGAGCCTGGCGTGGGAGCCGGCCCTTGCCCAGGTTGGACTTGTCCAGGCCTGGCGCGGCCCGCGGCTTGCGCTGGGCCACAGCTGGCCCTCGGCCCCGTGGCAGCTGGCGGGGCCCGCGGGCTGGTAGCGGCGGAAGCCTCCTGCTGGCGCCGGTGGGCAGGGCATCTCGGCAGGACTGGCAAGCAGGAACTCCCCGCCGGGGCGCAACCGGGCCAACCGCGCAGGGAACTGCTGGCCGGCAAGGGCTCGCGGGAAAGCCTGGCGAGGTGCGAGGCGCGAGGGCCGCGAGCTCCTGCGCCTAAGACAAACACCCGCACCTGAAGAGAATCCGCTGCTGCGGGCGGCGTCCCGCCAGCGCCCCCTGCCCACAGAGTGGCATCACGCAAGGTGCAAATGCGTAGAACCCGGCTGTAGCACAGGGCCGAGTGGAATGGGGGTGAGCCAATACATTGATGATAATACATTGGGCTGGCTGGTACGATAGGAAAGACAGCGTGGCAAGATATAAGGCCCATGACGCATAGCCTTTTCTCGAATCTCTAAAATGTTGCTCTTCTGTCATCTGGACTTGCAGCAATTTTGAGGACTGATGCCAATAACTTTTTTTTGAGGACTGATTTTATTGCCCAGATTCTGAGCTTCTGAAGCAATGCCTCCTAGGCTCTTTCCATGTTACTGCTTATTTATAGCTAGTGAGGGGAGTGCTGTGTTCCAATTTTCCCATACTTTTGGCTGTTAATCCTGTTTGGGCATATTTTTTTAAAAGATCATTTATTCATACAAGGGCTGGGGTTCAGGTCAGAGGTGCCGGGGTTGAGAAGACTCACCAGAGACAATGGGGAGCAGACAAGGCGGATCTACTGAAACACACTGCTGAGGGGAGCAGCGGGCAAGACAGGAGAGGTCTGCTGCGCCATGAGGGTCACCTCCCTGGCCGCGGCAGGGATCGAACTCGTGCTGCAGTGGCTGCGGATAGCTTCATAATGCTGAGACTTAACAGGGAGGCCCCTGTTTGTACATAATTTTATATGCTACAAGTCTCTCATTTTTCTTTTTTTTTTTAAAGATTATTTATGCGTACAAGAGCTGGGGTACAGGCCAGAGGTGTGGGGGGTGGGTGAGAGGATTCACCACAGAGAGCGGGAGCAGAACAGGCAGATCAACGGAAGTACACTGCTGAGGGGAGCAGCGGGCACAGCAGGAGAGG
>JAGFMF010011663.1:7898496-8012933 GCA_019455555.1 Galemys pyrenaicus | reverse complement strand
CTCCCTGGCCGGCAGCAGGGATCGAACTCGTGCTGCAGTGGCTGCGGTTTGCTTCATAGTGTGTTGCTTAACCCACTGCGCCACCGGGGAGGCCCCAAGTCTCTCATTTTTCTACTGAAAGTACTTTCATATGAATACTTTACATGTTTCTTTGCATTGGGTTCTCTAGGCCAACAATAGCAGTGCTGCTACAGGCAAAGGCCGGCGGTTTTCTTGAGTTTTCAGTTCAGTCATGCCCTGTTTTGCTCCTTCAGTGAGTTTAATAAAATATACTTTAAAAAATTATCATTATTAAAGGCAATTTCGGTATCTTCATTTTTTTGGTATCCTTATTGGGTAGCTCCTTTAATAAAACATACTTTCTTGGGATAGAGGGAGTCTGCCTTCTGATTGTATTACAATAGAATTCCCTGCCCCCCCCATTTTAATGAATCTATTTTTTACAAAGACTGATTGTTAAAACATATTTGATGAAAGTTAAACCAGGAAAGCCTCGATCACTGTCCTAGTTATTCCTTGAATCAATGGGGGTGGCCAAGTGAACCCCATCTCTCCCAGCACACTAGTCCAACCTGCTTTCCTAGGGTTCAGCTCTCAGTCTGAATAGCCAGAGGGCATCATACATGTCACACTTAGTGGCCTTTTGGCCCCCTGGTTGTCGTCTATTCAAGCCATACTCATCTATGCAAGTTCTGCTCTGTGCAGGCCCTGGGGGGACAGGCGCACACGCGAACCTCCACCCTGACCTGTGACATGCGCTGTAACAGAACGATCAGATCGCTGAACACCCAAGTCCAGGCCACACATCTCAGAGCGGGTCCTGCTAAAATCTGATGGATGGAATAAACAGGCGGTAACTCACTGATGTTAGAGAAACCACCCCAACTCCTGGGCTGGGGAGAGAACACTTCACAGACCCGGCGGCAGGAGAAAACACGGTTTGGCTAGAGTAAAAGGGGAAAGGAAGGGGGCAGGCAAGGGCCAGGCCTCGAAGGTCAGAGGGATTACTTGTTTCTGCCGTTAACCATAAGGTCAGTAAGAAGCCACCAAAGTGCTTTTAAGTAGTTAGCACCTTAAGAAGATTTCTTTGATGCCACATGGAGACTGAATTTAAGGGAGCCGCTGTGGAGAGCTGTTAGGAAGCCCTAGGCAGGTGCCAGGTGGGTACTGGCCTGGGGAGGGTGAGAGGTGTGAAGAGAAATGATTGGAGACAAATGGATTTGGAGAGTGGCAGAAAAGAACTGTCAAA
The DNA here is from genome assembly GCA_019455555.1 of Galemys pyrenaicus. Classification (NCBI taxonomy): domain Eukaryota; kingdom Metazoa; phylum Chordata; class Mammalia; order Eulipotyphla; family Talpidae; genus Galemys; species Galemys pyrenaicus. Next base: position 8,011,684 of record JAGFMF010011663.1, on the reverse strand, counting down.
AACAATTCTCGGGCCTCCCTGGTGGCACAGTGAGTTAAGCAACGCACTATGAAGCAAACCACAGCCACTGCAGCACGAGTTCGATCCCTGCCGCCGGCCAGGGAGGGGACCCACATGGCACAGCAGACCTCTCCTGTCTCGCCCGCTGCTCCCCTCAGCAGTGTGTTTCCGTCAATCTGCCTGTTCTGCTCCCCACTCTATCTCTGGTGAATCCTATCAACTCCCTGGACTCTGGCCTGTACCCCAGCTCTTGTATGCATAAATAATCTTTAAAAAAAAACACACCAATTCTCAAGTCCTGGTTCATACAACTCAACCAACAGTGACACCATGTGCCAAAGCAGGGAACGACGTGGGGAGGTTGGTTTGTGTGTCTGCGTCTGGGTGTGAATTTGCTCATTGAGCTGGAGTCAGCGGCACTTGGAGTAGAGGTCTGGGTGGGGGTCGGAGCAGCACAAAGCGAAGGGCTTGGACTTGACCCTGAAACCAGCGCTCCAGGTCTGTGGAGGAGCACTCACCTGCAGGGGGATGCTGAGGATATGCCTGGCACGGGGAAAGGGAGCGTGGGATCGAAGCGCCAAGGAGGTGGTTGTGAGCAGCACTGGAAGCTCCTCAGCAGAGAAGCCAAGTGAAATGAGGGCTAAAGCCCAGCCAGTGGGGAAGGAAACGATTCGTGAGCATGAACCGCTCTTGACTGTGTCGTGTGTGGCCCCGGCCAGACTTCTCACGATCTAGGTTAGCAGAGGTCTGAGCAAACGCGTTTCCATCAACGTTCGATGCTGACCTACACATTATTATCAGCCTATGTTTCTGCTCTGGTCCCTCTGCCTCCTTCCAACCACCCATTTATCTTTTTATTTTAAAAATTTATTTACGCACACAAGAGCTAGGGTGTAGGCCAGAGGTGCAGGGGGGTGAGAAGACTCACCAGAGACAGAATGGCGAGCAGAACAGGTGGGTCTACTGAAATCCACTGCTGAGGGGAGCAGTGGGTGGGGCAGGAGAGGTCTGCTGTGCCATGTGGGTCCTCTCCCTGGCTGGGGATCGAACTCGTGCTGCAGTGGCTGTGGACAGCTTTACAGTGCAGAGACTAAAACCCTTGCACCATGAGGGCGGCCTCTATTCATTTCTCTTCAGGTGCCTTTTGATAAGACCTGTCTGGAACGGGACTGACCACAGAGAAGTGGATGGGAGGCACCCCTTGTCCCTGAGGGACTCACAATCTTGGGGACAGAAAAACACAAAGCCCAGGGCGACAGCTCACCTGCATCAGGGGCCGCGGAAGCAGGCTGTGCGTCTTGGACACGCCGTCTGGATGTGAAGCGGAGCCGCAGGCTGCAGGGGCCGAGCGTCTGGCTTTCCTTGCGGAGGCCGGGAGAGGCCCGGAGCGGGAGGCCGCCCAGCCCGGGAGCCTCAGGCCACCTTTGCGGCAGGATTCATTTCTCTGTGCAGGGCAGGACGTGGCTCACTTTGGTCACTAACATCAACTTTGTTTTCCATGAATTTGATCATGTCTGTACTGAAGCTTTCAGATGGTGCTCCTGGAACTGGGTGTGGCTCTAAGACAGGAGAAAGGGCTCGGCCCATCACGTTCCCTGGGAACTCTTCCTCCCCGTAGAACGAGACTTGACCTTCCTGCTATTTCGCACATCGTGTTAACCAGTGTGGGGAATTGGGCAGCTCTGACCTCATAAAATAACCTCTCTGCAGACATTCGGAGACTGAGCCATTGGGGTTCTCTGCCGCCCCACCCCGACCGCAGAGTCACTCTCAGTCTATCCTCCACCCCACAGGACCCGGCTCCTCTGACTTGGTGAAAGCACTAAAGCATGTTGCAAGTTGCTGGAATTACAAATGCCCTGACGTCTGCTGCTGTCTGCCTGGTGAAATGTGCCTTTCTGTTGCGCCTAGGACCAGCGTCCTCACGTTAGAGTCCAGGCCCACCGGAACACCAGTGACCACAGGGCCCACGCTAAGGAGTGGGCGGGCTCGCAGCTGGAGGTGTCTGCATCTGGCCGACAGGGAAACATCTGGACTTTCCAGAAAAAGTGAGAATCCAAGAGTTTTAAAGGATTTATTTGATTTCTCCACATGATCACAGCTATGGTTTTACATCAATAGAGTCTGTTACTACTCACAAACAGAATGCATATTAAAACAAAAGCACTCCTATGCTCCCCAAAGTTACACAGTGGGTGCCAGGCTTCTTGGGAGCGAGGTGTCCCTTGAAGGCTTTGAACAGTTTGTATTCACGACCTGATGCTAATATCTGATAAAACAACTTGGAGGTGAAGGACAGCTCCTGAGAGGAGAGGGGACTGCACACGACACCTTGGCATGACCGCACACAGGACAGTGGCCCTACTGTGTGCTCAAGGCACAGTAACTCAGCCCCTCCTGCGCGTCCCTCCCCACCACCCCCACGCCACACTGATTCACTTTGCAACCTGTTTCCTGATGCTTGTGGTTGTTGTTTAAAATACTACAAATTACTGGTTTCTCAGTATTTTACAACGAAAACTGGAAGATGCATGCTTGCCTGTGAAGACACAGCTTCATAGGGAACGCCGAGTCAACACCTACGGTCATTGTTTAAGTATCTGTGTCTCTGCAGCTCGTTTGAGAGGGAGACAAGCGGCTTTTGCATGCAGGGCGTAAGAACCACTCTCCACTGGAGACATTTTTAAGCGAGATGTGCACATCATACTGGGATGAACTTTATTTTTACATTGTTGTACAATTCATTCGTAAACTTAAAAAAACATACAAATACAGGTTTTTTCCTTGTTGTCCCAGAAAAGATTCTGTGATGCCATCAGCTGCCTTCTCTAAGGGCCTCCTGCTCCTGTCAGCATCTGCTGTGTAACTGGAGTGACTTGTGCAACTTGAGGAGAGCGTCCCGAGTGTGACAAGCGAGGGTGACTCCGCTGGCCGATGGCCATCGTGCAGGCACTCAGCCTCCTGCTCCCACCCCGCGGGGGAGGGGCGGCCCCTGGCTGTGAGGCAGGCTGGGATGGACAGACAACAGTCCCTGAAAGCAGTGCAGGGGACACGGGTTGCAGGAAGTCTTTGCTTCCCAGACAAAGAGTTGGGCAAGGGGACTCCGATCTCCTCGCTCGGTCAGTGTGCTTTGGAAATACTTCCTGTGACTGGTTTGTGTGGACACAGAGTGACGAGACCCCTGACCTGCATCCTGTGCGCTGCACGCAGAGGGAGACTTGGGAGGACTGATTTGTTCGAGAAGCCTGCTCTCACTAGGTCCAGCCCTGTGCGCCCCGCCGGGGCAGCAGGACACATGGTGACAGTTCTGGAAGTGAGTTCTAGGTGGCTGGTGGCGGCAAGGACGGCCATGGAGAAGGAGGTCCCGCCCCTGGCGAGTGTGTTACTCCTGTTTCGTTTCTCACGGGGACGCCCCTTGGAGAGGGCCGTCTTGTACCAGACAGCCTACATCTTTTCTGGAACAACCTGAGTTTAGAGTTAGACCCTACCAATGGTACAGAAGGCTGAAGAAAAGCCGACATATTTAATGTTATCACTTTGCTTCAACTATTCGTCAACAGTAACACTGATAGATTCTGCGGACATACAACACACAGAGTGTGGCCTCACACGACCGACGCTGGGTGACATGCAACTCGAGTCTTCCTGGTCACAACATCCTTTGAACTGCAAGACAGAGAATGCCTCACTCCGAAGGAAAACCCGGGGGTCCTGGCATCCACGGCCCCAGGGAGCCTCCTGCCCGCCCGGCCGGCCAAACCTCTACGCCCGCGCCTTTTCTTCCTCTTCCTGAGCAGAAGCCCGAGGGAGGAGGGCGCTGCTGGGCAGAGGGAGGCGGGCGGGCGGGCGCCAGTCACGTGCTTTGCGAGGCTAAACCCTAGATCGCTGTACTTGCGCGGTGGAGACTAACAAAGTGCTCAGTTTGCAGATTTGCTGGTATGGTGACCTCAGTGACAAGACAAGGGGGCGATGGGAGAGGGAAATGGGCAACCCGGCCGGCCCGCCAGGGTGGGCTCCCCTCTGTCCTCTGCCGTCCAGCGCGCTCGCTGCACCGTCCGCGGAGCGCGCCCCAGGCCCGCAGTCCTGCGCTAGCTTCGCCCTTTCTGAAAGGGCCCTCCGCCTGGGCAGGTGCCAGGGGCAGTCCTCGGGTCCCACGGCTTAGGAGCAGAGCACTGGCGGCTGCAGGGGCTCGAAAGGCTGAAACTACAAAGCAGGGCCCGTGGGTGACTCAGGCGCAGAACCCCACGCGTGCAGCGCCTGGCCCCGGGGAGCGGAGGGTGTCACCACAACACGGAAGCGACAAGAGCACAGCTGAGTCATGGGATGCCCTGGCAGCTAACTGACCATGAGCGGCAGCGGGGCGTCGCTGGCGAGGGCCGGCACTTGCGGCCGGGGTCGGGGCCGCGGATGACACGGGTCGTGCTAGCACATGGCTACATGGAATCACGATGATCACAGCTACCACTCAGAAAACAAAAACGGGAAACACACACACCGCCTGGGCTTCTAAACGCTAGACTCAACCTTCCGGCCGAGCGGTCCCCGCGGGCAGAAGCCCGCCCGGGGCCCCTGCCTGCGGAGGCTGGAGACGGGATGAGGACGTTATGGTCTGGGAGACGAGGATGAGAGCCGGTCGCTGGCATGTTGGAGATGGATACCTCTGCATGTCGGGGCCCTCGCGGGGGGCTTGGGATGAGTGTGCGTTAAATCAGATGCGTATAAAAGAAATATGATCATGGAGATTCACAGTTATCGCAGCCATTAAAGTGTCTAAGAGTCTGTGTAACCAGTACTCTGAGACGACCAGCTCCTAACTGGCGTCCCGAGTTGCTACGGTAAGAGTTAACTGCATTGCATCTATATGCTTACCTGAAATAAGAGCAGTTATAATACTGATTACTTAGGATAGTATTCTGTTAATAAAATAAGGATCTATACAAAGCAATATCGGACTTTAAAACAGATGCTATGCTGCTTGGCACGGTTAGTGATGCTTTAGCGTAGACTTCGGCGCCCGAGAGGGGCTCTTCTTCTCTTTTTATGAAAATATGAAGTATCTGAACATGTTCCTAGCATTTAAGTTTTTGGTCTATTCTCTCACACATTCACCTAAGGGACTGTCTTCCTAGCAGGTAACGGGGCTCCTTGTAACGCCTCTATTGCTAGTCTGTGGGCAGAAACGTTTCCCTTTCACACACAAACACTACCTATACAGTATATATATATTTATATATTTATATATTTATATTATATAAAGTTTACTTACGTATTTTCATCAACCATAATCAGGTCTACTAATTTTTTGCCCATTGTCAATAAAAGAGCAATAATGCAGCAAGTTTTGGGTTTTGTTTTGTTTTGTCTCTGGTGTGTGTCTCGCTCTTCTCTTCCTAGGCTGGGCTTTTGTATGCGTGCACAGTCAGGGAGCGGAGAGCTGAGGGCTGCGCGGGGCGGCACCGAGTCAAGGCTGGTGGTGGCCGAGGCCCAGCCCTTGGGTGGGGAGGACGAGCCCGGGCGCCAGCGCTAACTTGGACTGGGAGCTTTGTTCCCTACACCATGGGCCCGGGGCTCCGGGGCTCCGTCCAGCCTTGGGAAGCGGAGGGGAGCGACAGAAACGGGTGCCCTGGTCTGGTCTGAGGCTGGCGGCCCCAGCGGCCTGTGTGGTCACTCCGAGGAGCCTGGGCCCGCCCAGCTGTCTACACAATCGTGCTGATGCCGCTAGGTTTGGCCTTGCTGCTGGTGGGGGGCGGGGCGGGGGGCTGCCCGTGGTGGTGCGCTGCGTGGCCCAGGTGGCCGGAGTGGCTGGCGTGGGCCGAGGCCAGCGGCGGGTGGCCGTGAGCGTGCGCCCCGTGGGGGGGGTGCGCCCCGTGGGGGCCGTGGTGGTACTGGTGTGCGTGCTGGGGCGGGTGGTAGTGGTGGTGGTGGTGGTAGGGGGGCGGGTTCTGCTGCAGGCGGCAGTACTGGGCGTGGTGCCCGTGCACCTGGGCCAGCGACGGGCCCTCTGCGGGCCCCTGGTGGTGGCCGGCCGAGGCATGCTGTGCGTGGGGCAGGCCCGGCGGGTGGGGGGGCGGCAGCGGAGGGGCTGAGGGCGGGTGGGCCTGGGGAGGGGGCTTCCCTCTCTTACTCCCAAATAAGGAGCCCAAGAGGGAGGATGAGTTGGGCATAGTCTGGTGTGGGCGAGATGGACACTCTCGTGTTGATGTAGCTCTCCGGCGCATGTGAGGACTGCTAATGATGGACCCCTAAAAAGGAAATTCATAGAAATCAAAATTAAAAGACCTTAAAGCACTTACGCCAGATGACTTAAAAAAAAATGTAAAAAGTTCACCCACTGACTGTTAAGCCTTCATTCAACTTGCTGGTCGCAGAGGACGGGGCAGGTGAGGCTGACTCAGGCCCCAACCCCCTCACGCTAAGTGGCGGGGCAGCTGGGCTAAGGGGCGCAGGCGGGAGGGGAGCCCTCCTCTGGCTCCTGCGCTCCCCTGACTCACCCTGTGCAGCAGCTGCCTGCGCTTCGGGCCAGAGCTGGTTTGGGGTGTCTGTGAGCGGCATGTGCTGAATGGCATGGGCCGGGCTGGTGTGCGTGGACAGGAACCCCGCTCCTGCTGACACTGCGCCCTAATCTCTCCTCCATGGGCCTGAGAGCCTTAGCTCGGCCTGTGTGGGCCCCGAGGTTTCGGGGAAGGGGGCGAGAGGGCCAGGCGGGGCCCAGGAACCGCGTGGGGCGGGGCGGAGCCTGCCTGGGCGGTCCACTGCGCTACCTACTGCAAACCAAACAAGGAAAAGAAGGAAACGGAAAAAGTCGGCAAGCTGAGGGCAGATGTAACAGTCACAGAGATGGCCGGAGGATGAATGAAACCTCATGAAATCCACACTGACTGTCCTTCCTCACAGCTCTCCTCCTCCCCCGCGCTGGCTAAGCAGTTCCATGGTGCCCTGATGCAGACACACAGCAGGCGACACTCCAGGAGGGAGCGATGGGGATGGCGGAGCATGGAAGTCAAGAGACCGGCAGAACACCAACAGCAAGGGCGGAGGGTGCGCGGGTGCCGGAGGCCGGTGCCCCCACCCAGGGCCCTGGGCGTGGGGGTGGAGGGGAGTGCCGGGATGCCGGGGATGTTAACCATGCTCGGGACCACTGGGGCGGGGGTTAAGCGGGAACTAAAACATGAAATCCAGAACCACCTCCCACCATTCCGGCCCAACAAGCAGCGGGGGGCACGGGCGACTCTAGGTGGAGGGAAGCCGGCATGCACTGGGGCTGAGGCAGGCGGGGGCAGGACGCGCGTCCGCGCCTCTGTGCAGTGGGGGAGGAAGGAAGAGCAAAAAAATAAAGGACGACAGGTATAAACCAAGGATGGGGCAACACAGGACAGCCAGCTGGACGTAGGCGCTTCCTACTTACTTCCACATTGCTCTCTAGCGATCCCGCACTGCTGCGACGCCCTCGCTTCCCTGCCCAGAACATGCAATACCAGAGGTTAGACACGACACGAGGCCGGGCGCAGCCTGCCTGGCACTGTGCTGCCGCCACCGCCAGGCTCAGCTACCGGGCCCACCTGCGCAGGCCGAGGCATCGGGTGGGGTGGAGGGCTCAGTGGGGAAGCTGGCAGCAGGGCGGCAAGGAGTTCCAGAAACAATAGGGTCATTAAAAAGCAAAACAAAACAAAACAAAAAACCTCTGTCCACCAGCCCCAATTTTATACCCTCCTTCTGGAGCAGCAGTCTGCAGGGAGGGGCCTCAGTGGGGTGCAGGGGGCAGGCGCCCCGAGGGCCAGCGGGACAGGGTGAGGGCAGCTCCCCCACGGCTACAGACAGACAAAACGCGGCCCTGCACAGCTGTGCCCGGTGGATTTCATACGCGTATGCATACTGCATACATACATCACGGAGAGCCGGCCCTCTCCGTCGGGCTGATGGATGGGGAGGGGACACGTGACTTAGCATCCCGAAATCCAGCAGCAGCTCGACGTGCCGGCGCCTCTGGGCCAAGGGTTTGGTTTGTGCAAGGCCCCGGCCGGGGCGGGACACGAGAGGACGTCCCTCTGTGGGCACCCTCCCCTGATGCACGAGCACGCCCTCGGGCATGAGTGCTCTGGGCCAGTGTTGCTTTCGGTCCCGGGGTGGGGGAGCCCCAGGCAGGCACTCAGGTGTGGTGACTCTGTCAGAGGAAAGCTGAGGGCTCCCCGGAGCTCTGCAGGGCTCTCAAGCCAGTGGAAGTGCTGCTGCCTGGGTGGGGGTCCAGTTTCCGGTCTTCCCCAGGCGTGTGGGCGGGAAGAGGGCTGAGCATGGGCTTCCCATGGTACCCCTGCAGGCCTCCGTGAGTCCACGCCCACGACCATGCGGGACAGAGGGCTGCGCTCACCGTGCAGGGGTGGGGAGTGGAGGCTCTGGCCAGCGGACTGACGGCCTGATTCCCAGTGGGCAGGCTGCAGCCCCAGGCAGCTGTCCACCTCTGCTCTGAGCTGCCGGGCCAGGCCCAGGCACCTGGGCGACGGGAGAGGCTGCCTCCCTGTGCCCACACCCTGGCCTGGCGCCGGGCGGAGGGGAGGGGTCTTGGGCTCCTGAGTATGCCAGGACAGGGCCTTGGTCCTCGTGGTGCCATGGGAGGCCCAGGGGCTGTCTGGGCCTTCTCTTTGCTGTCAACCTCCAAAGCCAAGTCCCAGCTGGAACCTGGGGGTCTCCAGAGGCCTCATTTGACTAGCACGTGGGAGGGCCTCAGAGTCCACTCGGGGTAGTGTCTTCTCCCAGGCGCCGACTACCGGGAGGCCCACGGGGGCCTGTCCCTTCTTCCTGGCTGAGAGAGGGCGGCTGGCCTTCCCCTCCTCCTCTGGGCCAACGCAGCAGCCCGGGCGCATGGAGCCGAGCTCCCCGATGGGACTGCCCTCCAAGCGGAGGCTGTGCGGGGGGTGACCCACGCCTTTCCCTCTCGATCTCAGCGTCTGCAGCTGGGAAATAGGCATGACCCCGCCTGTCCTGGGTGGCCCAGAGCATCAGGCAGTTGGGCGCCGTGACCCCACACTGAAACGTCAGCGCTCAGGATCCGTGGGGCTTTTTAACCAGCTCTGGCCCCTCAACGGCCTGGGGCACTCCTGAGGGACTGAAGACCAGGGCCAGCGGAGGGATGGCGGCCCTGCCCGTGCCCAGCAGCGCCTTCCAGCTGGGCTGCTTCTCCCAGGGCATGTGGGCGGGGCCCGGAGCTGGGCCTGTGCTTCAGACGCGTGGTCCTCCGCCTCCTCCGCTGCCGGCGAGGGCCAAGCCTGGAGGCCTCACCATCTGGCTCTGTGCGTGACGCCGTGCCTGAGTCTCTGTCTTCAGCTCCTGGTCAGCAGCAGGGGGTGTCCCCGGGGAGCTCCTGCACCCTGTCCCGGCAGGCTCGGTCTGGCGTGTGCACACGTGCGGTTTGCCAGTGCACTGAAGCACAGGGCTCGTGCCCACGCACCCACCCCTCCCCTTACCCGCACCTTCTCTCTGGATCCTGCAAGAGGCTCAGGCGAGCCCCGCCCCAGCCAGGTCAGGAGGGCTCTGCGGCTCTCCTTGCCCTTGTCCTGCTGCTCAGCCTCAGCACAGGCGCAGGCTCACCTGGGCATCCTCAGCAATGCCGGGGTGAGGCAGGTACACTGTGCCAGGCCCCGCTCGAAAGACCAAGGGCTGGCTTTGCAGCTATCTTGGGGGAAGCACTCTCCCCCACTGCGTAGGGGGAGATGAGGACCGAAGATGTCGGGTGCGAGGCGCAGAGCTGTGGAAGCAGGTGGGGCCTCACTGGCGTGGCTCTGAAGTCAGAGAGCTGCGTATCCACTGCTGAGCCCTGCCTGGGCGGGTGCAGGGCGACATGGCCATCTGGAGTGCGGCCCCTGCCCCAGGCAGCTGGCCCAGGACCCGTCCACGTGCAGAGTGCCATCAGGGGCAACGGGCGTGGATCTGGACACCAGCTGCCAGGAGTCACCGACTCCCCCACGGGACTGCCCTGGAACACGGCAGGTCTCAGCTCTGCTCCCGGGCCTCGCTCTCGCCATCTGCAGACAGGGCCTGTGGCTCCCGGGAGACGTCTTCTCATGGGGTTGGTGTCAGCCAGGCAGCTTGGCTGGGAGGGGCAGGAGGGCCGTGGTGCACGGGGTCCACTGTAAGTTGACTGACTTGGGGCAGGAGCTAAGGCCCAGTCACCCCTGTGTCTGTGGTCCTGGTGGTCCTTGGTTTTGAGCTGGGAGGGCTCTGGGGTCCCTGAAATGTGCGTGGGGACCCTGGCTGAAGACCAGTGGAGACAGCCGGCAAGGCCTTGGGGCTCAGTGGAGAGTTGGAGTGGGAACCCAGGCCCCTTCCTCCACCTCCTGGAATGTTGAGGTGCTTCCAGAGGGCTTCCTCTGCTGCGGGCTTCTTCCCAGGCCATCAAACTGGGGCTGCCTGTCGGGCCCAGGGCTCAGGCCGGGCTGGGGTGGTGTCCCTGGAGGCTCATGGGTGCAGGCAGCCGCTCGGGGACGCAGCTGTGCCAACTGCCGGCATTTGCTTTCCGGAGGGAGGCTGCTCTGGAGGCCTCGTCTCTTCGCAGCAAGCTCATCTTGGTGTGGGCACGGGCTTGGGTGGGGTCTCTGGACAACTTCGCTCCTGACCTAGCCCGGGGCACAGGGTCCCGTGACTCCGCTGCCAAGCCCGGCGTCTCTGGGAAGGCTGCCAACGCTGGCCCGTCTCCCTCTGGAGGTCTTGGGCAGCCCGTCCCCAATGCCAAGGTGCAAACACCCGCCTCGTCTTGCCCTCCAAGCTTCCTGCGCACAGACATCTGCCCTGGGATGTCTTTCAGTCAGGAACAGGCCAAGAGGACTCAAGCCCTGGAGACCTGCTCGGCCAGAACTCTCGCACGACCATGCTACAGCAAGTCAGTCGGGCACGCAGCCAGGCCTCGGAGCCCGTCTCTCACGTGGTTGTGGGCCTGGACGGGGCGCTGCTTGGCCCTCAGCTCTGGCGGAGGTGAACAGCTGAGGGCCTGACGACCGGGACCCAGAGTGGGGTGGCTGGCCAGGCCGTGTGGAGAGCCCTTGTCCTGCTGGAGGCGGGGCTGGCCCCCAGGGAGCTCGGGGCTTCGTCAGATAACAGAGGGCAGGGCCTCCTGACCGCACAGACACAAACAGACGCCCGGGCCCGAACTACAGGCTGCCCATTGTGCTTAGCTGGGTTAATGAGCCACAGGAAACCGGTGTCCTCAGCCGGGGCGGCCTCGCCTCCCAGAGGCCACCTGGCAGCTTCTGGAGAGGTCGCTGAGCGTCATGACTGGGGGAGATGTTCCTGGCATCCAGCGGGCAAAGGGAGGGTGCTGCGGAACACCCCCCAACGCAAGGGCACCTCACAGCAAGGAATCATATGGCACGGCATGTCCACAGCACCAGAGTTGAGAAACCTGGGCTAGCCCTCATGCTGGCAATGGATTTCTGATTTTCACTATGGAAAAAATGACAAACAAAACCAAAGAAAAAAGTCCCAACTCAAAAAAAAAAAAAAAAAAAAGAAAAAAAAAAAGGAAAAGCAAAGGACTTTCTGGGAGATGAGTACGTGAGCCAACGTGNAAAAAGCCCCAACAAAAAAAAAAAAAAAAAAAAAAGAAAAAAAAAAAGGAAAAGCAAAGGACTTTCTGGGAGATGAGTACGTGAGCCAACGTGAGCGGGGCTGCCGGCCGGGCAGGTGTGGGATGGTCATGAGAAGGTCTAAGGGCCCCACTCACTGACCTAGGCCTGACAGGGTCTTCCCCACCAAACCAGGGGGGCTGCTCAGGGTCCTGGGGCTGGGACACGAGGGGCTTCAGGGCAGGTGGAGCCTGTGGTCACGTGCCTGCTGTGTGACAGCCCCTCGCAGCCTCTGCTCCACTGCGGCCCTGGGCCTCCTGCCGGGGGAGCTCGCCAGCTAGACATACTCTGGGGCCAACGGGCTGCCGAGGTGCCTGCCCTCACGCCACGGCTCCTCGGAACATGCCAGCAGGCAGAGCAGGCTGGAACAGCACTTGGAGCACCCTGGGTCTGTGCCCACTCCCTCCTCACCTGCCCCAACGAGGAGGGCTGGGCTGGGTGGGGGCTACCAGCAGAAGCTCCCCACTCTCTAAGGCTCACGGTAGAGCCCCCACCCTCTCCCCTGGGGAAATCTAGGAGGCTTGAGGGGCGCTGCTTGCTTGGGGGTTAGGAGGCTGGCAGCAATCACACATACAGAGACAAACAACAAAAACCGCAGTGTGGCCAGGCTTTCCCCTGGGCAGCCCAGGGCCAGCCACGACTGAGGTGGCCGCTGCCTCTGGGCTGAACAGAGCAGCACAGCTTTCCCGGGAAAGGAGACCCTCTGGGGGAAAGCAAGACCAGGGACAGCAGGAAGGGGGTTCTCCAGACAGTTTAAGGGCTTCACTCAATTTCATTCATCAGCATAAAACACAGGACACGGCAGCAGAGCACATGGCACGTCTGTTGGCGGGGCTGGCTGGCTCTGTGCGAGGCGGTTTTCAGAAAATAAAAGAATCAACAAAACCCCTAGAAGCGGAAAGACAGAAAAGGGGCGGCCTCCGGCTGTTCTGCCTCAGACAATTTGGTGCTGTTTCCACTTGCCTTTCGGGGGTGCCCCCGTCTGACCAAATGCTGCTGTGGTCTGGGCTCGGCCAGGGCAACCCGCCAGAGCAGCAGAGCTGGGCTGCATCAGCCACCACCAAGGTCGCTTCTCAGCGCGCAATGCATGCCCCGACTGCTGCCGTGCCTGGTCTGAGTCCTGCATGTATCGGGCTAGGAAGGTGGTCCTAGGCCTGGCCCTTACCCGCTTCAGAGAGGTCCCGCAGGGAGCTGCTGAGGGCGCTGCGCTTGAGGCCCTCGCCGCTGGCATAGCTGTCATCCAGGCAGGCCCGGCTCAGTGTCCCGTTGCCTGGTTCCTTCCTGAGGCTGGAGCACTGGGACGTGCTGGGCCGCACGACGCCTTTCTGCTTCTCCAGTTCCGCTGAAAGAGAGGAGCAAGGCCGGTAGGGGAAGGGCAGCCCTGAGGGGCCGGGCCCCAAGGAGGGCAGCACAGAGCACACAGGCTCTGCTTGGGTCGGCACTGGCACCTTTCTGGAAGGGGGAGAAAGAAGGACGAGGGATGATTTGAGAAAGAGAAGGCGGGACGGCAACCGAAGGGAGCCCCAAAGGGACAGCAGAGGCCGAGCGACTTGGCGATCTGGAGAGAGACATCTCCAGGCCTGAGGGCGAACATGGAGACACTTACTGTCTGGAGATGAGCAAGGGTCACCTGGTCTCACTTTAGGGGGCCGGAGGCAGGCCTACCCCTGCACCTCCAGGGAGTGAGGTCTGGAGCCAGGGCGGCTGGGATTAGAGCTGGTGCCAAAGAACCCAGAGGATGGCCCGGGTGCGACCCCAACACCCTTCGCCCCGAAGCAGAAGCTCAATAAACCACTGTGTTGTCGTACAAAGGGCTTGGCTCAGAAAGCAACTCGGCCCATGGGCAGGCTGGCGGGCATTGGAGCGCTGGCTCGCTAGGCCTCTGTCTGCCCCTCCGCCCTCAGGGGGCTTTCTCCCCAGAACACCGACCCCGTGGGGGCGCAGGAGTCGCCGTGCCAGTCGTCACTTACACTCTATCCTGTGCTTCTCCATCTCCTGCACCTCTGCGACGGACTCCCGCAGGTCGTCCGTGAACTTCTTCCGGTCTTGAGGGTTGGGGGCGTTGAAGTTGATCAGCACTTTGATGTCAGCTCCAGGGATGGCTGACGTGAGCCGGATGCCATTGGGGTAGTCTGCAGAGGAGGAGGGGAGCCCTGTGGGTCTCGGCCGCCTCTCTGAACTCAGATGGCACGAGACACGCCGAGGTCAGGCTCTCTGCAGACGTGTCTGCGGGGAGGAGAGGCCTCTATGGCACAGGCCTCAGGACCTCCAGGCGCGTCTCTCCCTGACCGGGGTCCAGGCTGCTCCAGGCTGGCGGGGCAGCATCCAGGCACCGGTCAGTGCTGAGACCAGACCCGGCTGTCCTCTCACGAAGGCCTCCAGGCCCTAGTTCCCCTGGGGTACACTGCGAGCACTCCGAACCCCACGCACTCTCTCCTAGCACAGCGTCTTTGCGCTTAGACCTGCCTGGAGCCACCTCTAGGTCCCTGGGGCTCCAAGGCTGGGCAGTGCCGACCTCCTCAGGGACACCACCTGCTGAGCTCCAGCACCTCTACTCAGAATGAAGTAGCGGCTGGGAGCTCAGATGTCTGGAGACTGGAGCGAGCTTCCAAGATGCAGGAAGAGGTAAGACTTAGCAATTGCCGTGGGGAAGGGGAGCGCGTGTGGGGGAGGGGATTGTGCGCAGTTAGCAACCGTCAAGAGGAAACAGGTGATGGCAAATCTCGTTTTTCAGGAGAAACCAAAATCATCTCAACTGTAATGTACAGATTTAAATACCAGCTCGACAAATGCTCGAAATGTGGAAACCGGATATAACGTGAGATAGGCCTCACTCACAGGCAGCCAGTCTGAGCCCTGACGTGAGGGCAAGCATGGTGGGAGCCCCAGGGTGCTCCTGCCAGCACCCAGTGTCCCAGCCCGAGGGCTGAGCCCTGGGACCCAGGGGAAGCTTCCTGGTGCACAGCTGAGAGCTCCAGCTGCTGCCCCTTCCGCCCCTTCCAGGGCCTGGGCAGGGCACCTACTTCCCTGAGGCCACCTGGCAGAACGAAGGCAGGACAAGTCCCTGGTCCAGGGGTGTCAGAGGTGGGGAGATGGCCAGGGTCATCTTGTGGGCATGGAGAACGCAGGGGCAAGGGAGGTGCCTGTCCTGGTTAGGACGGAGAAGGGGTGGAGAACCCCAGTCCCTCGGGCCTGCACACGTGCGGCTGGCCTGGCCACAGGCCCTGGGCACTCTTCCGCAGAAGGGAGGCCAGCCATGGCCAGACAGCGCCCTGCCAGAGAGGAGGAGTGAGGCCCGAGCTGGGCACCCTGTGCCGCTCCATCCTGGCAGCGCCCCCACCCAGCCCCCTACCCCAGCAGCCTCCACAGGAAGGAACGAAGAAGAAGAAAGGGAAAGAGACCAGTGTGGGAAGTGAATAAGCGAGGAGGAGTCAGCTTCTCTCCAACAGGGCCCTGAGCCCTACTCTCCCGCAGAAGAGGCCTGGCAATAGCGCCTGAAACTCACTCGCAGCCCAGCACCGCTCTGCCGGGAGCTGCTCCAGCGCCGTCTGTGTAAGGACTCATCTAACCCTACGGCGAGGGCACCACCATCACCCGCGTTACAGACCGAGGGGGCGCAGTCCAGAGGGGCCGAAGGCGGCCCTTGGGACAAACTTACACTGGTTCTCGAAGAGCAGGACCTGCATGCCGTACAGGGAGAAGGACTGTCGGAAGCTGTACGTCACCGAGTTCTTCTTCTTCTGGAAGATCTTGGTGACCTGGGGGAGGCCAGAGACAGAGGCAGAGTCACGTCGTGCATGGCCTGAAGCAGGTCTGGGAGCTCGGGGTTCTGAGTGGGTCTAGGGTGCTCTCCTGCGGGGAGCCCTGGCTGCAGCCCAGAGATCAGGAGGTCCTGGGTGGGGAAGGGCTGGACGCCCTCAACCCCAGACGTGGTGTCCTTCCCAGCTGGCCCTGAGGCCACCATGGCAGGCAGTGGTGTCCTTTAGTGCGGCGGAGGAGTGACAGACACATCACGGGCTCAGGCCCAAGGGCGGGGAGCAGGCTCTCACGTCCGGGAGCCCACCTGACCACTGTAGCCCCGAGAGACGAGCTCCTCAAGCGAGACTCAGGCCAAGTGACTTGCTGGCGTGAGAGACCTTTAAAGGACTTGCGCCCGCACGTCTGGACCAGGCTCAGAGAGGCAGCAGGCCCGGTGCCGCCTGGCGCGCAGAGCGGAGAAGAGGCCTCCGTGGCGTGGAGGGGCCAGGACGCCAGTGCACGGGTCGCCCGTCCTCTGCCACGCTTCATCCTCATGAGCTCGCATCTGCTCTGCCTATGTCCAGGCAAGAGCTCCTCAATGTCCCTTCGGGGGACCCCTCTTGGCCAGCATCAGTTGATTAGTTCTGGGGGTGGCTATGACCGAGGCTTAGCACCCCACCTGCCCCTCAGACCCTCCGTGGCTCGGGACCCGGCAAGGGCGGAGGCCAAGGAGACAGGGTTAGCCGGAGCTGCCAAGGCCAACTCTCCCTCGTGGATGCTGCTGCCTGAGAAGGGAGCCCGCCCAGCTACGAGGCACAGAAAGTACAGTGGAATCCTGGATGACCTCTGGGAACTGTGGGGGCTAAAGCCCCAAGTCTCTCTTTGGCATCATAGCCAAAGAGCCAGGACTAAGTCCCGACCCGGCCCATCACCTGCACCCGACACACAGCAGAGGGAGAAGGGCTGCAGCTCCAGGCCACCCTGCCCAAGTCCTGGGCCCACGTACCACCAGGAGGTCATTGAACAGGAAGATCTCTCGCTGGTGCAGGCCTAGTTTCTGGGGCTTGTTTGGGTCTGGAACCTCGAAGAGCCGGCAGTAACAGACCAGCCGCCGGTGGGGCAGCGAGAGCACCTGTGCGGGAGGAAGAGCCCGTCAGCCGGCTGCCCTCCTCCGGCCCAGACCCCGGGAGGTCAGCCGCCTGCAGAACCCGGCAGCGGCCTTGAGTTCAGAGCGCCATCTCTGGAAAACCGTGCAGAGCAGGTGTTTTCGGTACAAGTTTCCTCGCTGTATCCCCAGGAGCCCCTGGACAGACCCCCACTTCTGGCGAGGTGTACTTTCCACTCCAGGCCAGGCTGCTCCTTGCTTACAGGGGAGCCCCAGGCAGGAGGGCAGGCTCAGCGTCTGCACAAAGTCTGTGCCACATGCACTGGCCCCTCAGTCCCTGCAAACACCTCCCCAGAGCCCACGTTAGGTGGAAACTGGCACAGACGGGCTGAGCAGCGTGCCGTAGGCACAACTGGGTGCTGCGGGGGCAGGAGCCGACTCCAGCCCGGTTTTCCCGCTCTCCCAAGAACCGCAGCAATTCCGGTGCCTGCAAGCCCCCATCTCAGCCCTGAGCGATCAGCACCTGCACTGTGTCCCCCCGGGCCTCGCCCCTGCACCCCTGCCTTGAGACCTGCTGCAGGCCCGCACAAGCCCTGCCCCGGCCAGCAGCCCTCGTGGCATGCGGCACAGAGGCTGGGGGACCAGCAGGGAGGGCCAGCGTGGCTCTGGGGGCGCCCAGACTCACTCACGAGGCAGGGAGTTCGCAAAGAGCGGTAATGCCTGGGTTAAGGAGGGGAAGCGTGTGGACCGCCCGGCGTGCTGCGGGGAGTGCTGCTTAGGGTCAGAGCACCGAGGCGGGAGGATGGTGCGGCGTGGGGCTGGAGGGCGGGCGGGGGCAGGTCACGAAGGAGCATCCGGGGCAAGCTGGGCAGGGAGGGCTCTGAGGGCTGCGACTGGACCCCCAGAGGCAGAGCTGCCTGGGAGGGGTGTGAGGGCTGTCTCGCCAGGCCAGCCGTGCGCATGTGCGCACTGCGCTGCGGGGCTTGCGAGGGTGCTGGAGGCGGTGGTGGTGGGAGGAAGCGGGGAGGTGCGGTCACGGGCCGGCGGCACACCAGGCGGAATGTGACGCGAAGGCAGGGTACTCACACAGCCAAGCCCGTGATGCAGGGATCCAATCTGCGGGGAACAGGAAACAAGCAAAAGAAGACATTAGCGTTCCAAAGTGCACCTGGGCTCGAGGGAGCTGATGACACTGAGCGGGGGCAGGGGGCTTGAGGGGATGCCCCGGTCACCAAGGAACCACAGCACTGACTGCCGGTTTACCAAGAGCCATGGGTTCTCTGCAAACAGAACCCAGAGAAAATGGGTTACTCCCGACATCAGGAGTCACTTTAAGAAAGAAACTCAAAATCCCGAAATGATTCACCCAGGGCCCAGGTACCAAATGGCCTCAGGGCCACTGGCAGAGGCCACTGGGGCCAGTCACAGGCTGAGGGGTGTGCCTCTGGCCTCCCCTGCAGAGCGGGGCCCTTCGTACCGGCTTCTTCCCCACGATGAGCTTTTCCACCTTCTGCACTTGGGACACGTGGTCCTCATTGGTCTTCAGCTCCCGCTTGCGGATTCGCTCGTAGATTCCAATCAGCATCTCGCGGGGGATGTCCTCACCATCGTCCACGCCTGGGCAGGGGACAAGGCCAGGTGTCAGGTGGGGCCAGGGCTGGCAGCAGTGACCCCACTGAGCACCCTCACTCCCGATCTGCCGCGTCTACGTCAGAGCAGAGCGACGGTTGCCTCATCCGTCCCAGCAGGCCTGAGGTCTCTCCTCCAGGGCTACCGAACGCCTTCAGTCCGTCTGCCCGCCAGACGCGTGAGACCAGGGCCCGGGCTGCATGGACACCAGGACGGGTGCGCGGGGACGGGTGGCGCTGCCTGCGCTCAGAGGGCAGCAGGACGTTCCAGTCTCTGGCAGACACAACCCCCATCTCAGACGGGAGAGCTGAGGGGGAAGGCCCGGACCAGCGCGGTGAGCTCAGGCTCCGGGGAGTCTGGCGCGGGTGTTTGCTCCGCCCCTTTCCAGCGTGACGCTCAGTGCCCCTGAGCGGGGTCCTTCTCCGTGGAGTGGGCCGCCAAGAGCACGTGGCCACATGCCTTGTGAGGAGCTGGTGCAGCTGGAGGCACCTGGGCCCAGGAGGGCCCACAGCGCCGGCCAGGCCACGTGGGCAGAGCAGGCCTGGGGCTCGAACTTGGTGACTCTGACAATAAGCACACCCCTCACTGTACTCCCACCCGGAACACAGCCTGCCCAGGACACGCTGCAAGCCCTGTCCAACCTCGTCCTGCTGGCTGGCAGGAGTCCAGCGGCCTGGTGCTGTGCCCTGTTGGAGGGGGCTGTGAAGAAAAGGCACCCGCTGCCCTCCGGTGGGGGGTTAGATAGTCAACCCTGCTGCAGGCGTTTTGACACCGCCTGTCCGGGAGGCACCCTCAGGTGCATCAACCACCTCTGGGGAATGGATCCCAGGGGGAGCTACACAGACCAGGTCATTCGTTGCAATATTATTTCCCAGGAGCAGAGAACGGGAACGCCTCCAGGCACCTACGGCCAGGGAACCAGCTAGTCAGTCCCCACACAGCTGCCGGGGCGGCGGGAGACCGCAGCAAACCCTGCACAAGGACCCGCGTGTTTCCTCAAAGAGCACAGGGCGCGGAGCGGAAGAGGGAGCGGCCGAGCACACGTATCCGTAGCTGCTGGAGCAGACCGGACCGGGCGCCGGTGACCTGCAGGGGGGCTCTGCCATACACCTGCTCAACTTCCTGGTTTTTAAAACAGAAAGCCTTCCATTTTTGAAGAGCAGTTTTGTGTTCACAGCAGAATTGAGAGGAAAATGCAGGCGTTTCCCATCTGCCTTCTCCAAGCGTCTCCCCAGGCACGCTCGTGACGTCAGGACCCAGGCTGACTCCACATCGCTGAGCCTCAGCCACGCCAGGAGGGCTCTTGCTGCTGCGCACTCGTGGGGTCTGGACGGGGCGTGACAACAGCCACCGCCGCGTCACACCGGGCCTTCGCCGCCTCAAAGTCCCAGGGCCCCCAGCCCACCCTCCCCGTGGCCTTGGCCTGGCGACTGCTGGTCATCACTGGTTCGGGTTTGTTTTGTCTCCGCGACTTTTTCTTTCCCAGAGTGCTGCGCTTGGGGTCGACAGCACATGTCTGGTTTCCAGGCTGGCTTCTTCACTGTGCTCCTCCACCTGGGCGCCAATCTCAGCTGGGGGCGGTCCTGCTTCTGCTCCCTGGGGGCTCCATTAGCTGTCTTGCAATTGTGGGGTTCACCGCCAGGGGGCACCAGGCAGGCTCACACGGGGAGGACCTAGCACGGCACCCTGTCCCAGCAGAGGAGACAACAGGATGGTGACTTCGCAGAAGTAAAGAGCAGCAGGTGGCTCGGCGAGCCCACAAAGCTGAGTGGACTCACAACAGGATGGTGACTTCGCAGAAGTAAAGAGCAGCAGGTGGCTCGGCGAGCCCACAAAGCTGAGTGGACTCACACTTTTCTCCAGGCCCCGCCACGACCGCAGGCGCGTCGCACGGACAGGAGCGCAGCCTGTCCTCCTCCAGGCCCGGACACCAGGGCCACACTGCCGGCTGCCATGGCGGGGTCAGCCGGACGACGGCAGTTTCCTTTCCAGCTCCCTCCCCACGGATGAGCCCCCGCAAGAGAGGGCTGCCTCGGCAGGGCCTGGGTGCGGGAGCCAGTGCTTTCCTTCACGGCGCCCTGTCTGTAATGCCGCGAGGCGCAGACCACTACTGGTGCCCACTAACAGTGTCACGAGGTTCTCTGCGAATCTATGTGTTCAAGTCAAAACGTGAAAACACTGCAGGTCAGATTCGAGAGGAACGCTGGGTGTGGCGGGGGCGTAGCGGTGATGCGGGTCAGGGCGGGGCCAGCCCCTTGGCCGGCTCTCCCACTGGGCAGCTCAGACTCCATCCTGCTGCCTCAGGGCCTCCCAGGCCTGGCCTGGCCTCCCGCGCTGCGCCGAGCTGCTCCCTCAGGCCCTGCAGGATTGTGGACAGCTGCCCACTCGGCCTGCCAGACCCTGAGTCTTTTCAGAACTAGCTGAAAACAGCACCTCCTCCCAAGTGAGGATCCCCACATCCCCCAAGACCCAGACACACACCCCTCACTGCTCCTCACGCCAGCACTCTCCGGGGCCCTGCAGCCCAGAGCGACCCGCCACACCCACTCCTCGCCCCACCCCGTCAGGCGCGTGCTCGGAGGGGGCTGAGGGTGTCCGCACGGCTGCGCTCAGGGTCTGGGGAGCTCACCTCGGAGGTTCTTGACGAAGTCCTCCAGCTTCATCTTGCGCTCGGGCTTGACGTTGGGGCTGTACATGTCCGTGTTGAGCAGGATGATGGCGAAGGCCAGGATGAAGATGGTGTCGGGGTTCCGGAACTGCCGCACCACCCCAGGGTTGCAGATGCAGTACCGCTGGCTGCAGGCCCAGGAGAGGTCAGGATCACAAATGGCCACCCCACTACGCGCTGCCCAGGGCCTCAGTGTCTGCATCCAGTAAGTGGGGACGCACTTGCTCAGCAGAGTTGGCCCTGCCCACCCACTCACCCCTTCGTGCTCTCCCCCTGTCCGGAACAAGGATGTAACCGTGGACGCTGGACTTGTACCTGGGAGCTGGAGAGCACAGGAGAGCAGGCCCCACACCAGCTCAGAGATAAACTTCCACCCGGTTTTAGCTGCGGCGAGGGCTATCTTTGTCACGGCAGCACCCTGCCTCAGCTCACTGTCTCTACTGCCTCAATTATACCTTTTGCCCCCCACTCCCACAGGGCCCCCTTTACTGGTGACCTGGTGGAGGGGTTAGTGGAGAGAGGCAGAGATAGAGGGGTGAGCCAGGAAGGGCACCAGGGCTGAGGCAGCAGCCATCAGCGCATAGATGACGTGGGATCCCATTCTGTCTTTTACTTTAATTGCTGCCTCTTCCAGGAAGCCCTCCTGGAAGGAAATGGCTAAAACTTCCCTCCCAGAGTATGGGGTCTCTCCTGTGTCCTTACTCCACCTTGGCCCCAACACCAGTGCTGTGCCCAGAGGGCTGGCTCAGCTGCTACATCCAGCAAGGAGCTCAGCGGCCCCTGCACAGCCAGTGGGACTTGGTTCCAGGAAGAAAGATGGTGCAGTGACAGCCACCCGCTGTCAGCCAGATACTGGGCTCGGCTGTTTAATCTTTCTGCCCTCTCCAGGGTAGGTGCTCGTTAGCCCAGCTCTGCAGGGAAGGAGGTGAGGCCCAGAGAAGTTAAGTAACAGCACCGGGTCACACAGCTGGTAAGCAGTGCAGTGGGTGTGAGAGCCAGGCCTCTGGCCCTGTGGTCCCTGAGAATGAGCAGACGGGTGACATCATGAACGCACGATGGATGACATCCAGCGAGACGTGGAGAAAGACACAGCCCGTTCGAAACCCTGGCTCTTCCACTGACCAGCACGGTGCCTGTGCCCAGGAGGGCTGCCACTTCCCGCGTGAGATCACAGCGTGAACCTGACCTGAAGGCCTCGATGAGCCGCTCCACCTTCTGGGCCTCCCCCTGGACCCGGATGTGTGCCTGGAACTTCCTGAGTGCTTCGTCCAGCTCCATGGCAGAGAAGTCCATCTCGTCCACCACGCAGCTGAAAGAGGGACAAAGGCCCGCCCGCGTTGGCACCCTCTGTCCACACGGCCTCTGCTGGCCTTCCCATTGGCTGGGCGGGCACGCGGAGTAGGTGGGGCGCGAAGGGGTCATCGTAGGGAAGAATAGCATGCTGCCCACCAGGCCCCGGCACGGCCTGCGCCGTGCCCTCCTCTAGCCAGCAGACATTCCGGGGTAGAGCCTGGCGAGCCCTGCACTGGCAGGGAGCCCCCACCTCTCCGAGCAGCAGGAAAAGGCTCTGCTCATGTTCCAGCGTGTAATTTTCCCGGAGGGGGCCAGGGCACACAGCTACTACTTGAAGTGCTGGGTGCGTAAATGAACTTGTGTGGGGCCTGTGGAAGTGGCAGGCTGTAGCCTTCCTGTGCCAGTGCGTGGGGCGGGTGCGTTGCCACTGAGGGGCGGACGAGGCCCCAGCATGGACAGGAGTGTGCCAAGCACCACTGACGGTCAGGGCTGGGAGAGGCGGCTGGGCTGTGCTGGGGGTTTCAAGAAGGGCCTCAATGCTGTGCTGCCCTGCCTGCCCGTGCAGCAAGCAGAGGACGGAGCTGGGTGGGTTGCGTCCCAATCACCGCCAGACCCTCAGCTCAGCCGGCTGGTCCCCTGCTGGTAACCTGGAGGGGGAAGGTGGGGTCTCACCAGGGACCAGCTGGCAGGTGTCTGGCTAATCCCTTTTTTTTTTTTTAAATTTATTTATATGTAGAACTGGGGCACAGGCCAGAGGCGTGGGGGGTGTGGTGGTGAGAGGATTCATGAGAGAGAGTGGGGAGCAGAACAGGCAGATCGACTGAAATACTCTGCTGAGGGGAGCAGCGGGCGAGGCAGTGTGCCACGTGGGTCAGCCCCATGGCCAGGGATTGAACTCATGCCGCGGCAGCTGCTAATGGCCTGACAGCGCTGTGTCTTTAACCCAGGCGCCACCAGAGGCCCTGGCTGATCCCTCTGTAACGAAGCCGTGACCACCGTGGTATGGCTGCAGGGCCTACGACTTGGGGGCTGCATCCTATTCCCTAGGTCCTCCCTCTGCTGGGGCGATGCGTTTAGGCACAACTGTGGGACCCCAACCTCCTCGGAGAGCTTGCTATCTCCTGGGGTAGCAGTTCTGGCGGGGGAGGGGCGGGGATGATTTGCTGACCAGCATCGGGGTAGGTGTGCTGGACTGGAGGGCTGGGGGTCTGATACTTCCTGAGGCCACTGCTATTTTCTGATGCAGGAACAATGTGCGGATTTCCTGCGACCAGGAGCAGCTTAGGGGGGTGTGCAGGAACATCTGCAGCCCTAGCAGGGCCGGGGCCCCCCTCACTGAGGAGTTAACCTGCTCTCCCCAAACCATTTCCAGCTTTAACGCGGGGAGAGGGGTACTGACACTGGCAATGCTGCAGGTTTCCAGGTGAGGCTGGAGCAGAAGCTGGGCAGGAGACTGCAGCCCGGGAGGGCGTGCTGGCCACGGAAGGCGCAGACTGCACTCTGCTGGGTGCTGGCACACGTGGCCACACGCCGGCCACCACCACCACCCGGCTTGTTGCCTCTCTGCATGCGCACGTGTGGCTGAGCGGACACGTGTGTGGACGTGTGCATGTGGGAACATGACGGTATGAGTACATGCGTGCCTGTGTGCCTCAAGGAGGGGCACCCAGCCAGCCCCCCGACCGTGACGTCCTCGCTAGAGCAGCCGAGGCCGTGGCACCGGAAGCGGGCGTCAGCGGAGGCGGGACACGTCGCTGACGTGGGAACCACTGGCTGCGCAGCTGCCCGGACCTGGGGTTGGCTCCCACCTGCTCTCCCCTCCACCTGGCGTGGCAGAGGTCGGACAGCCAGAAGGCAGTACCGCTGCTGCTGTGGCCAGCTCTCCCGCTGTCTGCCCTGGCCTGGGGCCTGGGGCCGCACGCCGGTGCAGCTGACAGGTCAGCAAGACCGTTGGCTACAGCCCGGGGAAGGGGGCACCTGCAGCGGCCGTCCTGTCCCGCTAGCTCTGGTCTTCCTTCATCTGCGGGGGGAGTCAGCCCGCCAGGCCCCCGGGGAGGACGGGCAGAGCAGGGCACGCGGGTCCTTCCGCCGGGGCCATGGTGTGGGGAGGAGCACGGACAAGCGCCGTGTGGGCAGGACTCCTCACGGCTGCCAGCAGTGCCCAGGGAGCCGGCCACGCTTTTCTGGGGGTCCCCAGCGCTGACAGTGCTCCTCCCACTGGCTGTCCGTGCTGGGGACCGGGAGCAGGGTGGCCTCTCACCCCGACTTCCAGCCAGGGCAGCAGCACAGGAGGCCGGGGTCTCTCAGCCAGCACCCGGGGGCATCAGCACGGATGGCAGTGAGGCCAGGGGAGGACGACAGACTCCGACCCCAGTGCCGGGCTGAAGCGGGGATGCTGAGGGCTCGCGCGAGGAGGTTGGCTAGCACGTGAGCCGTGGTGCTCACGGGGGGTGCCTGGCCGGTGTGCTGTGTGGGTGCTGTGCGTGCCCGCAACGCGGGAAGTGGGGTGGATCGGGGTGTGTAGCAAGCGGGGCCAGCTTGACATCGTGCTTGCACAGGCCAGGGCCCTGTCAGGGGCGTCCCCACCCCCACAGTCCCTGCACTCACTCGAGCACATCGCGATTGAACTGCTTCTGCCGGTTGCCGAGGAACTCGCCGATCATCTGCCGGCTGAGGCCCTTGCGCTGCAGCAGGAAGTGGGCCACTCCCACGGGGGTGTCGGGCACGAAGCCGCGCTCAATGAGGTACTGGATGCCCTTCTCAGGCTTCCTGTGGGGGGACGGGAGAGGTCCATTCAGCCCCAGCCCCTCCTGCCTCATCCACGCCTGCACGCAGCTCTCACACAGCTGTGGGTGCCAAGCAGAAGCCCCTCCTCACCTCCCGGCCTGCACCCCACAGGCCCCGGTGCACACAGCCTTCCCCAGCATCAGGCTTCCAGGTGGCGGAGGCCTGGTCCAGCACTTGCTGGCCTGCTCGCACCGGCCCTGTAGTCAGCACTAACCCTTGATAGCTGCTGGGCCCCTGCTGTGCGGTGTCACGTGGCTGGGCCCCTGCCCTGCCCCTGTCCCACTGGCCTGTGGGGTCCTGTCACGCGTGCTGCGGAGGAGCCAGCAGTGGGTGACCTCGTCAGGGCCTTGGCGCCCCGCATGTGACAACTCGCTGAGCTAACACAGTCGGCACCGTGACAGGCTCTTACGACCTATTCCGTTTACAGGAGAGGGGTCCAGGGCATAGATCGGCCCCGAGGAGCTGGTGTCCACCTGCACCGGGAACCATGAGGCCCAGGCAGGGCCCAGGTGGGCTGTCGGGGATGAAGGCCCCTTCTCCCTTGGGGCCTCTTGACATGCTGGCCACAGAGTATGACACAAGCTCAGGTCTCAGAGAGGGGCCAGTGTGTGTGTGTGTGTGCGGGGGCCACACGTGGGACTGGCCCGAGGACCTGTGAGCCCCCAGTGCCCACACAGCCCCCATCAAGGTGGGGTCAGCCAGGTCTCCTGCTAGTGGGCCAGGCCCTGCCCTTCAGCCTAGCAGGCAGAGACCAGCGTGTGCTGTGCCTCAGTGGGGGAGCTAAGGGCCGGTGTCTGCCTGCCCGCCCCTCCTCCCAAGCTGTTGGAAGGCGCAGCACCCAGCAACGGCTGCTTTCCCACAGGCAGCCAGTGGCAGCCTCAGGCCGCAAGGTGACCCTGCTGTTTTTACCAGGATGACCACACCCGCCATCTCACCCTCAGGCTCCGCTGGGAGCAGCTGCTGGCCAGCTGGGTCCAGGCACAGCAGTGGCGCCAGCTGGGTCCAGGCACAGCAGTGGGGTCTCTCCCAGACCCCACTTCCACAGCTCTGGGGTTTCCAGCCAAGAACCCTCCAGGTCCCAGGCCTCTGCAGCCACCCAGCTATTGTTGGGGGTGCCGTGGCCCGGGAAGGCCACACTCCTGTGCCACTGCTTCCACGCGGGTACAGGACCCCAGCCCGTGCCCGCGCCCTGCGCTCAGCCTCCAGCCACCATGGCTCGCCCACACGTGTTTGTCTTGGCGCACACAACCATAACACAGAAGTTCTAGTGAGTTGCCAACTAGACTTAGGATCTCATTCAGAGCCCAGATTTCCGGCTTCTCCTGAAAGGTCAGATGGTCTGGCATCCCGGGCCCCACGCTCTGCGTGGCAGTGACTGGAGGAGTGGGCCTGGGTCACCGTGGCCTGGGCATCTACCGCCACCCACCTACCAGCCTGCCTGGCTCCTCGAGGCCCCGCTGTGGTGCCCTGTGCAGGTCCAGACAGGCCCTGGCCCTCCCGCTTGCTTGAGGTGGCTGCTTTCCTTTCTCAGCTCCTTCCTGGGCCTCCACGACAACACCATGCAGCCTCACAGGACACCGACGTGTCGTGCAGGAGCTCAGGGTGCGGGGTGAGAGTGGAAGGTGCTGCAGGAAGGAGAGGCCGTGGGAATGTGGACTCCCACGGAGGCAGCAGCCTGGGCCTACTCAGCCCGCAGCTCCACATGCAAGGGTCCTGGGCTGGGAGCAGTCCTGCAGGATGGAGGACCCGTGAGGCCGGCCAACCCCATGTGGCAGGGGCTCCCTGTGGAGCTGAGAAGAGGGAAGCGGGTGGCAGCCCGAGGGCCCAGGGTATGCTGCTCCAAGAGGGATGTGAAGCCCTGGTGTGCCCTGGGCAGGCAGGCAGGGCAGGGACGGGCCTGGAGGTCCTTGGGTAAGAAGTTCCCTCTGGCTGCCCTGCAGGGTCAAGGCCAGGCCAGAGCTGGGAACTCAGCCCAGAGACTCCTGCAAGCATCCAGGCAGGGGTGCAGGAGGTGAGGCGGTGTGGCCGGTTTAGGGGACACAGAGATAACAGCTTGTGTACGAGTCTGACGGCGCCGTTACCATTTCCTCCTCGGCCTGGATCCTGAACCAAAGCAGCAGGGAGTGGCTACCACTCCGCCTCCTCCGCTTGCTGCAGTGACGGGGCCGTGTGTGTGTTGGTAAAGCACAGATACGAGGGCGTGTGGGACTCCCCGCGGGGGCAGGTCCTCCCCTTCCAGTGCCTCGGGAAGCCCACAAGGACGCCTCTGCCCGTCTCGCTGCAGAGTCTAGGTGTGCACAGCCCCTGGCCAGCCCAGCAGGCCGTGTTAGCACGGCAGAGCCGCCCCGGCTGTCAGAGAAGGCTGGTCTGGGTGAACTGAGCCACAGGGCCCCATGTCTCAGGCTCAGACAGAGAGGTGGGGCGCCGGCCCCTTCCCAGCTCTTTTACATGGGGACTGGAGGCCTTGAACACGTCTGCCGGGGCCTCCAGGCTCTGAAGACTGAAGATGGAAGGGACCGGGGACCCTCTGACTGCTGGATACCCTTGAACCCAGCAAGGCCCGACCACATGGAGCACAGCCGACAAGCAGGACAGCTGAGTCAGCCTTGGGGCGGCTGTGACTCGGAGCAGAGCTGCTCCCCGTGTCACCAGGACACCGCTTGCCAGCTTCCAGTCCGCAGCCACATTACCCCGAACACGCACGGTCCCTCTGAAGCCTTGCAGGGCCCAACCCCCTCAAGATAAGTTCCAGGCTCCTCGGCCCTGATTCACTCCACTCCACAACCATTTATCGAGCTTCCATTCTGAGCCAGAGTCCGCGGCTGTGAACACATGCACAGTGGGTGTGGCCTGATAAAGGAGGAAGGAGGTCAATCCCAGGATACTGAGATGCAGCACAGGGTCAAGGGCACGGCTTCTGGCAGCCAGCGCCGGAGCTCCATCCCAGCTCCACTTACCAGCTGGGTGACCTAAGGCAAGTTCCTCAACCTCTCTGTGCTTGGGCTTCCTCACGTGTATAACGGGAGCAACGGTGGCGCACAGAGCAGAGCTATGTGACGGCTAGGTGAGTTCGTGCCTCCGCCCTCAAAACCGCCTGTGGGAAAAGCCCGTCTCCGCAGAGCTTACCGGTGACGCCACCGCGACCTGGACCTGGAGACGGCGCGGTCTCGGCAGGCAGGGTGAGAGGGACCGTCTGAAAGGCCTCTGGGGGAGTGGCGCTGAGCCCGGAGCCAGGAGGAAGGCCCGCGCTGGCGGAACGGCCCTCACGAGGGCCTTATTTGGCAGTTGACACAGGGCACAGGAGGGCTGAGAGTGCTAAGACTCAGCAAGAGAGAGAGTGGGACTTTTTAACTCACCCCATTGCTCCGAGAAGTCCTAAAAATTTCCCTGGGCCTTTCCCACCTCATCACTGCTGCTGAAAACCAACCATGTCCAGTCCCCCATCCTCCGAGGCTCCCCCAGCTCCTCCCTTCGCTAGACATCCCACCGCCCCCTCGAGGATGCAGTGCCATGTGCAGAGGGGGGCAGCCTCGACTCCTGACCTGCTTCTGCTCTGGGGCCTGCTGCCTTCTCCCTGAAAGGCCGGAGTGAGAGGGCAGGAGGGAGCGAGCCGCCGCCCCACCCACCCCGCTGCCCGCCCACAGCTAGCCTCAGAGATCCCCAGGCTGGCTGGGCCGCTTCTCCTGACCCCAGCTGCTCAGGCAGATGCGGCCAGGGCAGGGAAGCACAGACGGGCCTCGCCAGTGACTTCCCCCACACGCGTGTCCTGTCCTGGGGCTCTGGGTGGCCAGTGGTGCGCCCCGAGCTCTTGGGGTCTGAGAGGGCGGTCGTGGGGCTGTGGGCTCCAGCTGGGGATGGCCACTTGCTGAGTGCTCTGCATGTCTGCTCACTGGGGCAGCTCCCAAGCCAACTTGGGCACACCACCCACTGCGTCCCAGCCCTGGCACCCAGCTCCCACCCAGCTCAGCCCCGCTTGGCTTCCTCCCCAGGGGCCGGGGCGCTCTTGGCTAGAGACAGACGTCAGCTCCTGGGCCATGTGAGACTGCAAGGGAGCCACAAAGCTTCGGGCCGGGAGGGAGGCCCCCTGGGGCCCTAGCCGGGCAGGGTGCTGTTTCACACTCAGTCCCAAGGCTCCTGCCACTGTGTGTGTGGCTGCTCACGTGCTACATGCTCCTTCCCTCCCCCACACACAGAGCTAGACCCGCTGCGATCTGGCCCTCCCGGAAAGCCCCCAGATGTGGCGCTGCAGTGACCCGGCTGCTCTAATCTGTACCGCTGGGTAAGGAGGCGCTGCCCACTGTGGCCAGCATGCCTGAGGGCTGGACAGCTGCAGCTAACAGTTTTCACTCTCATGGCCCCGCCCTGCCCCTCAAGTAGTCACTTCCGAGGGGAAGGTGGCTCCCAGGGGGTGCACGTGCAGGTGCTAACCTCCTGGCACCTGAGAGCTAAGAATGCCACTTCAAAGAAACAATGAAAAGAGCCAGCACTGTTTTAGGAATGACAAGAGAGGAGTTTTGCCCTGAAAAGAAAACGTCTGTAACAAGAAGCCTGGTGCGTGCAGAGGCTGAGCCAACAGCGCCCCTGACGGCAGGTGGGGCTGCACGGGGCTGGCGGGAACGCGAGAGCACCCCACTCCCTGCTCAGTGGGCCGGGGCCCAAGCACAGAGCCACGGTCACACTGGAAGCAGGGGGATTTCAGGTCGGTGCAGAGAGGACAGGCACTTCGACAGACTGTTGGAGGCTGAGGAACTTATTTAGAATACCAGAGGCAGAGCTCTCTCCTGGTACCAGCCTCCAAAAACACTCTAGCCCCATGGTGAATAAAGCAGAGCAGAGCCCTTTGAATCCAACAGGAGAAACCAAAGTAGTAAAAAAATAGAAAGAAAACATGGATGATTTGACTAATTAAAATGAAAAGCTTCTGTTGGATGATAGGGCAGAGAGTGAAAAAACATATAGCTAAACCCTACCCAATTGTACACTTTGTAAGGGTGAATTTATAGTATGTAAATTGTATCTCAAAAGAACAAGTAAAAAAAAAGACAGCTAACAGAAAAAAAA
Source organism: Galemys pyrenaicus (assembly GCA_019455555.1). Classification (NCBI taxonomy): domain Eukaryota; kingdom Metazoa; phylum Chordata; class Mammalia; order Eulipotyphla; family Talpidae; genus Galemys; species Galemys pyrenaicus. The sequence goes on along the minus strand of JAGFMF010011663.1, from coordinate 7,981,791 downwards.
TATTTGTAGTTACCAAGGATTAGTATCCACAATATATAAAGAGCAAGTAGTAAATTGTAATGACAATAACTTAATAGAAAAATGGGCAGAGAATACAAGGAAGTATTTAACTGAAGAGGAAATCCAGATGGCCCCAAGACTACCCAGAAGTGCTTCCTCTCAGAAGCAAGAGGAGGTGAGAGTTAAACCCACAGAGAGGTGCTATTTCTACCTTCCCTTGGGCTGGGGGTGACAGATAAACCTGGTGTTGACAGGCAAGGTGGGGAACCGGAACTCTCAGGTCCAGCTGTGAAGGAGGAAATGAGGAGAGGCCGTACTGAGAAGTAATTTGGAGGTTCCTGCTTCTGTTCAAAGCAAGCCTAGCAATTCCAACGACCTCCCCCCCATCTCCTCAGAGCCCCTCAGCCACACCAGAGGCACCCCACAGCAGGAAGCCGGGCGTGCACTGAAGGGAAGTGCTCCCACAGCAGACCCCTCCCCCCCCCAAGGTGAGCCATCACCTGCCCCAGGTAACTCAGCAGGCCTCTCCTCACACCTGCGGCAGGGACTGGGCTCAGCCCATCACACAGATGAGGCCTCTGCTGCGGGAGGCTGCACTGCCCAGGGGCATGGGCAGGGCTTGGAGGGGCAGGCGGGCGGGCTCCAGAGCACCTAGCCGCTGTCTGCAGATCCCCGGGGGAGAGGCTCACGGAGATGAGAACGAAGGGGCGCTGTCTTCAGCTAACGCTCACGTCCCAGGGCATGAGCGAGCACGTGCACACGTTTAAGGCTCGGGAGAGGGCAGCCCCCGCAGACGGGAGCTTTGTTCTCTCAGCCAGGGCCGGACCACAGCCCCCGCTGCTCCAGAGAGCAGCACTGCTCCCTGGACCCGCCCTGGGGCAGGCCTCTGGGTCACCCAGTAGTGCTTCCACTGGTACAACGATGGCTCCAAGTGCCCCCAATCCAGGGAAAGAGGAAGCAGGGGGTGTAGAGGTTAGTGTCAGGAGCCACCAGGCAGACTGGCCACGTTCCTGACTGCCGGGTCGGCGCCAGGCCTGGCATCTAGTGACCCCTAACTCCGGAGGCCCTTGGACGGTAAACGATGTGAGAGCCGAAGCTCAATAACCACGACCAGGCAGCGCCCTCCGAGGGAGCGCTCAGCCCTCCTCCCCTTCTGCCTGCTATTTTGGTGGTGCCAGGAATAGTCTGCTTTAAATACCGTCTCCCTCCCAGATGCGCTCGCAGGCCTGCCCGCAGCACCTTTCCGGAACAGAGGCAGGCAGCGGCCACTGCACGGCCGGCGCCACGGAGGGGTGAGCCTCTGACGATCAGGGCGGGGCTGCGGAGGGCCAGGGCACGGCTGCCCGCAGAGCTCCCGGGCCTGCTGAGGCCCGCCGACAGCGGTTCCTCTGCGACCTTCCTCCCCGCGCCCAAGCACAGCCAGCAGCGGCCCGGGAGCTCTCCCTTGGACGAGGACCAGTGATGCCGCCCCAAGGAGCTCCCTGCCCCTCATCGCCCCAAGGGGAAAGCCCTCCCCTTCACGACACCTTTCCCAAGCACTGGCTGTACGCCCACGCCGCTCCCAGTGCCTCCCGCCCCACATGCGGGAGACCGGCGCCCTCCCTCGTGACGCTTCACCAGAGAGGCCGCTCTCCAGCCCCGCTCAGCCCGAGTGTGCGTCCTCCTCACCGGGGCCCTGGAGGGGCCAGCCCTGGGCGCCAGAGCCGGGCCTGCTGCTCTCAGCCCCGTGTCACTGCACAGAGCATGGCGCAGGCCCCGTCTCTCGGCGTCCTGTCCCCATGCTGCTTTAACGTCCTGCCCCGCGAGGCCCTGGGGCCCAGGGCTAGGCCGGGCCCACCTCCCCGCAGGCCGGCGGCACTCACTTGTTGAAGAGGTTGAGGCCGATGCGGTAGTGCCGCTTGCGGATGACGTCGTTGCTGAAGGCGGGCGAGTCCCAGCTGTTGCGCGTCTCCTTGTGGTAGGTCTGCTTGCTGAGCGTCTGCTCCCGCAGGCTGTCGCGGGACGATGACTCGGAGCTGCAGTTGATGGTGTCGTTGGAGTTGGAGGTGCTGTTGATGCTGTCGTTGTCGCCGTCCGAGTAGTCGGACTCGGACTTGCTCTGCCTGTTGGCAGAGCCGTTGATGGCCAGGTGGCTGTCCAGGGGCCTGGGGGGCCGCGGCCGCAAATCCGGCTCCTCCCGGGGCAGGCCCTTGGTGGGGCCGCCGTGGGGGCCGTGCTTGGGGCTGCCCTGCTGCCCGCCGAGGCTGCGCTCGTAGGCACTTGGCCTCTTGAGCGAGCCTCGGTCCGAGCGGTCACTGAGGTCTACGGAGCTGTCGCTGGGCGGCTCGATGGTGAGCAGCGGGAGGTGCTCCACCCGCAGCCGCTGCTCCTGCCGCTCGAGCGACGGCGTGCTCCGGCAGCTCGTGTCCGTGTCCCCCTTGTCCTCCTTGTGGGCCAGGGCCCAGTAGTCCTGGGCTGCACCCCCAGCCCTCAGCCGCAGGTCCGACTCAGCGCTGCCCGGCCGGGGCCCGGCCTGTGAGAGGGGCAGGGGCGGCGACAGCTCCTCCTCGTCGATGTACAGGGTGACGTCGCTGTACGAGGCCGTCATCTCGTCCAGCTGGCGGTGGTCCACGCCGCGCAGGGCCGGCTGGGGCTCCGTGTCGCGGGCCCGCCCCGCCTCGGGGGCCGGCGCCTCCTCGGCGTGCAGGCTGCGGCAGTTGAGGGCGTCGTCGATGGACTCGGCCAGCGACTTCACCTGCCGGGAGAAGGCGTCCTCCAGCTCCGTGATGGCGTCTGCGAAGTCGCTGGGCGGCGCCGGGGACTTGAGGACGGGTGGCTCGCCAAGGTCGCCGCACTCCGAGGGCACCAGGGCCCCCAGCTGGGCGTCATCCTCGGTCACGGAGACCTGCTTCCCCTCGAAGTAGGAGCTGTGCACCTTCTCGGGCCCCTCGAAGGAGAACTGCATCCTCATGTTGGACAGCACGATCCGGCGCGACATGCGGTTCTCCGACATGGAGCTGCGCAGGCGCTCGAAGTTCTTGTTCATCTGGTACTGGCGGAAGGCCGTCTGGATGGTGCGGGCTGCATGGCGGGTCACGAGGCGTCCCCCATACTTCCGTTCTAGCATCTCCACCTGAGGGGTAGGAGAGAAAGAAAGGAGTGAGCAGGGCCTGTGTTGGCACAGCACCGCCACACGCGCAGTCTCAAGGCCCAGGAAGGTCACGCCCGAGCCAGGGTGCCTGTGCGGGACAGGGCCCAGGGTCAGAGGGGAGGGAGAGACGCTCGCCGAAGGCAGAGCAGGTGTATTCCCTGCTTCTCAGAAGCGTGCGAGGCCGTGGCTTCCCAAACGCCTGAGGCCACTGCAGTCTGGTCCTGGCTCGCCCTGTAGCTGGCTGCTTAGCAAACGCACTTGGAGACGTGGAGAAGGTGAAGCAGCCCCTCCACAGCCGGAGAGCCTGAGGAGACAAAGGTCAAGGGAGGGCCCAAGGTCTCAGCAAGGTCCCTGAGGACAGGCCGCCAAGCCCCAGCCTCATTTCCTTGAAGTCCCACTGTGGGGTGCTCCTGGAGCCTGGAGGGGAGGCGCTGGGTCCGGGGAGGCCTGGGAGGCAGCTGGTGAGAAGCAGGCTTCGGTTCGAAGCCTGGCCCCATCCCCACCGGCTGTGTTAATGGGAGCGAGCCTGAGACGTGCAGCTCCTCAGCCCCCCGCTGAGGATGGGGCGTGCCTCGCAGGGCCACAGCAAGCCTGCGCTGAGACACCCAGGACTCAGCACAAGCCAGGCGTGGGGGCCCTCGGGCTAGCAGGCCCTCAGACTGCATCCTTAAGGTGTTCACAGTTTGTGGGGTGCCGTGGCCCCTCACTGTACCGACAGGGAAAACTGAGGCCCAGGCAAGAGACCGGGAGGCTGCCAGACTCCGAGCAGGCGCTTACCCTCCGGCGCCACGGGTGCTCAAGCCCCTCCCAGAGTCTGGAGATGGGTCTGGGCTGCGGGCAGGAGGGAGGGCCCGGCTAGTCCTCAGGCACCTTGGATCCAGCGTCCCCCTAGGTGACACGTGGGTGTCCTGAAGTCCTAAAGACCACACTGGCCCTCTGATCAAGGACAACCTGAGGGCCACTCCTGCTTCTGAGTGAAATGCAAACATTATCTCTGCACTGGAGCCTGCTCCACAGGAATAAGAGAAAACCCAAAGTACGGAATTGACTTCTTGGCCACGCCAGGTCCTTGGGGTGCCAGGCGGAGTGGCCCCACTGTGGGACTAAGAGCAGCTGCGGGCCCTCAGGAGTGAGCATGTCTCATGCTGGGGAGGCCAAGCTCTGCACCCTGCTTTTCTTGTCCCACCCACCTGGCGGTGAGGAAGTGAGGTAGCTGCCCTCAAGAACTGGGGTCTGTCAAGGAGAACAGATGTTCTGACACGTGCAGCCAACAGAGCCAGCAGATGCTGACTGAGCAAATCAAGCTGTGGCCGTCAGGCGCGGGGCATGCAGAGTAGCTGCGGGGTGGGAAGGCAGGGTCCAGAGCCTCCATTACAAAGTCCCCTCACTTCCTGGGTAAGGGACCTCACGTTTCTGCTCACCTCTTTGGAAAGCAAGAGCATGGCTGGCTCTGAGAGGCTGCCCCTCTCAGGGCCTCTGGTGTACTCCAAACACTGAAGGGGCAGGGGCTCCGGGGCCCTCAGGAGAGGGAGGGCAGGTGGGCAGAGCAGAGAGTAGGGGTGTGTGTGCATCAAAACGGCTTTTCAAAGCCTGGTCGGGCCCAGATTCAGCCAGGGCGGGTCTGTTTTCCCTCTCGCCCTGAAGTTACTAAACATCCAAATTCATGACTCCACTTCTGTAAGCAGAGCTTGTTTTCTGGGTTGTGCACAGAGCTCTGAAAACCCACGGGGCTGATAAAGGGCCGAAGGCTGAGCTCCAGGAGCCCTGCTGTCCCTCCCCTCCTAGCTGCCTGGAAGGCCTCTGGTCCTGGGCCCGCGCTGTGAGCCTTGGAGGTGGGGTGGTGCAGTGCACGCTGCCGGGGCCACAGCTCAGGGCCAGAGGCCCCAGAAGGTGCAGAGGGAGGACGCTCAACTTACACTGGGCTCCTGTCACCAAAATGGCCTCGGCATTACCAAGACCTCATGCCCTCGTGGCTCTGGACAGCCTCCTCTCATCAGCAGTTCCCATGGAGTTTGTTCTAGCCCCACTTTCGCCGTCACTGCCGGGAAGCTCAGCATTATGTCCTCCCCCTTGCCTCTTTCCTACCTCCTCCCCACCATCCTTTCTGCCAAGCTTGTTCTGGCCTCAGGGCCTCTGCACCTGCTTTACCTCTCCCTGGAAGGGCTTTCCTCAAACACCAGTTCTGATGTCTTCTCAGAGAGGTCTTCCTACTGTCCTTGTCCAGTGCGGTCAGCTCCTACTGCCACCTGACTTCTTTGGCCTGTATTATGATCTCTAGAGTTTGCATCACTTTCTGGAATTACCCTTTTTATTGCTAACTCGCCTGTGGCTCCTGGCCCACTGTGCCAGCTCAAAGACAGCCTCACCGTCAGTGCTCACTTCCACCACCCAGCGCGGTATCTGGCGCACGGTGGGCAACCACTGAATAAGCACGGATGGAAGTGGACATTCAGGGTGTGTGAAGCATAGGAGTATCTCTACAGGCCTCGATGAAATCTTAACCATTCTCATTTCTATATGAACGGTGCTGCTGGTGTCTTTTACTCTGAATGCTTCTGATCCACTGTGGACCTGGGTATGGCTGATTCGTGGGCTGGTGGCGCTCCTCCCCTGCTGTGAGCCACGGGGGTATTTGCTCCCACAGCCTGACAAGGGGCATCTGCTGTCTGCTGGTCTCCCTGCCAGTCCCGACTCACAGGTGAGACATCAGCTGCAGCAGGCAGGGGCTGTCCAGAGAGGCAGGGCAGCGCCAAGAGCAGGGTGGGAGCGGGCTTTTAGAGAACTCTGTGTTGGGGCAGACCCTTCCCCGGGTGGCTAGAACTTCCCAGAGAAAATGTCGTCACACTAGATCTAGATCTCTGTTGCACAGAACATGCAAGGACGACTGGGGAGCACACCGGATGGCCAGGACTTTGGAGGACATGGCCAGGAGGGAGAGTAAGGCAACATCTGCAGCCCTAGGGACAGCTGGGAAGGGTGCTGGGGCCTCTGGGAACTCCGGAGGAGCCCGCCCAGTGTCCGGGAGCCAGGGACAATGGACAGACAGTCGGGCCCTGTAAACTTGCACAGCTGCTTCCCAGCTGAGGGTTCTCTGGGGCCTGGCACTTTCCATCCGAGGTGCACATGAGAACTCTTAGGGAAGGGCTCCTACGTGCCTGTGGTCCCAGGCACTGGAAGCGACAGCTCTGGTACGCAGCTGGCTGCGCCTCTGGCCCAAGCTGGACACGCAGGTGTGGACCCCACCATGGGGCTGGGCTGAGGATCCTGGGGAGGAAGTATGGCCTTCAGCAAGGAGATCCCCACGAGAACACAGAGCTGTAAACCGAGGAGGTTATGTGATGAGCAACCCCACCTCGCTGGCTGTGGGTGGGCCTGGTGTTCTTTCCAGAGCCTGCGCTATTTCTGGCGTAAAGTGACCTTCCTCCTTCCTCCCCAGGCTCCTGCTGCAGACTGCCCAAGGTCTTGGCCTATCCCGGGCCCTCAGGAGCTCAGTGGCCACACAAGACCGGGGCGTGTTGGGTCTTGATGCCTAGCTCCCAGGCATGGACGCTGATCCCGGCGGGGTGGGCTGCAGAACTGGGCAGGGGAAAAGCTGACCAAAGGGTCCCTGCTCTCAATCCCTCCACGTGTCTAGGGGAGCAAGAGGTGGTGCTCGGGCAGAGGTGAAGGCCGCGTCCTTAGCAAAGGGTGTCCAATCACTCTCTGTCTGGCGGAGATCTCAGACTCAGCCACTGAGGGCTGAGGCTCCCGTCACCTTGGGCAACCCAGCAAAGGGCCACTGTCATCCCCAGAGGACACGCGGTTGCAGGCAGCCCTGCGCCTGTCCCCGGTAGCCACCCCGCCTACCTGCTTGTCCTGCAGGTCCGAGGAGAGCTCATAGCTCTCAGAGAGTGACCGCGAGCGCTTGATGGCCTCCTCCTCGGCCTGCTTGCGCAGGATAGAGGTCGAGTGCTGCAGCTTGGGCCTCCTCGTGCGCTGCTGCTGCCCTGGTGGCCCCGAGTACAGCCCATAGGCGCCTACCGCCGGGTGCTCGTAGTGGTCCGGGCTCAGGCTGGAAACAGGCGCTAAGGGGCCCTGGTGGTAGACAGAGGGGCCGTCCAGGGGCGTGCCGGTCTCGCCACTCGGGGCCTCGCCCTCGACGCTGCAGGGAGAGAGGGGAAGGCTTTCTGTGAGTGGAGACCAGAACCAGGGTCTGACAGGCCGCCAAGAGGGAGGAGGGGGCCGTGGCCGAGAGGATGCACACGCCGGTCTCCCTGCCTCCCCTTGCCTGCCTACGTCCATTATCCCCACGCGCAGTCAGAGAACCTTGACAAGACGCTCTGGCCCGCGCTCCTCAGGCCCCTGCAGGGCCCACTTCCTCTGCAGAGCACATGCCTCCTGACATCGGCACGCGGTCAACTGACTGCTGGGGACTGTCTCCCACACAGCTCTGTGAGAGGGGGGTCATGCGACCCTGCGCCCGGCGGGCCGCACACAGCAGGCGCTTGACCCTGTGCCCAGGGGGGCCGCACGCAGCAGGCGCTCAACCCTGCGCCCGGCGGGCTGCACACAGCAGGCGCTCAGTAGACAGACTGGCTGGCTGAGTGGACCATGTCACCGCCTCTCCCTCACTCCCACCACCTGGATTGAGCACATCATGTCTACTTTATCGTGTCCCTCCCCCCAAAACCTCAGGCTCTGTCACTTCAGAACGTGGCTGTCTTTTAGACAGGGCCTTTAAAGAGGTGACTGAGTTAAAACAAACGCAACAGGACCTGTGTGTTGCCATAGGAGAGATGAGGACACCTGCCGGCCAGGGGGACGGGACCTGCTGACGCCTGGCTCTCGGCCGCGGCCCCAGAGCTGCAGAGCGTGCGTACCTGGGTAAGGTGTCCAGTCAGTGGGACGTGTTCCAGCACGCTTGGAACGAGCACAGCATTTTCTCTAAACTTTGAGATGAACTGCACAGGAGAAATGAGCGCCCTTTTCCACAGATGCATAAACTGAGGCCCGCGTCGGCAGACGCTTGCCTGAGGTTGCACAGGCAATAAGGTGAGCGGGGATGAACGTCTGAGTTGGTGGCACTCCCAAGCGGCACTCCCTCCACTCACTGCCCGGTGTCTACAGACAGCACACACCCCGCTCGGCATTCGAGTGTCAAGTGGAAGGGGACCCCGGAGGGACACAGGGAAGGACTGGCTGACTCACCCCAAATTCACGAGCTTAGACACTGGTCGCCATTGCATCGTGTTTTTCAGAGCAGGAAAGAGGGAATCAATTCATACAATGAGTTCCAAGTTCAGAACACCACTTCTGGTAGGCACCCAGCCGCCTGAGGGTTTCCCAGTCCCTGTAAAATACCACTCAGCCTCTAAAGACCCTCTGACCCCAGGGCTCAGGGCGGAGGTCTCTCTGGAAGTGGCCCAGTGGCAAAACGGCAACACAGGCCACACCCAGGCCCAGTCCTTCCTCAATGGTCTGTCTTCAGACCCCTGGGAACGCCTTGCATTCAGCAGCAACTGGTCCACCCTACCCAGCTTGGTCTCCACGGCCCCCCCTTGTCACAGGGCCTGGTAGGACGTGCTGCCAAGTGTAGACTGTGAGTCTGTTCACTGACTTGGGGGTGGGGAGCTGCTCCAGAAAGACTCTGATGGGCTGGGAGTGGGCACAGGGAAGGAGGCCCAGGAGCAGGCAGGGCAAGGCCAGGCCAGCAGACCCAGGCAGCGGGAGGCAGCTCGACCTTTGGTTCCAGTTCTGCCTGGAGCCAGGAATAGGCCACAAATCCCTGCACTGGCTTTCCAAGCAGCAGTTTAAGAATAGACAGGACTTCCGCCCCACCAGCTGGCTCCAGGCCCTGGGGATGTACAGTGGGTCTCCTGTGACAAAGGACATCTCTTCCTGTTCCGAGTGCCTGAAGCGTAACAAAGGTCCTCCCTTGGGGAAGAGCCCTGAGCTGGGAATTCAGAGACCTGGGTGCTCGGGATGACCTGGCGATCAGGGTGAGCTGCCTGGATTGAGGCCTACCAGAGGGCTGGACTAGATGCCTTCACGGTGTCAGAGAAAGATGCCCCTGACGTCACCATCCCCCAACAGCAGCTTGCTCTGGGCCTTGTATGGGTGTCCTGGGTTGGGGAGAGGTGGCGCTTCGATGCTATTCTAGCACAACGGATACGGCAGAAGACTCGGGGCGCTTTGGTATAGGTGAGCTGTGGTAACTACACCTGACAATGTGAACAATGTACCTCAGAAAACCAATTGCTCCAGTTCTTCCAAAGCTCTGAACCGTAAGCACTCGGCCTGCGGGGAAGGGCAAAGGTTCCTGTCAGAGCCGCAAACTGAGCAAGTAGCTTCCGCAGAAGGCCCTCCAGGGCCATGCGCCTCAGAGCGCTGGTCTTGCCTCCGCCCCACACCCCGCCCGGCCCTGCTGGTGTGCTGGCCGGGGGTGCCCACGACGCAGCTCTCCCATGCACACCCCCACGCCGGAACTGTCAGTCAGGGCCAAATCTGTTTTCAGAGCAGGAGGGTGACAGGAAACAAGATCTTGCCCTTGAATCCACGCAGCCCGGGCTCTCTTCTTGGGGTTAAAACAGCCTCGCGACCCTGACTCGCCAGCACACAGCCTGAAGGGAGGTTTCCGTGCAGCACCCCAGCACCTCACGGGCCCTGTCTGAGTGGACGGGCCCCGCAGGGTGTGCCACAGGCTCCCGGGCGAGGAGCCATGTCCCTCTCACAGGCAGCCGGGGAGCCGCCCTCTATCTTTTAGCTGTCCCTTCTGGTGCCGAGACAGCAGTGCGGGCGAGCGGGCGTCTTTCCTGACAGCAGGAGGGCGGCCCGGCCAGGTCTGCCCTAAGCGGAGAGGCTGTCGTCACGCGTCGGGGACCACGCTGGGGTGGAGCAGGCTGCCGAAAGAGAAGCATGACAGCCCTGAACTCAAGGGCCGACCCTCGCTCTGCACTGGCTGCCAGGATGGCAGCGTAGGTGCCGCCACCCAGGAGGGAGGGGAGCCTGGAGGAAGGCGCCCCTGGGATTTGCCAGGAATGGCAGTGGCTGGGGGCAGGCCAAGATCCCTGCCAATGCCCGGGTCAGGAGGCCCCAGACAGGCTTGCGAGGCTTCCCCGGGGGCCAGGCCAAGGGGAGGGGTGTGGCAGTTACCCCGGCCTTCCCTTCACCACTGCAGCGTGGCCAGCCTCCTCTCTGTGTGAGCCCCGCCTTCCCAACCAGGGCACATGGTCCCTGTCAAGGGGTCCAAGCCGCTGTCACTGCTCCTTGGACTTTACACGCCTGCCGTCTGTCTTCTCCCCCAGGCAGTCAGGGCAGTCCTAGTAAAGGCTTGATTAGACCAGATCAAGCACCTCCCCTACTCCCCACCACTGTCCTTGAAATGTCCTTCAAGGGTGATCCACAGCTGACCTCATCATGGCTTTCTTCCCTTCGCCTGTGCTGCTCTGGCCTTACAGGTATGCTCCTGCCTCAGGACCTTTGCACGGGCTGTTCCCTCTGCCTAGACCCCTCTGTTCCAGATCTTTGCATGGACCACACACACACTTCCTTCTGGTCTACCCAATGCTGCCTTCCTGGCATGGTGACCTTACTTACCCTGATTTACAGTCACCCCTCCTTCCCTAGCAGTCCCCAGCACTCCTACTCCCTCACCCTGCTTTTATCTCCCTCTATAATGAGCATTGCCTCCTAACATGGTTTTCCCTTTGTTGTATCTCCCGCACATAATGTAAGCTCTGAAGGGCGGGCTAATGTGTCTCTGGCTTTGCTTATGCTTCCTGAGTGTCAGGAAGAGGGAGGCATTTCCCCAGGCCTGCAACAGTTTCTTCTTCATCCCCACTAGCAGACTCCACGATTCAAACCAAACTTGTGATCTCTGCCCCATAACCTACAGGGTTTTGGGCCACCCCTCCACTCCCCCCTACCCCGTGGGTACCCCCACCCTACTCACTAAGCCCTGTTGAATCCATATGAATGGAGCTCCTTTGAGCTGAGGCGGGTACAGCACTTCTGCACCACCCCCCCACCATCCACCCTGATGGGAGGAAGAAGGGCCAGGCCCTTCCAGTGTGGCCAGCACTGTCCCCCCAAAACCAAGGGGGATGGAAGAGAGTATGTCATGGAGGTGAGACCTGCCTGAGCCAGAGAACACCCCTTCTGGGTGGCCCTGGTCAGGAGCAACACAGGGTCAGGCACTGAGTCTTGTCTTAACCGGAACCAAACAAGCGGTCAGCACAGAGCACGCGTTAAGTGCGAGCGCCACTCGAGGAGCACATGCAGGGCAGGTGTGCGCGGGACCGTGTGCGGCCGCTTCGGAAGGCTAGCCAGCAGCAGCTGTCAAGACCCATGCAGACCGCCAGTCTCCGGCTGGGCCTCTGAAGACGTCTGCTGAGGGCGGCACCTTGACACTCAGGCCTGGAGCCCCCCTTGTGCTGACTAGTCCTCAGCTCTGCCCCTGCTTTTTCCTGGGAGCAGCAACCACGAGCAGTACTCATCTCCTCCTCCCATGGCAGGTCACAGATCTGGGGACACAGACCTCTGCTGTGGAATGAGGTGCATGCTTAACCAGGGTGCACAAGTCTCTGGGTGGGAACTAGGGGCGGGCCCGGCCCAGTCCTCCTCCCAAATGGCCTCTGCTCCCACAGGTGGGCCTTCGTGTCCCAAGGGCGGCTAACACCTGGCTTCCTCACCAGGGACTCGTCCCAGTTGGAGCTCAACTTCTCAGCCCAAGGTCAGTCCTTTTGGCACTGACAACCTGGATCCACCCTTTGGGCCAAGGACCCCAGGGCAACCTTCAACCACACACTGTGGTTCACGAGTTCTCCGACTCCTGGGTCACATGCCAATCAAGGAACGGGGTGGCACCTGTTCCAGGTCCCTGATAGTCCCTGACAGTTTAGTTTCTGGAACATTCTGTGACAGTTCAGTGGGTGCCACCCAGCACTTTCCAGCAGTGCTCCTGGTATAACAATGAAGCGTTTTTCTAGAGAGCGATACTAAGGAGATACAGGATGCCCACTGAGATGGTGTTTGCAAGCACAAAACCTGGGAATAACCTAAATGCTGGTCAGCAAGGGGTTGATTTGTTAGGTAGCGTAATGGAAACGACGTCAGGGTGGGGAAGACCTGCTTTGTCGACTGTTCTTAGGAAAAGGTCCTGGGGACTTCCTGGTTGACCCTAAGGCTAACACAAATTGACGCCACGATGCAGCTGAAGTCAGTCACTAACACGAGTTCATATAAAGCCGGAAGCACAAACAGCCCTCTGCGCACTTCTGGTGCCAGGTCACGGAGGAAGACATGTTTGGGAGCAGCTCTGACCGTGCAGGGCCCTAGCGAGGGACAGTGACCCTGGACACGCTGCCCCCGGCAGATGTGGCTAATCAATCACAGACGCCCTTCCCAGATCTCCCGGACAGCACTCCACACACTGGCCCTGGCTGGCACACCAGGTGAACTCCACCTGCTAACCCCAAATTACAGGATGTCAGGAGAAAAACTCAAGATCCAAGGCCACCTCCCACCAAGAGCTGGGACTGTCTGGCCAGGAGAAAAGCAGGCAGAGGGGGTCTGCTGTCAAGCTTCTGATAGACTGACAAGTGGAGGGGGAGATCTCTCCCGGGACAGAACAACCGCGGGGCCCAAGAAAGAACACTCTCACCGGTCAGGAGATGTGAGCTGTCACCGCAGGTGTGCAGGCTGCAGCAGGTCAGATACCTGCAAAGGTGTGGCCAAAGGCTCCAGGCTACAAGTCGCTCTGCACTGTCTTAACACCTGCACGCCTACTGCCCGAGTCTCCCCATCGCCCTTCACTTGTTTTTCTTGGCCTCTGAGAGGACGCATTCAGGTTTCAGCTCAAATCCCACTTCCTACACGAGGCCACCCCAACTTACTGTAGCCCACACCCACAGCTTCTCGGTCACCTTGTAGATCCCCCAGAAAGAGTGTGCGCACAACTGCCTGTGCCATCCCGCCCCCACCCCGCCCTGGGAGCCTGCAGACCTTGGCCTGCCCCAGCCTCCAGCAGAGAGAGACAGGAGAGGCCAGCAGAGGGGCCTTCCCAAGAGACAGAGCTCCACAAGCACACACAGGGCCTGGACCGCACCTGGCCCCAGCTTCCTCCTCCTGCAGCCCAGGTCCCCAAGCTCAGTCACTGGACGGTCATCTAAGTCTCCCCACCCCCCAAGTTTTCCAGCGTGCCTCCCTTCACCGAAGGCTGATTTGCTTTATTTTTATGTGGGGAAACAGGGCCCCGAGTTTCCGACTGCCTGGGACCCTGGACACCACAGCAGAGAGGACATTCGAAGAGCTCCCTCCCCGCCACCTGGTTCCACCACTTGCTGCTGTGTGGCCACGGGTCTCAGTTTCCTTTCCTTGCCAAGTGGGGGCGGTCAAGAGTACTGATGTCGCACAACTACAGCTCAACAGGGTCAAGACAGGAAAAGTCCTTAAGGAGTGCCGGCCCATGAGAAGCACCTTCCAACTGCCGTCTCGGGTCGTTCTTTGGAGAAGAGGGCAACCTACACGTCCTGGCAGATACAGGCAGGTGGCGAGGCCGCTCAGCACCGGGGCAGGCCGCCGCCCGCCTGCTCTCTGCAGACACCCAGCTTCAGCTGTGGGTGAAAGCCACAGGATGAGCTCCTGGGGTTGGGTGAGAGAGGGTAAGGGAGGACCTGACCCAGGACCCAGGGCCCGGAGACCACGTCCTGACACCCACTGGGAGTGAGGGGAGGGAGCCTGCGGCCTGGCCTCGAGGGCCATGGATGTCTCTAATTATGGCCTATGAAGTCACGAATGACTTTTCTCAAGAAAAATGTTAGTTGGAGGCGGCTCTTGGCAGAGGCCATGGGGCCAGGCAGAGCAGGGCCCACTCCGCCCCCCATCCATGATGACGAGGACAACAGCGACTATCCACAGACGAGCGGCGTAGAACGCATTTCGTCCTCTCTGCCCCCACAGGCGCGAGGCTGAGTCTGTCTCCAAGGTCACAGCTGGTGTGTGAAATCTGAGCTAGGCAGGCTGGCTTCAGCGCCTGAATGTCCACCCACTCCCCTGACATGACGTCTTAGCAGCACACACGCACAGGCAGGGGTTCGGCAGCAGCACTCTCCTCCATAAACCTGCTGGCGCAGGTGGCTGCCGGGCATCTGAACGGCGTGTCCTGCAGCCCAGCGTCACCGCTGGGAACTTGAATGGAGCTAAGTCCCTGTCCCTGCTGCAAATGAGCCAGTGCTTGGTCACTGGCCAAGACCCCCATGCAGGGGAAAACGGGCCAGGACGCGGCCCCGGGGCTGTGCCACCAGGCTGTTCAGAGTACAGCGTGATGACAGGCTGGGATGGGCCTAGGTCCAGAGGCTGGGGGTCCTGGGGCTGCGTGTGGTCACGAGGTAAGTAAGCTTTGGCTACATGTGGCCTGCTGTGGTCACAGCACATGGGAAATGCACCCTCTCTGGAGAGGGCCGGGCCCCACACCGGAGGAAGCGGCATCTGAAAGCCTGTCTGTGGTCACGCGTCCACGCCGGAGCCTCTGTCCAGACTCCCGGCAGTCTGCGCGGGCCAGAGCAAAACAGCCTCCAGGCCGTGCCTCCCCCACACTCTGCTCTCAGGGTTTCTGATTCCCAGAAAGGGCGTCTAGACGGGCAGGGACAACGCATTCCCAGCCCAACTCCTCGTGGGGCTTTCTCTGGCTCTCCGCTGTGAACCCACATGAATGAGGCTGATTCTCCAGAACAGAGGAGGGGATGGTGTCGCTTTGCGCTGGCTCAGGGCAGGCCTGGGGAGGAGGTGAGGATGAGAAGGAGCCCGAGGTAGTGGCCTCTGGACAGAAGCGGAAAGCAGCCCGGGGCCAGCCACAACCACAGCGTGGCTGTGCGGGGCTGAGCGTGGCTGTGCGTGACTGAGCGTGGCTGAGCGGGCAGCAGTCCTGGGGCCTGGAGGCGGAGGGAGGCCGTGAGGAAGGTTTCCGGGAGGCTTCAGCAATTCAGTTACCGGGAAGGGGCTGTGTGGCTTGGGGCGGAGCCCCGGTCTGAGCTGAGTTCCGGCAGGGGATCCCCGTCATGATCCATAGCCGGCACTGCTGCCCCAGTCCACAGACAGGAACGTGGGGACGCAGGGCTCGTGGCCCATCCGAGCCTGCAGAGCTCGGAGGAGCGGAAAGGCGCGAGGGCACATTGTTCTCCTGCCCTTCCCGCTCTGAGAAATGAAAGAAACTGCGGCCGCCCAGAGGTGGCGTGGCCCCGAGGAGCAGAGTGCAGGATGCAGAGCTGGGGTGCCCACCAGAAGGGGTCTGAGAGAGCTCCAGGGAGGGGGTACTCAGGAGGCTGTTCCTGTGGAGGCCACTCACCCCCACTCTGGGGGAGGCAGCATCTCTGTCAATGCCTAAAGCTTTGTGGCCTGGACCACAACTGGTTATTGATTTGTGGAGGGGATGGACGCCAGGTGGCGACGGAAGGGACTTATGGACCCCTAAAGACCCCCCAAGCTGCCCCTCCTAGGGAAGTGGTGGGGACCTCCTAGACGGAGGCTGGGCCATGCTACATCTTCCTGACAGGCAGGGTGAGGATGGACAGGCCCTCAGGAGAGCGGGACAGGGGGAGGTGCTCACAGCCTGCAGCGCCCACCGGACCGGGGTCGGGGGGCCGCGACCATGAGCGCACGGGAAGCATGTGTGCGGCTGTGTGGGCCTGTGCTCGCAGCCCTCAGCGCGCCAAGGCCCGGGACACAGTCTGGCAGGAACTGGGAAGATTTAGGGGAGGGATGAGGCACAGACATCACGTGACATCCAACGTGACCTTGGCTGGGTAACTAACGGAGCCATATCCAAAACAAGGCTGTGAAGAGCTTTCTGGGCGGCCCAGAAGGCACCCCGTGACGCGATCAGTACGAACAGACATGCGGTCACTCGGACGACCCAAACACACAGTTCTCGTCTATATTTGGTCTTTGTCCAGTTCCTGACTCGCAGCTCCCCAGACACTGGGAGTTCCTGCGATGAGAGGGCGGAAGGGGTCTTATGCCGAGCGGAAGAGGTGGCTCTGGGACGCGCCCAAGGGTGGGGCAGGTCCCCTGGAGAACCAACCGTGCAGCTAGTGGTCTGGAAGTTCTAGTCCTGCCCCAGACCTCTGGGGAGGGGAGCGGGCAGGAGGCTGCACTGTCATCCTGGCCAGTGATGTGACCAGCCAGGCCCAAGGAGCAAAGCCTCTGAAACCTAAAGGGTGCGATGAGCGAGCTGAGGTGCTGGGGGGTCAGCTGCCGGGCACGGTAGGAGCCCACGCCCCCTCCGGGCCCTGCTGTCTGCGGCTCTCCCACCTGCTCTTCAGCGACCAGCAAGCAAACTGTATCTGAGCTCCGTGAGCCACTCTGGCCACTGACTTACAGCCGTCGGTCAGAAGCCAGCGGTCAGAAGGCGACCCCTGGGATGGCGCCGGCACCTGGAGGTGAGGGCAGTGCCGGGAGCCCGAGTTCTCCTGCCTCAGGGTAGAAGACGGCAGAGATGGGCTGAGCCCTTGGACACGCTGCTGGTGGCTGGTCGGTGTGGAGAACACACGCCCGTGTTTCCTCCGGTCCAGGAACCAGGTCACACCCTCTAGGGCTCGGTGGGAGCAGAGGGGAGTCCCCACATTTGCTTTCATGTGGATATGCAGCGGAGAAGCCCACACGCAGCTGCCCGGGGCCTCCTCTTGGATGACTGGTGGGTCTCTCGACGCTGGCCCACTCCGGGCAGCCTCCTCACCTCAGCTGCCAGCAATTTGATCCTTCTAGCTGCTCGGGCCAATCATCAGAGCATCCCTTTTGGCAACCCCTTTCTCATTCACCCCTTCCCACTTGTCAGCGTGCTCCACCTTCAAAACAGCTGGCACCCGACTGCTCGGTCCACCTCCTCCCCAATCAGTCTGTATCTGTGTCACTCTCCCTCTTCCACGCATTACTGCCACCACCTCTCCAGTAGGCTCTCCTAGTCTCTTAAGATGCCCTCCATCTTCTTCCACCAGATCCTTCTCTGGGATCCTATTAAAATTTAACTCTGACCCAGTCCTTCTTCTGCTCCCAGATCACTGGGCTACAGAGACTCAGAAGATACTGCAGGATCCAAGTATCCCACCCCAGTGCATTCCTATAACTTGGGACACTCCTACCTCAGGACTTTTGCACATGCTGTTCCTGCTGTTTCTTTTCCTGAACACCTGCCTGGCTCATACCTTACAGGTATGATTTCTGTTCAAATGACACCTGAGTCTCAGGGAAATGTTCCCTGACCTTTCTTTTTAAAAACTCCCCACCCCCAGACCTGCATTCCCTTCCACGCTCCACTTCTCTCCGGAGTGCCACATACACCACATCTGGGTGTGTGGCTACTGACTAGCTTCCCCACAGGCTGTCAGTCTTGTCAGAGCTGGGTCTCCAGAACACATTAGGCATCTCTGCACTTCAAAAGGCACAAAAACCCTCTGGCCAGGGCTGGCATCCTCCCCAAGAAGGTGGTGGTCTGGAAACACATAACCTTCAGAACTGGAAGACCCTCGGGAGGCTTAGGGAAACGTGGCCCCAAATTGGGAGATCAGCAATCTATTCCTGTGCTCAAATCCTCAAAATTCCAAGAATGCAAAGGGTCACTCAGTGATGGGGCTCCAGGGCTACAGTTTGAAAGGGCCCCAAGTGACTCATACGCAGGCTGTCTAGAATCTTCCAGGGGCCTCGACTTTCTGAGAGGCAGGGAAGAGGGTCAGTGGGATGCTGAGGACCAGACAGAGCCTGTTTCAGGAGCCTGAGGTCTGAGTTGGCTAAAGCAAGCAAAGATGGGGGTTCACGGTGATGCTGCACCTGGATGCAAGGATGGGCTCGCTCCCACCCCACTGGGACGGCCCCTGCTGGGAAACCCCAGCGCACCTGCTCAGCTGCACAGGTACCGGGGAGCTGGCCCTGCCCTGCACGCACTGTCCCCTCACCTCCGGGGCAAGGGCTGCGGCCAAGACCTGTCTTGCCGACTTCCCACCCTCAGGCCTGCCCTGCGGAGGGGCGATAATGTCTGCCCCACCCCACCCCCGCTTCCCAGGCTGCAGCATTATCTCTGACTCCCCAGCACCCAGACCTCCAGAAGTGGCTTTTACATACGTATAAAAATAAAGGGCTCTGAAGAATGAATTTTTCTAAGTACGAGGCTATTTTTAGGGCTTTGCTGCTGAACCAACATTCAGCATTTCCCCACTTGTCAGCTGCTGTTGGCAAAAGGGTGCTTATCGGAAAGATGGGTTTTCCCAGTGCCCAGGCTGGTGGGGTGCACACGGACACTGCCCGTGGTCAGGTGCTCTGCGAGGCCCTGCAAGGGCGGGGGCCACACCAGGGGCCCGCTGACTTCTCTGAGCCTCAGGGTCCCTCCCACCTGCAGATCGGGCAAGGCTGCC
Organism: Galemys pyrenaicus; assembly: GCA_019455555.1. Taxonomy (NCBI): domain Eukaryota; kingdom Metazoa; phylum Chordata; class Mammalia; order Eulipotyphla; family Talpidae; genus Galemys; species Galemys pyrenaicus. The sequence continues at coordinate 7,963,281 of JAGFMF010011663.1, read as the reverse complement.
ACTTGAGGACAGCACGGTGAAGTCAGGCAGCGGTGGCCCAACGCCCAGCCTAGTGAGACAGGGACTGTCGCAGCCCGGGTCCCCAGGACAGGGCATGTCCTCCCCAGCGCACAGCCAGTGGGAAGGGAGAAAAGTCTCCCGTCCTGTCAACATGTTTTCCAAGGTCCTCTTTCCGGCCCCAGGGAGGAGGTGGCCGCAGCCTCCTGGGGTGCGGGGCTCCCTCCCAAACATAAAGACAGTCTGTCCGCCCGCCCGCCCGCCTGCCTGCCCTCCCGCCTGCCTGTCCGCCGCGGAGCCGGAGCCGGGCCAGAGCCAGGCGGGACCTGCCCACCGCTCCGCTGTGAGTCACTCCCATGAAAATAACCGGGAGGTCAGGGTGCGTCCCGGAGACTGAAGCTCAGGGTTCTGGCGATGTGAAGGTTTGGATCTCCCTCGTCTGCATGACTCTGGGGCTCCGTCAGAGTTGAGGGTCTTGGCTGTATGTAAATAAGGCAGCTCTTTTGCAGGCCAGGAGTGGGGGGTGGGCTGCGGTATGTGGGTGCCAGTGCAGGGTGTCTTGCTTGTAGCATGGCAAGTGTGGGACAGCAGGGTCACCCTGGCAGGAAGGAAGAAAAAGGGGGGTCCACCCCCACCTCCATGGTCTCTATCAAATCAAGCTCTTGGTCTCTTCACAGCTTGTCTCACGTGACTTTACCCTTTTCCACCCACGAGTCTGACGCCACTGGAATGCGGCCCTGGAGGGAGGAGGAGGGCCTGCCCGGGTCCTTGCTCAGGACACCTCAGGGCCAAGAACGCAGCCTGGCACAGGCGGACACTCGGTATTTGTCATGAATGAACGAGGGCGCGAGCGGGCGCTACCGGTGACCACAGAGCCCGCACCAAGCTGGGAAGTGGCGTCACCCACAGGTCACTCGTGTAATCCCCAAATACAATCAGGATCCAAAGCCACGGACCTACGTGCCACAGCCCCTACCACAGCTAAGCCCACATGTCTCCTCCCCAGACCAGGACCCACGAGGATGCCTCTTCTTTTCCCTCTAGGACCCTAGGGCGGCGCCACCCTCGTCTCAGCCTCCCCGGCACATCGCCTAGGGCACCTCATGACTCCCCACCAGCTGAGGACAAGGCTCACCCCTCTTGTGTTTACCAGCACCGGAGCCTGGAGGGGACAGACTCACTCTGGTGCTCACTTCTCTGTGCTGTGCGCGGGCCTCGCAAATGCACCAGGCTGTGAGCGCCAGTGAGCCTCTCCGAGGCGTCTTGCTTGCAGCACGGCAAGTGTGTACGTGTTCCATGCCCAGCCGCTGCAGCCCAGGCCCCTAGTCACAGGGGTCAGATGCGGTCCCATCGCTGAGGAAGTTCCTGGCTCAGTGGCCCTGGGCTGGCCTCTGCCCGGTGCCCACTCCCCACAACCTGATACAGCCCACAGGCCAGGCCGGCACTGGTGAGGCCTCCGGCAGGAAGCAGGGGCAGAGACACTCCACGGGCTGGCACACAGGCGCTTTCACTCGGGCTGAAAGCCAGCTGGCAGGGGGGAGCCAGGAGGCTCTGGGTGGGGGCCGGGACGTGGGGAAGGGGTGGGAGTTCCACGCAAACACCCTGCAATCAAGTCAGGCCAGGGCGTCTGCGTGGCTGGTGTCGCTGATAGTGGCATCCTATCAGTCTCAGCCCACCCTGGGGCCGCACACCGCCTCCTGGGACCAGAGCGCCAAGCCAGGGCCCAGGCCTGAACCAAGGAGAGGACCAGGCCTCAGAGCCAGTTCTGCAACCAGACCCAGGCTTGGCAGCCTCGCCAGAGAGGCTGTGAAATAGCCCTGCTCCCAGCACCACGCAGGCCCGGCGCCCACGCCATGGCTCCTCTTAGGGATACCTCGGACAGCGAGGCATTCCCTGGAGACAGAAGCCTCCTTCCGAGGGGCACTCTGGCACTCAGCAAGCAGCCCTGCTCCAAACAGTATTTTTGTTTTTTCAAAACTGGACTGAATCATCAACATTTAAAATCTAGAGATTTTATATGAAAATGTAGGCTTCTGACTTCTCCTGGGGGTGGGAGGGAAACAGCTGAGGATCTGGCCAGCAGGGTCCACATACCCACTTGACACCAGTTAGATTGGAGGCAGCCACGCCACGAGACAGCTTGTACTCCTCCGTGGTCACAGTGCTCTCTCCCTGTGGCCTGCCCCTCCTCCCCGGCCTGCTCCCCTCTGCATGGCGCCGTCCTGCCCAAGGACAGCATCTGCACTTGCCTGCCATGCTTGCAAAGGACGGAGGTCCAAGACCCGACACCAAGCGCAGAAGTCATCTGCAGCTCTAGGATCAGTGGTTCCCAGGGGCCCTGGTTTAGAACTCCACTTCCCCAGGGGCAGGGGTCACGAATTCCCGCAGCTCTGCACAACTGGTGGGAAGGCTGACCCTTCCACTCTGGGGTGTCATGAGTCTTTAATTTCTACAAGACCCCACCAAAGAGATGCCATCATACAGATCAGAACCTGCAACCACACAGCCCTCACACTTACCGAGCCTCCTCTCACCAGTCACCTTCATTTCTCAGTTTCATACAGTTCAAATATCACTGTAAAAAGCCACCCAGGCCTCTCTGGTGGCGCACATGGTTGAGCGCCGCACTGTGAAGCATCTGCGCCCAGTAGCACAAGTTGGATCCCCGGCCAGGGAGGGGACCCACATGGCGCAGCAGACCTCTCCTGTCTCTCGCTGCTCCCCTCAGCAGTGTATTTCGGTCGATCTACCTGTTCTGCTCCCTGCTCTGACTCTCATGCCCCAAGCCTCTGGCCTGTATCCCAGCTCTTGTGTGATAAATAAAAAATCTTGAAATAAAATAAAATGCCAGTGTTTATTCCAAAGCCGGACACTCAGGTGATGTCCTGGGGTCTGAGCCCAAGCTCAGTCTCCCCTTGGCCACTCCTCTACCTGCTCCTGTGGTCCAGAAGTGCACAGCCAGGAGGCTGCAGGGGACTGAACTTCAGCTGCCCCTATTCTGGGCTGAGTGGCCCGGGGAGGTCACCTCACCTCCCTGGGGATCTGCAGTCTCTCTCTGCAGTGGGTTTCATTCCGGCCCCGCTCACCCAATGACAGCGTGGCAACTGAGGGAAGACAAAGCCCTATGCAAACCCGTGGCACTGTTTCCTCTCTGCACAGTGATCAGTGACGACAGGCTCGACCCAGAGTCCTCGCTGAGCTTGCTGGGGCCAGAGGAGGGCATCAGGAGATGTGTCCTCCAGCCCGTCTGCCATCAGGGGCCAGAAACAGCGCAGTGCCTCTCCACATAGCTCAGGAGTTTCAACAGCCCCCATCTTTTGTGTCCACCCACAGCTTACCTGGTGCCCAGCAACAGTCTACAAAAACCGCTCCCTTCACCATGACCTCATCTGCAGATGGCATCACCTTCTTCCCTTTCTAGATGTTTTATTAGCCATTTCTTTAGCCTACCCTCTGCCAGACCTTCACCTCCAGCTAAGCCAGGGCAGTCCTTGATTCTGACTGACAAAGACAACCAGAGCGTCCAAGCCCTGCGCTCACTTGGAAAGATTTTTCAGAAAACACACACACACACACACACCCCCCGCGCGTGCACTCACGCACACACAGCCAAAAACCTTCTTGGTTGAGCCAAATTAAATACAGAGGCCTCTAGTTATTTCCATACGCACGAAATGGACTTAAATAAAGCAGTTCTCTGTGGCAGGCTCCAGCAGACAGGGCTGGGCCGGGCCCCAGGGACGCCCCTTGAGTGCCGAGCGGGAGGCACAGGCCGGGGAGGCTGGCTCTGAACGAGAGTGTGGGCAGAGAAGAGGAGAAAGATGCCCGTTGTGCAGGCTTCCCTGCCTTGGACCCAGCCTGTGGGCCGCGGCCAGGCGTGTGGCCTTCTCAGAGGCCAGAACAATGCTGGCGCTGGCGCTCTGCAGTGCCCGCCCTACCTAGACTGCGCCACCACACGGCCCGGGGTCCCGCGCACTTGCCTCTCGGCTGCCAGAAGCGCTTTCTAAAAGGCAAACCAATCTGTCCTTGCCGGCTTAGAGTCACGGCCACGGCCCAGACCCCCAGGGTGGCACCCTCACCCCTGGACGGGGCCCGTGCCTACCTCCTGGCCGGCGGTCTCCTGGCCCCACTGCATGCGGGGCTCTGGCCTGTGCTGCTGCCCGAGGACGGGCAGCTAGTGCTGCTGTGCCGGCGACTCCTGCTGCTCTCCTTCGCGTCCACCCATCCCGGTGCCCGGGGCACAGGGAGCGGAGCCCACGAGAGCCCATAGGCGCGTCGGCCTGAGCTGAGCGGCCCCTGCGAGGGCAGCATTTGTGCGTCTGTCCTTACGGTGGGGGCAGCAGTTAAAAAAGCGCGTGTAGAGTGAGGGGCCGGGCTGAGGGTGGTGACAAGGATGACAGGGAACACATCACGGCCTCTGCGCACCGTGCCGCTCTCAGCGCTGCTCAGGGAACCGACTCGCTGCATGTTGAAAACAACATTTTAGAAATAGATGTTTGTATTTTTGAGTAGTTTTAAGTTCCCAGCACAGCAACTCCAGTGATTTCCCGTGCGTCTCCACACGTGCACAGCCTCCCCGTTATGGACACCCGACCTGGGTGCCCTCCATGCTGACGCGTCACCTCCACCAAACCTGCGGTGTGCATGTGGTATGACTTGGCATCACACAGACCCGCCCTGGGAGACAGGTGCTAGCTCGTCTTCCCATTTTCTAGATGAAGAAACAGGCAGTGGGCGCCAGCTGACGGACAAAGCAGCTTCACCCCCTACCGTGCCCCTTCCCTGTGCAGTGAAGGTCCACCGGCCTTGTCTGCTTACCGAATCCCTCCTGCCCTCAGCGTCTGCACCTGTGGCAAGGGGCCGCCAGGCTCCACAACACGTATACACCCACCGCCGGCCCCCGTCCGTGTGCAGCACCCAGAACAGGATGCAGAGAGGGTCTGGGCGTAGAATAAGGGCTCAGGGTAGGGGCTACTGCCCCTCGACCTCCTGCAACCTCAGTGTTGGCACACGGAGACCGTCCCTGGAGACTGGTAGGCACTTGGTAGATGGGAGCTGTGTGTCTTTTGGTAAGTGACTTGGCCTCTCTGTGCCTCAGTTTCTCAGATATAAAACGGGGCCGTCTACCTCACAGGCACACACTGAGGCACACACCAGTCTGCAGGCTGGGGCCTGTCACCCACCACACGCTCAGGGTAGCTATTATTGTCACAGTACAGGATTGTGTTACTTTCCTAAATCTATGGGCACCGGGGGTGAGCCACCACGGGGAGAGGCCTTAGATGCGACCTTGGCTCAGGAACAGGTGTCAGACGAGGGGACCCGACACCAGCATCTGTGCCTTTAGTGAGGGGGCAGCTGACTGGGCGTGGCCACTATTCAGAGCTGGGCTGGCCACTGCTTTCTTTTTTTTTTTTTTTAAAGATTTATTTATTTATGCATACAAGCACTGGGGTACAGGCCAGAGGTATGGGGAGGTGAGAGAATTCACCAGACAGAGCAGGGGGCGGAACAGGCAGATGGACGGAAACACACTGCTGAGGGGAGCAGCGGGCCAGGCAGGAGAGGTCTGCTGTGCCATATGGGTCACCTCCCCAGCTGGCGGCAGGGATCGAACTCGTGCTGCAGTGACTGCGGTTTGCTTCATAGTGCGTTGCTTAACCCACTGCGCCACCAGGGAGGACCCTGGCCACTGCTTTCTAACTAAACTCAGTGGAGGGCCCTCAGGGGCCAAGCACTGTGTTATACGCTAGGGGTAGAAATAATAACATACAATCCTGGAATAATGTCACTTTCTTCAATAGGGTTTCGTTATGACATTAATAAGAGGGGGAAAAATCCTGGCCAACGCTGAAGAAACTGACATCATTTGAGAGCTGCTTTAGTTATGTCATTTTGCTTAACGCTGAAGTTTCCAAGAACCCTTCGGCGCTGTTAAGACTTACTGCGTTCACGCAAGTGGCGGCAACGACAACTGGCTGGGCATCTACTGTGTGCGCGCCAGGCTCCAAATCTGGCCTCAGGCAGGCCAGGTCTGAGCCAGCGGTGGGTAAAGGTGAGAGGAGGTGGTCAAAGCCGACCCCAGCACTCAGGGCAGAGTGACTGGATGAAGCGCAGAGGAGAAGCCGATCTGGGGACTGGCAGGAATGAGGAGGCAGGTTGGAGTCACAGGATGGAAAAGACCGAGTGTTGAGGAGAAGGGCAAGGAGCAGGCCACGCAGCTGGGAAGGAGGGGCAGTGAAGGGAGGAGACCCTGGGCTCTGGCTGAAGTAAGAGAAGACGGAGGCAGAACGTCAGGTTGCTCACAAGCCAAGCAAGGAGCGGGGTGACCAAGACGTCAGGTGGAGAGGAGAGGGTGCCACTGCCTGCTTCCACCACCTGGCCAGGGCACAGGCAGGGCCTTATGGGGCACTGAGCAGACTGGCACAGCCCCAACCAGGAGGCTGGGGAGTCAGGACAACAGACGGGTCCCCTGACCTGACAGGGGGAGCCAAGGGCCTTCCCCAGGAAAGTCCCGTCTGACAGGGCGCCCCAGGCTGGCCCCCTCGCCGACCTGCAGACCCAGGGTCCCCAGGTGGGGCAGGCATCACCTGGTCTTTATGGCTGGGAAGCTGGCCCAGGCTCCCGGTCTTGGGGACCTAGCCCTGCAACGGGACGCCTCTGCAGCCAGGCCCGAGGCTGACCACAGGGCAGGTCCTTGATCCAAAGTCAAAAGATGTCTGGGACTTGCTTCCAGATAATCCGGGGGCGGTGAAATAGAACCGCCCAAGGGGTTACTACATAGTCTCTCTCCTGTGCATGTCTGAAATGTTTCCATAGGAGAAAGCTCAACATAGTGCTAAGAACCTTCCGTCCACCTCAAGGCCTGTTATCTTCCTGGGCCATTTTGCTATTTTTACTAAATGGAAAAAAGAAGACCCACAAAACCTCAAACCTGCACATTCAAATTATGGCTCTGCAAAAAGTCCAGGCCGGGGGGAGGGGCGGCAGGACGCACGCCTGCCCATCCCCTCTCCTTGCGGCAGAGGAAAGAGCTGCTTCCCGAAGGCTTCCTCCCAAGCCCCTGCACAAGGCTAATGGCACTTCAGGGCCCCGTCCAGGGCCTCTGTGGACATAACAGGAATAACAGTAACTGCAGCTACTGCCAATTAGCGAGAACCCCAGGAGCAGCGGGCACTTACTGAACACGCACCGCGAGTCTGGGGGTTCAGCCTCCCCTCTCCCGTCATGTCCCGTGGACTCACCTGGCTACTGTCTGGGGGAGAGGGCAGCCCTGTGCCTCCTGGGGCCGGACTCTCATGTGCCTGAGGGCCAAGGCTGCTGTGTCCGCACTGCAAGGAGGCCACGGGGTCTGTGTCTCGTGTGTGGATGCTCAGGGGCCAGCGCTGAAATTCAGGCGGGGGTCCCACCAGCTCCTGTCTCCCCCACTCCTCTGCCCTTCTGTCCCTTCTCGCTTCCTCCACCCCAAGAGGCCCACGCTTGCCGAAACAGCAATGGAGAGGGGAAAGATACTCATACCCTGAAAACCAAACCTATATTCTACGATGCCTGAATTCCTTATTTTCATTTTCTTGTTGCAGTTTCCTTACTGGTAAGGTGGGAATAATACCTACATAATCAGTGACTGCATAGGGTTCTCGGGAGGTTCAAATAAGATAAATATGCATAGAATTGAGAGGCCATCCAAAGGCAGACATTACAACTGTTATTCGGTAGCCTGTCCCGGTCTCAAAACTGCCAGTTCCAGACACACTCAAACCAGCCGTGGCTTTGCCCAAACCCCAGTGAAATTTCGCTCCTTCCTGCCAGCACGCAGGGGCACCTGTAGAGTACTGCCCGCATCGCCTCTCCCTCCAGGGTCCTTGCTTGACAGATAAAGCCACAGCAGCTCCCTGAGTGACCACCATGCCCTGGCCACACCCACAGAGATGATGGAGGCTTATGCCAAGTTTCTCCACTGCCACGCTCTGCCCACAGCCCCAAGCAGCCTCCCTGCCTGCTGGCTGATGGGGCAGCAGGACCCGCATGCCAAAGCGGCCCAAAGCCCAGTACTCAGCCACCAGCCGGGTCTGCAGCGGCACCGCGGCTTTGCCCCCTCAGTCCCTCGCACCGCCCCCTAGCAGTGGCTCCGGGGTCTCCCCTCCCTCACGGCGCAGGCCAGGTGCCCGTCCCAGCCAAGACAGCTTCCTTCTAGCCACTCTGCTGTGATTTTCCCACTTCACGGGCAAACAACTGTCCACTCCAAGTGGGCTGTCTGACTCCGTGGCTGGGGCCAGCGGACCGTGAGGACACAAGCCGAGGGCTTCAGCCGCATCTCACTGGGCCTGCAGCCCGCTCAGCCCAGTCACCGTCACCATCAACAGCCCTCGCCCTTCAGTGACTTCCTCATGACCACCACCTCTGCTTGCTCTGGACCCCGCCAGTTCAGGGCCAAAAAGTCTCCCCTGAACAGTCCTGCTCCAGCACAGTTGAGCGTCTCAGCCCTGAAGTACCAGCGAGAAGCCACCAGAAGGTGGGTACTGCCTGCACCCCAGTTTATGTGGCTTCACCCCTGAACTCCTCAAGACCATGAGCTCTTCCTGACAGTCTCACTTTAAAAATGAGGAAAATGAGGCAGAGACAAGCCAAGGAACATGCCCAAGACCAGAGAGCGCGGGGAGCAGAGCTGGGGGCATGGCTACAGGGTCCAGAGTTGCTCTCCAAACCCCTCGGCCCCAACCACTGGGCCAAACATCCTCCTTCAGGAAATAGCCAAAGGGTCAGAAAGCTCATCCCTCATCACAGGGACAGAAACTGAGGCCCAGAAAGGGGGTGCAGTGTCTGCTGATGGAACCGGAGCTTCTAGGGAGGCCAAAGCCAATAGCCAGTTAGTTCTGGCCAGGCCTCTCTCTGAAGGGAAAACCTTCTAAATTCACTAATAACCAGGAGGACAAATAGTAACACTTACAATGATCATAACTGACATGCACTGCGAGCGTGCTGACGCTAATGCGTTAAGGCACCGCACTGAGTATTTTCAATCACAAGGCATTTACTCCCACAAGCACCCAGCCCCCCCAAGACACAAATAAAGACAAATGCTATTTGCTTTATCTTTTAAAGTGGGCATTTGGGAAAACACATTTAGGCTGTCAGGAAGAAGCCGACCTAGCCTGGAGGTTAGGTGCCATCTAGCTGGGGGTCTCCCACTTTGCCCCGTTTATTCGTGGTCTGTTCCGCTCGCACAGCATCAGGTTCCACAGCCCACACGCAAGCGTCCCAACCATGGCAAGGCCCCAGCCATGCGCTTCCTCAGCAAACACAGAACGGTTGTATTTGCACAGGTCCCACAGTGAGTCAGACTGTGGGGGGACAGGCAGCTCTTGTCCTGAGGACCCCGCTTGCCCCAGAGGGGCAGATGAGGCAAGCGGGGTTGCTGCAAAGATAGGGACAGCTGGGCCAGTGCCAGATGCCCTGGAGTGTCTGGAGAAGCAGTTCTGGGGCCTGTTGGGTCTGGAAGCATCAGGACAGCTCAAGGGGCTGCCGTCAGTCAGCCTGCAGGCTGGGACATTTGGGACATCTGGGAGTGGCAGGGGGTATCAGGCACCTGGCCCGTGGCTTGGGCAAGAGGCAAAAGGCTCCAATGGTGACACATTCTGCTGCTGATGGCTTAATCCCAGGGGAAGCAGAGCCTGCACGTGTCCTCAGGAAGAAAGGGGCACTGGGAAGGAGACCCAGCTCTGAAGTCAGGCAGCCGGGGTCCAATCGCTAGTCGGTGACTCTGGGCCAGTCATGTGGCTTCCCACTGTCCCCTAGATGGGGAGAGGGGAAACCCTTCCTTCTAAACTACTTTGAGGATTAAGTATTTCACGCAGAGTTCAAAAAATGACCCCCACTGCTCTTAGTATTGTTACATTAGCCTTTGGAAAAAGATGAAAAAATCGAATGTGGAGTTCCCCCCGCTACAAATGGGAAGGGGCTCTTGTCTGGTAGTGCAGGGGCCCTTGAGTGCAGATGAAACTGCTGCCCCCTTCGGAAGGCACAAGCCTTTCTCAACAAAACGGGAAGAATGCTCCTTTTCACCAAGAAGCAGGGAGGCCGCAGCCACAAGCAACGAGGCATGAAAAGACAGCGGAGTCAGAGCCACTAAGAACAGACACAGCCACGCAAGGCGCGATCTCACAGAGTTCCTCAGGAACCCGCTTGCAATCCCAGGAGCCAGCAGAAAGGAAAACTTGTGAACCACCTGGCTTCAGCAGTACTTCAAGTGGGAAGAGGCGGTGCGAACGACCACGGTGACGACAGATGGCATCTGCTGGGCACCTAACATGAGCCAGTCACCAGGCAAAGCCACACCCCTGGGAAATGTCCCGGTGCCGGATTTCATGGGCGAAGGAGGCTTGGAGAGAGGCGGCGACACACCCGAGGCCGCGCAGCTAGTCAGGCTCCCGGGCCACCCCGAACTCTGACTTGCGGCTTCGCCAGATGAACCCTGGTTCTATCACGCATCCAGCTCAGGGCCTGGCGTGAAGGAGGCACTCAGAATCTGCGTGGTGAGGGTGCAGAGGAACACAGGAAGGCGTCCCCCTGGGTGGCACACGTGCCCGCCAAGCCAGGGAGGGGGACACGCACACTGGGTGTGTTCGCTCCCCGCTGCGCCTGCCGCAGACATGCCGGGGGTTGGGGCACGAGCACGCCCAGGCCTGTGGGCGGGGGGCTCACCGGAAGAGTGGCAGGTCCAGGTGGCACCAGGCCACGTTCTCCACCATAATGGCCCTCAATTTTCTCCCAGCAGTTGCTCACCCAGTGGGAGCAGCCAGATTCTCTCAGGCCACACCAATTAATTCTTCAAGAGCCTTAATGGCCTTTAAACTCATTATGACTTGCTTTTGAGGACAAACGATCAATCACACTCAACAGTCTTTGTGCATCCACCCCCCTCACACAAACACACTCTTCCCTGGGGAACCTGGGCCACCTCTGTGGTGCTCTCCCCGGGCCTCGGGCCTGGTTCAAGCCTCAAGCTGGGCGGTCATCTTGCCTTCGTGCCTGCTGAGCGGATATTCCACGCGTCATCATAATTCAGAGGAAATTTACAAAAGAGGAAGGAAGAAAGTCCTCTGGGTCACCGGCAGTGGAAAGAGCAGACGCTCATTTGGACGATGGGGGCACCTGACTGCAGGCCTGGCTGGCTGGCCAGCTCAGCACGAGCTTCCAGACGCTCTTCACGCAGCACGGGTCCCTTTCACAGAGGCTTGGAGGGATGTGTAACGTGCACCAGCTCACAGAGCCGAGCTCGGATCTGAAACAAAGTCTGTTTGCCTCCCTGAGCTCTTCTTTCCCGATGTCCTGAGCTGCTCTGGACACGGGTTCTCCTGGCCAACCACGTCCCCTGTGCCACAGACTCCCATGATCGTGGGCAGGCATTCGCATGCTCACGCTCCCAGAACTGGGGGAGTCCTGTCCAGTTCCAGAAACATCTACTTACGAAGTCATAGCACTGTTTGACTGTGAGGCTGTCAGTCCCATCCGTGTTTTTGAACCAAAGCTGTGTAAATATTAGCACAACTAGTTCATAGTCCGACTTCCTTGAGTGATGCCGGGAAGTCCCAGTGGGGCTGACATGGCCCCTCCAGAGGCCCCACGTCTGGACGTGTGCGGTCCACTACAGGTTCCCCTCGTCAGGTTTGCGTCACTAGTTGAAGTGGCTATTTGGGGTGGGGGGACAGGAAGAGTGCCTGGCTGCCAGGACGGGCACAGTAGAACTGGCACTTCGACTGTGCTATGAGAGCCCATGCCTGAATGGGCATGGCTGTGCCGCAAGTGACGCCCCCCAACTGGGAGTCTCAGAGGTCTCTGGAGAGGGTTTCTGGGGGAGATGGTGAGAAAGGACTCTGAAAGAGGGGCAAGCTGGCCAGCCCAGGGAGCGCCTGGCAAAGCTTCTGCAGGCCAGAGGCCGGGCTGACTCTCGCTGCCCTTCCCCGGGGCCCTTGGGAACCACACACCAGGTGCTCCAGCAAATGTGATCCACCTGCTCGGAGACTAGAGCAGGAGCTGCAGGCTGTGCTTCAGCAGCGCTGTCTATCTGCCGGACGCTGGCCCCAGGCTCTGAGAATGGGCAGCTGCTGTGAGCCGCCATTCCTTGCTGCTCCTGACAGAAAGACCAGAGCAGGTTTCTCTGCAACTGGGACCTTTACATGGGATACACAGAAGGGCTTTCAATGAGATGGGATGCAGGGCAGATAAATACGCAAAAGAGGCGGCTGCAGACGTTGGAGGGGTGCTGATGGTGGGGCAGAGAAACCCCTCAGCCCTCTCAGCTTCGGGGAGATACAGGGAGCAGAGCATGCTGACTGCTGACTACTGTGTCCCCACGGGCCTCTGGCCTTGGGAGGACAATACTCTGAGTTTTGCTCATTGCTTTGTGCCCAGCACATGGAGAAGGGACTGGCACACAGTAGGCACTCAATAGGCCACAGAGCCTTGGGACTGAGGAGACATAACGCTCAAACTGCTTGCTCTCCTGCCTGCGGGGGATGCCTGCACCACAAGGATAAGAAGGCAAACAATACTGGGTGGGGGTGGGACAGCTGTGTAAGGCAGGCGCGTGTAGGGTATGAATGCCGCGACCCTCATACTCGGACTGATGCCACCAAATCCAGACAGCTGGCCCTGCAGCTGCAGCCTGCTCTACTCCCCCCCCCCCCCCATGCAAGGAGCTATGGCTCCTTGGGAACTGCCCCCACACCCCACGTGGAGCCTTAGGCCCAGAGTCCCTGGGGTGAGGAGGGGGCAGAGGGGAACATACGCATGTTCTCAGTGGAACTGCCAGACACACGCTGCAGAATTTTTGAACTCCATAGATCAAATAGCTGCAGGTGGGCTCCCCCCACCAGGAGGCCTGACACAAGCCAAGTCAGCGTGTCAACAAATCCCCTCCGCCCAGCAGCTCAGCTCCTCTGAGGGGCCTGCAGACAGCTTAGGGGGCAGCTGCGCTGGCGAGGGAAAGGAGGAAATCGATATTCCCAGCACATACACACTGTCTTTCTCCCTCTCTCCATAAACACCGGCCCTTAGATGCCCAGACAGCTGCCCACAGGCCCGGAAGCAGAGAGGGCTGGTCTCTCTGATGCAAGCTCATTCCCCCCATCCCTGACCACACCATAAACAAACACCCCCAAATCCGCCAGCAGTCCCTCCCAATCCAGACAGCAGTCACACAGCTCAGCCTTTCTCTGCTCCTCCACGCCTCCAGCGCACTCCTCAGGGTGCACACTTGGGGTCTCGGTGGCAAGGGCACACGCAGCCACAGACAGTCCCGGGTCTCACAGAAATGGCCCCAGGACTCTGGCAGCTTCTGGCCTGCCCGCAGCCAGACATGAGCACAGACGCCCACTGGGCACGCTGACTCCAAAACTCCTTTCCACTTGCTCTCTCAACTCCAGAGGAATGCCAAGTCCCAGGGGTGTCTCCCACATAAACTCACCACACTCCTGCTCCCAACAGCTCCTCTCGCGCCTGCACACTCCCACCCGTCCAGAGAGCAACTGGTTTCTCACACGCACAAACTGGGGTCCTGGTCTGGTTCACCACAGCACCCACGAACTCTGACGCACTCACACCCTATCAGCCTTCCTCCCCGCCTCACACACAGCGCCGGCCTGCCAGCCCCCAGCCTCCTCCGGGCACACACTTCCCCGCCAGCCCAGCAAACCAGGGTACAGGCGCCCACTCGCTCAGACCCAAAACACACGGCAGGCAACCGTGTAGAGGCCCGGGTCGCCGGCGCCCACCCCTCCCGGGCCCCGCCCCGCCAGCCGATCTCCGCACGACCCTCCCCACAGCCCTCGCGCCCCGGGCCCCGCGCCCACCCCCCGCCCCGAGCCGGCCCTGCCCGGGGCCCTTACCCGCTGTCAAGCTCCAGTTCCAGCAGGGACTGGGTCCGCTCGGAGTTGCAGTGCAGGCACCACATGGCGGCCGCGGCGGGGGCTGACCGGGGCGGGCGCCCGGGACCCAGGCCCAGCCGAGCGCCGCCGCCTCCCGCCAGCGACGGCCAGATCCCGGGACCCACACCCGACCACCCGCCACAAGACCACTCGGGTCTCCCGCCCGGCGTCCGCTGCTGGCCGCCGCTCGGGTCCTGCGTCGGAGCCCGAGCCCCAGGCCGGCCGAGCCCGCCCCTCCGCCGCCGCAGCCGCCCGCCTGGCGCAGCGTGAGGCCCGGCCCGAGGAATGTGGACCGGGAGGGGGCGGGGCAGGGTGGTGCGCGGGGGCGGGGCTTCGCGGAGCCGCGTGGGGAAGCGAGGGAGGCGGGGCTGTGCCGGGGCGCCGAGGGGCGCGCAGGAGGCGGGGCCGCGCGGCGCCGCGAGTGCGGGGCGGGGCACCAGGGGGCGGGGCGGGGGCGGGGCATCGCAGAGCCGCGGGTCGTCAAGAGCAGGGGCGGGAATCTCCAGCTACCGCAGCAGCCCTCGTCCCAGTACCTGCGGTCCTTTTCCGGGCAGACTGCTCCCAGAAAACACAGACTCCCTCCGACATAATCTCCCAGATCCACATGCCCCTCCGAACGCGTAAGCACAACCTCCAAACAAGCCAACGGAGTCTACTCTGCTGATGGCTCCAACCTCCAGCCTGACTTTGGCCTCAGTTTATAAAACACCTGTTTGTTTCCCTGCCTTCCTGGATGCTGTGATTCTGGGGATCTGATGCGCCTGCCCTAGAGAAAGGAGTGGGTCCCAGGGCCTCTCTGGTGGTGCAAGGGGTTAAGCACTGCACTATGAAGCAGCCGCAGTCACTGCAGCACGAGTTCAATTCCCGGCCAGGAAGGGGACCCACATGGCGCAGCAGACCTCTCCTGCTTCGCCCGCTGCTCCCTTCAGCAGTGTATTTCAGTCAGTCTGCCTGTTCTGCTCCCCACTGTGTCTCTGGTGAATCCTCTCACCACCCACACTTCTGGCCTGTCCCCCAGATCTTGTATGCATAAATAATCTTTAAAAAAAAAAGAAAGGAGTGGGTCCCATTCTGAGTCTGGGAACCCTTTCGGGTGCTTTATGATAAGGACCTAATGGTCACAGCTTCTTTCTCCCTAAGCCCACTCAATTCTCTGTCCTTCCCTCATCTAGAGACACCTTTCAGATCACCCAGGGTATTCCAGGATTCTCCCAGAACATTAAAGGAATATTAATTAGCATTTTTGAGCTCTTAGCTGAAGTAACTACCGGTCCCATTGAAAGGTGAGGAACCTGGGCCTCCCTCGTGGTGCAAGGGGTTAAGATGCAGCACTATGAAGCTATCCGCAGCCACTGCAGCATGAGTTCAATCTCCGGTCACGGAGGTCATCCACACGGTGCAACAGACCTCTCCTGTCTCGCCCACTGCTCCCCTCAGCAGTGTACTTCAGTCTATCTTCCTGTTCTGCTCCCCAGTCTGTCTCTGGTGAATCCTCTCACCTCCTGCACCCCAGCTCTTGTATGCATAAATAAATAAATCTTAAAACATAAATGAATAAGTCTTAAACAAACAAAGGCGAGGAACCTGGGGTTCAGCTTAACTGGGTTAACTCTAAAAGACTTCTCTTCCCTTGTAATCTCTCCGCTACTTAGCTCTTTCTGCTCTAAGCAGCCTTAGCTAGGTGTTCACAATTTACATGCCGGCTTGTTCATTTCCCGTCTTTGGGCTCCATAAAGGCAAGCACAGTGCCCAGCCCCACTCTCGCAGAATGCTCAGATATGGTTGGGAGACACCAAGCGGACACGTATACAATAAAAACCACACCTGCCATGGGTCTCCCCATCTATAAGTTCAGGTCCTGGAGGGCCAGGCAGCTGCCAGGCCTGGGGAGTCAGGAGGCTTCAGCTCACCAGTGCTAGGAGGTGGGGGCATTATCCTGTGCCTTTTTCAGTCTTTCATTTGGAAGGGCTGGTGCAAAGGGCCTAATGATGAATGTTCTTCCCAGAGGGGGAAACCGGGGTGGGGAAGGCGACAGTGAAGGAAGAGGCCGGGGCTGGCCAGCCCACAGCACAGGAAGGACCACCCCAGAGTCAGTTTAGTGCAGGCAAGAGGCCAGGCAGGAGTCCGGCGCCCCTCACCGCTCATCTCCACAGCCCTCTTCATTGCTTCTGATATTTTCATTACTACATTAAAAACAAGGACAGAATGGGGGGGGAGGGAAGTTCTGCAACTGTACTTCACATGTGTACAAGGCTTTAGTAGCCATACTCTATAAAAAGAACTCTTACAGCTCAACAATAAAAAGGCAAATCACCCTATTTTAAAAAATGGGCAAAGGATCTGAGGAGACATTTCTCCAAAGAAGATATGGCTAATAAGCACATGAAAAGATGTTCGATACCACTAGCCCTTAGGGAAATGCAAATCAAAACCACAGTGAGATACCACCTCACACCCCCCAGCATTGCTAGAATCAAGATGGACGAAAACACCCCCACACAGAGGGTTCTGGAAGGAGAAGACCACTGAGCCACCCTGCTCAGAGACTGCAGACACATCCTGCATCCTAGTTAGAGGTGAGTGCGAGTGCGAATGCGAGGGAACAGGGTTGAAATAGTCCAGTGTTGGGGGTTAGGTAGAAAACTCCCACCCCAGTTTGAACTGTCCTCTAAAAATAGGCTGCAATAAAAGGAGCCAAGAGAATTCCCTAGGCCAGCTGCTAAGATACTCCAGACACAGGCTTCAACAGCCTCAGACCTGGATTCTCTAAGAATTCCAGGCACTTCTCCAGGCCCAGGGCCTCGTTGCCCGCCAGGACGGTCTTAGTGACATGGTTCTGGCTGGGATTTAGAAGGTAGCGGTTGAATTTCCCTGTTAGTATTTGAAATACCAGAGGGTGAAGTGGAAACCAAATGCCTCTTAATTCTCTTGTTTTGCTTCATCTGCCTGCAAATTGTGCCTCTTGCGTCTGCTCAGTTAACCGCTTTGCAGATGAGTGATTTAGGGAATCATTAGGCGAGTGAGAGAAGTTCCAGCCTGGAGAGGCAGAGAAACCACCTTTTTTTGATTTGTTTTGTCTTGTCTTGCTGAAATGACTAGCCTGGACAGAATTCTTACGTGCACCATTTGGGCAAATTGCTTGGGTTTCCACATCTCGGTTCCTTTAAAGGTAAAGTGTGACTTATCAGTCACCTCGACCCTGGCTAATTCACCTTGCCTTTTGGTTTAAGTTAGCAACAATTTACTAGTGCTTCTTCCGTGTCTGACTTCTGAAGCCTCGGGGGTGGGGGGGAGACAAACCCCAATGATAAGTACCCCCTAGACTGGAGTTAGGACTGTCTGGAGGAAGGAGCCTCTAAGTCCGTCTGTGAGAGGCTCCAAGGATGAAGGCAGATTTGGGCTGGGTCTTGAGGCATGAGTAAGAGCGCGTGTGTAGGGTTGGAGGGTGCAATAAAGTCATGAAAATAAATAAAGGCATGTGTACTCCTACTGGATCATTCTGGATTGCAGTCCTGAACGGCTGGCCCCGGTCTCTTTCACATACCACAACCCAACTTCACCCCCTTGCTTCAGGCTTCTGGCTTCTGGCCACCTCCTGTCTCCCCACAGCCTCCCTGCTCTCCCTCAGCCAGGTACCTGGCACCCCCCAGAGCCCAGCTTTGCAGCTGCCAGGAGAAGGGCAGCCCCTTCACGTGGCTGGACTCTGGGTCATCTCTCCAGCCTCGCCTCTTCATGCTTCCCTCCATGCGGCCACACCTCCAACAAATGGAAACTTTCAGACCCGCTGTGTCTGGCTCAGGGCCAGGCCTTTGCGGTTGGTTTTCGATATCATTTCACCCCTGACTCTTAGCAGTCAAAGTACTCTGTACCTGCTCGCTCAGTACATCAATGGATTGCTGGTGCCTGCGTCCTTCTCTGCAGCACCCCACTCCCCATGCCTGCTTCGGGGCCTGGGACACAAAGGTGCTCAGCCGTTGAAGAAATCAAAGAACTGAGAGGCATCTGTGGCTCACTGTCAGCTCTTCTTCTTACCACAGGGTTACTGGGAAAGAGGCATGAGGCATGCTCCTCTACGTACCGTCTGTGGGTGCTCTGTGCTAGGACCACAAAGTTACAGTTACAACGGAGCTGCGGGCAAAGCCTAAACAGTTTCTATCTAACCTTCCAGAGAGACTGTCAACCCTGCGATAAATGAGCTTCCTCTTAGCTTCATTTCACATGGCTCTGGCTACCCTGCTAAGGCCCTGCTCCTTCAGAGCCCCCAGGGCTCAGGCCCCACAGACAAGGTCTGGAAGAGCAGAATCGAAGTGTTAAGGGGGAAGATGGTGATTGAAATGTTAGGCCAGGTCAGGCCAGATGGCCACAAGACAGGACAATTTGCATTTAGGGGCAAACCCTGTAGAGCTACTGCCCGAGCAGACTCAGGCCCCAGGATATCAGTCGCTTGTAACAACACAAATGAGGAGGAAACACACACTGGCCCTGTGTGTGCAGCTGAGGGAGCTGGCTAAGTAAACTGGGGTACACTCATCAGTAGAGGTGGGACAGCATCATACACCCTTATAGGAAAAGATTTGAGCTGTGATGTGATAAAAAGCCCAGGAAAAAGTGAAATGGATTTATAATAAACACATACAGCACTTAGAGTGTGGTCTTAGACGCTTCTTAAAGGCGACCCCAAAACAGGTGCTGGGTTATCTCTGGGAAGGGAAATGGGGGCTCCAGAGATTCCTGGAGCTGGGCCTCTGCCTCTAAGTCTGGTTGGGATGGGGATAGGGAGGAGGATGGGGGACTTTTCACTCTGCTAGAAAACTGCTTAAACTGCTAGAAAATGTAACAAGTGCTTATTACCTTGAAAAATGAAATAAATCGGGCCTCCCTGGTGGCGCAGTGGGTGAAGCAACGCACTATGAAGCAAACCGCAGCCACTGCAGCACGAGTTCAATCCCTGCCACCGGCAGATCTCTCCTGCCTTGCCCGCTGCTGCCCCCAGCAGTGTGTTTCAGTGCATCTGCCTGTTCTGCTCCCCGCTCTGTCTCTGGTGGCTCCTCTCACCCCCCACACCTCTGGCCTGTACCCCAGCTCTTGTGTGCATAAATTAATAAATCTTTGAAAAACATGAAAATAACCAATACAGAAAGTGGTAATCTAAGGCTAACGATCATCTCCAGGCCTGCCAGAGGCAGTCCCTGAGACCCTGAGCAATTCCGGATGGCGCTGAAACTGTCTCGTGGGCCACCGGACGCTGTGTGCTTTGAGTGGGTTCTGCCTCACTGACAGCCACGCAGATCCACTGGCGTTGCCTGATAGCCCGTCTCAGGTCAGCACCGCTGCCGTGCGCGCTCCGCAAACTGAAACGCACACGTCGCGTCACGGCTGGCGTGCGGGCCCCGGAAGCGGCTCTGTGATCACCCAGCACAGCCCCTCGTTTTATAGACAAGGCACTGAGGCCCCGATGGAGGGGTGTGGTCAGGCATCAGAAGCAAGGGCGTCGGCCAGGCCTCCTGCCTCCCAGGCCAGAGCCACACTGCCCGCCGGACCGTGGGTAGGACAGCACGCGGCCTGGCACAGGCGCGTTAGGTCCCAGACAAGACGGAGGTGATGCCTGGGGGTGCTGGACACCATGAAAACCAGAGGCTGCGGCACAGAACACGCGATCTGCAGAGTGACGCCTCGGGAGAGAAATTTTTTAGATAAAGAAAGCTGTTCTAATGAGGTTCCACATGATTTTTTTCCAGCTCGATCATTTTTAATAGAAATCACTCGCAATCACAGACTTCCCTAATCTCTTTCCAACCTCATTCCCAGCTACCGTCCCTATGGGAGAGCTAGTCCCAGAATGCACCATGCACCTTTCTGTGCCAGTGCCTTTGCTGATGCTGTTCCCGTTTCCTGGGTCACCCTGGGCATTTCCTTGGCAACCTCCTACTCAACCTTCAAGACCCTGCCCCTAGGATGCCAGCCACCAGGCAGAGCAAGAAGCCCTCCCCCAGACCCCAGGGCAGAGACATGGTTCTCCACCTGCTCTCCTGGAGGTGGGGCACGTGTAGCCGCTGCTCAACTAACTGGCCACCAGGGGAATTGAGTCCCAACCACAACAAAACTCAACAGTGCCTGCGTGGACCCAGAACTGGCCCAAGACAGTAAAGTTAGTCTTATGCATCTCCCTAGCTGCAGAACTTTGAGCCAGAAGGAGGCACCACTACCCGGTGCCGCCTGCCCATTGTTGATGAGGGGCCTGAGGCCTCGAGAGGAGGGGGTGCTTCCCTACCTCAGCCGGGGCACAGCCAAGAACTGGTCATCTGACTTCCTTTCCATAGCTCTGTCCCCAGTGCTCTAAGGAAGCCACAGAGGGAGGGGATTGTCGTGGCTTGAGGAGTAAGGAGGCTGCTTTCCCGTGGTCTTTAAGTGAATGATAAAAATTAGATGCAGCTGTTACGCCAACAGTTGACAAAGGCGTTAACACAGCCCAGGAGGGCACGGGAAGACCCTCAGGGAGGGGCTGCCACAACAGAGCCACCCAGTCAGGACATAGGGTCAGAGCAGGAGGAATGAAACCCTGCACTGTTGTGGGGTAGCTCTCGCCGGGAGTTCCGGAAAACCTACCACATGACGGGAGCTCCACAGTGACCAGTGAACAAAAGGCAGGAATGATCACTTCCTCTAAGAAGCCCTCCTAGCCTGGACCCCCAGAACACTCCTTGTTTCCAGGCCCCAGTGCCCACTGCAACCCCCTCCGCACTGCAGGTGACGGCTCATTGAGAAAGGAAGGAAGGCGGAGAGGTGGTGGTGGCCCCAGGGCAGAATGTGCTCACCCTGCGCCTTTGGGTGTACCCCGCCCCTTGGGTCCTTCTGCGGAGCCCAGCCAGGCGAGCCTAACTGCCAGTCCTGGAGTCCTGGGGGCAGGGCCCTCGGAGAACAGACCTACAGCTTCTGAAGTGCGACCACTTGAGTTCTGAGGCTATTCAAGTGGACCGGAAATGGCCATTTGCCGGTCTTCTCACAGGACCCAGAGGCTTGTAGCATCGGGACGAAAACGAGAAGCACTAGCTGAGCAGCTATCTCTACTGGCGGAGGGCTCCTTCCTGAACCGCCTCCAGTCCCACAGTCCGCGGCACTTCCCTTTGGGGTGCCCTGCTACTCGCAGGATACAATCAAAGCGCCCCCACTTTAGCCCCACACTCAACGCACCTCCCCTGGCTGGAAGCCCAGGAAGCTACCGGAGCCCCTCAGGGAGGCGGGGGCTGGCCTGTGACGTCCACACCGGCGGCTTCAGCCCTCCCTCAGGACAGTCCCAGGACAGGGGCTCCAGGTTGTTCCGGGTCTGTCCCCACTCTCCCTTGGCAGCACCCACTCTCTGTGCCCGGGGTGGAGCTCAGGCCGCTTCGCTCTGGGGTGTCCAGCCAGTGTGCATGTACATCTTGGCTCCTGGCGTGGCCTGTGCCTCTTGGGCCTCTGTGTTTTCACCAGCTCAGCCATGACACGTGTACCTGCCTGGCCAGACCGGATATCTGGAGGGCCTGAAAGCCTGGAAGTGCCTCCCCTACTCCACTGGGGCCCTGCGCCCGCCCAGGTCTCAGGCACAGGCAGGCGACAACATGTTAACAGAAGTGCCTTTCAGAGACTCACCCCAGACCGGGAAGGCCCGACTTGGGCCATCCACTGGTATCTAATCCCAGCCCCGCCGCGTGCCCTCTGACCTCTTGGTCTCGCTGCCTCCTCCCAGTCCAGAGCTTCGCCCGCAGGCCGGGGCACAGGAGAGTGGCTGCGACTCTGTCCGCGGCCGCTCTCCTGGGGCACGCACTCTGGGTGGCGCTCAAGGCAGTCAGGAACCCCCCGCGTTGCGGCACGGCAGCTCAGGGGCCGAGTTCCTCACCTAACACCACACCGTGCGTCCCTGGGTGACCAGGGCCTGGTGCGCAGGCCCTTCGGCCCCAACCGTGAGGGGAACCATGAAGCAAGACCTGCCCCTTCTTCCCCTCGGAGGTGCATGTCGCGTGCGGGCTCCGTGCTGAATGCTTTACAGTGTCACTTCACCGAAACCTTACACCGATCCTCTGAGGTTATTATTATCCTCAACTTATCACCGAAAAATAAACCAAGAAGTTAAGGAATTTGTTGACCTGCAAAGGGCTAGTAGGTGAAAGTCTGGAGCTCAGGACTGAGTCCCAGGACTAGCTGGCCCCAGAAGACAGGATGCTGCAGGCGCCCAGCTCTCCTCCTGCTGACAGGACACAAATAACAAAAGCTGAAACAGCTCCCTACACCCCCGCCATGTGGTGTCTACTCCCTCCTAGGCCGTGTGGCCTGGACGTGGGTCTCTGTGACCCTCTGCTTCCTCTTCTGTGAAAACAGAGCAGAGAAGCGTTCACGCCGCGGCCGTTCTAAAGAACTGGTGAGAGGCTAAGTGCTGGGCTCTGCTGGGGCCTGCCCACCAGGGCCCCACACGCACCGCACCGGGCTCCAGGACCTCACTCACAGATCTCAGCGCTTTCCGTCTCGCTCTCCCTGGGAGGGGCCCTGGGATGGAGCGTAGCTGGGGAAAAGCCGAAGGCAGCAGGGGCAAGTGCCCAGGAAGGACTTGAAGCTTCCGCCAGTTCTGCCGCTGCTGGGCCAGGAGGGGCCTGCCTTTGCCCTTTCTCTTCCCCAGCTGCCTGCATCCTCTCTACCCCTCTCTCAACAGGCCCACCCCAGGCTAGAGCCCGCACTCAGAGAGGCCTGGTAAGAGTCCCTCTGGGAGCTTGGGGTGGGGATGCTCAAGTTCTTGGTTCCCAGTCTCAACCCCAGACCTCTAGTCCCCGAGGGCGACAGAGCCATCACGCCCCGAAACGGCACACACGTTTTCAACCATGCCCAGCACTGAAGGAACTTGTTAGGTAAAGATTTTACTAAACAGGGGCATCCCTTTGGCGAAGTGAACGACTATCCCGGACATCCTTGGGTTCCTTTCCTAGTAGCTTTGCTTAAGCTGGAGCCTTTTCGTGTTAAAGGAAGTGGAGGGAAATGAGGGAACTTAGACAAAACAGCGAGAGAGGGCGCAAGGCTTGCTCAGCTACAAAGCATTCATGGACTTCCTCTGCCAGGATTCCTGGTGCCAGGGCCCGCGGCATTGAAGGGGCTGCAAGGGAAGGAGCTGGCTTACTCTTAACGCTCTGGCTCTGTTTGAAGGGCAGACCGGCAGCCACGGGGCGCCAAGCCCGGCCCCAGTGGCCACTACTGTAATGAATAGATGTGCTCATTAGTAACAAGTGCTACGCCTACTTTGCGAATGGCTGCTGTTAAGTGCTCCGAAAACAAAGGCTTCTCTTAAGTGGGTTAAATATTCCCCTCAGCAGTCTTCTCTATGCTATTGATTTAAACATCTTCTTATATCCCACTAGGAGAAAGAATTCAACTAACCTGACTCTGATGATTTGGAACTAATGGAGGTAGGTTGAGGGTGGCATCTGATTCAGTATTGGAAGAACTCGCTGATAAGGACCTTGGCTTCCCCGAAGTGTTCAATGACTGCCCCACATTTATTGCCATGAACTATGTGCCGGGCACCGAATGGACATCTCTGAGGACACAAGACCTACCCTGGGGAAGTGCAGGGGGTCAGGACTGCAGGCAACTAGAAAGCAGGGTGTCAGGCCTATTCCCACACCAAGTCACATCCTCCCTACAATTTGCACCCTGAGCCCAGACAGGCGGAGTCGCTTGCTCAGACACAGAACCTGGACACGGTGGAGCTTGGAACCCAGGTACACAGGTGCTCAGCCTGGGTCCTCCGTACTCTACTGTGGTTCTCCAAGTGTGGTCCGGGGCACAGCAGCAGTTGCAGTCTCAGTTGGGGGTTCTTAGAAATGCAATCTCTCCAGGGGCCTCCCTGGTGGCTCCAGGGTTAACTTGCAGCACTAGGAAGCTATTGGCAGCCACTGCAGCATGAGTTCGATCCCCGGCCAGGGAGCTGACCCACATGGCGCAGCAGACCTCTCCTGCCTCTCCCGCTGCTCCCCTCAGCAGTGTATTTCAGTCGATCCGCCTGTTCTGCTCCCCACTCTGTCTCTCGTGTATCCTCCCCTCTCCCCAGCAATTCTGGCCTGCACCCCAGTTCTTGTATGCATAAATAAATAAATCTTTAAAAAAATGCAATCTCTCCAGGCGATTCTGATGCCTGCTGCAGGAAGCAAGGGCACCAAAGGGAGAGATCAATACAATCACAGGAGGAACCTGGCACTGAGGCAGGAATGACTGTGAGCTGGGGGCCATCAAAGAAGGCTTCCTGGAGGAGGAGGCACCTGTCTTGGTCTCCGCGGCACATCTGGGAAGTCGCTGGGTGCCCAGGAGACAGGCACCCCAGGTATAGGGAGCAGCATACATATGGAGAGCAGGGCACGGGTGAGCGTGAGGATGAGATCAGAGGATGGAGCTTTGTTCCTGTGGGTATGTGCAGTGGATAGAAGCCACACAGGGACCCAGGTTTATTTCCTGTGTTAGTTTTCCCAGTGACCACATAGGCCTGGGTATCAATTACTTAATACTATCCTTTACATCAGGAAATCGTATATCTGCTCCATCAATGACAAACCGGCTCACTGAACAGAAATCGAATTTTTCTATAAAAATAAATCACCAAAAGCAAAGCACTGTTATAAAATCCTGCCTGGATCTCATTATCAGCAGAAGCCTGAGGCCGCTCTGTCTTTGAGAGATTAGCGAGTAGAGTGAATCCATGTTACAGAAGGCAGCCACAAAATAGAAGGAGGCTCTTAATATCCTGATAGGGAATGAGATAAGATATATTGCTAAGTGAAAAAAAGTAAGGCAAAGCATGCTGTATTTGGGTAAAGCAGAAGGCAGGCGGCCCACGCACAGGCCCACGCAGGCCGGTGTCTGCATCAGAATCTCTAGTTACCCCCAGGGCCCTGGGAAGGGGCTGGGAGGGTGGCCTTGGTGCAGCCTCTCCTTCTGGACTGTAAACAGCTGGCTCATGTGACTATACTGCCTCCTGTAAGCTAACAGAGTGCAATAAGCCTCCTTAAGCGATAAAGAGGCGTTAGAGACGTCAGCGGGTCGGTCGGCACTTTGGTCTTCTGAGTACTGGTAGGGGAATAGCTTTTTCCTGGTTCCCTTTGATGTGTTCCTCATCCCTGCATGTTGAATCTGACTCACCCGGAAGCATTTCATGCCTCCCCTCTAACGTGAGTCTCATACGCCCTGCTTGGTGGGAACAGAGACCTGAGAAAAATTTTTTAAAAGATTCATTTATTTATGCACACAAGCACTAGGGTATAGGCCAGAGGTGTGGGCAGTGAGAGGATCCACCAGAGACAGAGCGGGGAGCAGAACAGGCAGACTGACTGAAACACACTGCTGAGGGGAGTGGCGGGCGAGGCAGGAGAGGTCTGCTGTGCTCTATGGGTCCCCTCCCTGGCTGGGGATCAAACTCGCGCTGCAGTGGCTGTGGCTGCCTCGTAGTGCGGTGCCTAACCCCTTGTGCCACCAGGGAGACCTGAATATACTTTCTGCAGCAAGAACCCATACACTCAAGCACAGAACGACTTCACTGTCACCTACACCTGGCAGGGCTGCCCGGGGCCAGGAGGACCCAAGGGGAATCTCAAGGTCCAGTCTCCTTCCCCTGGGAATAAGACTTGCTCTGTCCCCAGTGGTGCCCCCTGCATCCCAAGGAGAGGACAGGCCCCCAGGGAGGACCTCCTACCTGAGTGGCAGGTGGCTGCACCTTGGCTTGTGCTGTCTCATGGAGCGGTTATCAGGTGCCCATATTTGGCTCACCGGAACCCGAGACATGAGGGGCACCCAAGGCAGGCCTGGAGGGCCGCTCCGTTGGCGGTGCTGAGCGGGGTTCCGGCCCGTGGGCCGAGCCACCGGTGACAGTCTAGGAGTGCCTGAGCCAAGGTGGGCTGGTGAGAGACTCCGGCCCCGTGAAAGGAGTGGTCACCTCGACACCAAAACCTGGAGCCATCACAGGGGCATCCCTTATGCAACTTAATTTCCACAAATGACTGTAATTTATGTGTTCGTAGCAAAGATATCGAGGTTTGGAACCCCCGGAGTGCTAGGCACGCGGTTTGTAATTACAAGCACACAACAATTTGTTCCACATGTCGGCTGGGTCTGCTGTAATTATTACCCTGCTGAAGAGTAATCCACATCTAATACACCACCCTGCACGGGGAGGGGGGCCGGGGGTGGGGGCTGGCTTGGGCCTGGCTGTTTCCCTTGAGCCGCTTCTCCTGCAGGGGGCCCTTGCAGTGGGCCTCGTCCTTGTGGGAGGCTGTGCTGTGGGCGCCCGGGTAAGGATGACGGGCTCTGCTTCCCGGAAGGCGTTGTGCGTGGATCCTGCCTCCTGCCCCGGCCAGCTTCCACCTTTCCTGGATGTCTGGGAACGAAAGCGACCGTCCAGAAAATCCCCTCTTGCTTTAGTCAGCCAGCTTAGTGCACACCATATGCAATTCAGGTTCTCGCTTCTGCCTGCTGGCCCCTGAGTAACCACCCACAGGTCCGGGGACAGGGAGGTGAGCTGTGCCAATGGTGGCAGCTGGTGTCACGAGTCTGCACTGGGTGCTCCACGGGGCTCTGCCACGCTCCCAACTGCAGAGAAAGGACAGTGGACTAGAAAGACCCGGTGCAAGGTGGCCCACAGGGCAGGATGCCGAGATCCGGCACCAGCGGCTTTGCCTCTTGGTTGGAAGGGAGTTTCTTCACTCAACACGCGTTGGCTGCTCTGCTTGACCAGTGAGCAGGGCAAGGGCCTCCCCGCCGCAGGAGGCTGCTGGACACCGGACCCTGGGGGCCACCGGGCTGGCACCCCATGTGCTCCTCCCTGCGGAGAGCCTGGGGTTTCTCGCATCTTCCTGACCCAGACTGCGGGGGCTGTGCTCTGGGACCAAGCTCTCCAGCTCCAGCCCCCAAGCTCTAAGCCCTAAAGGGTGTGCTCCCCCAGCTGTCTCCAGGTCGGGCCTGATGACAAATTTAGCTTCGCTTTCAAAGACTGCTCGGGGCACAGCTGGTCCTTCAGAGAGAAGAGACAGAGTGGTGGCAACTGCCGCTCGGAGCCACAGAACCGACAGTCTGGGCGCCAGTTCGGGGTGCGGGTGAGAAGAGCAGGGGAAGCTTGGCCAGGTGCTGTCCTGACCAGAAGGGAGAGTCGTCCCCAAGCCCCTGATCCCGGCTCCTCCAGCTCACCGGCCACTGGGGGCCTGGCGCCACCTGGTGCCTTGCC
This sequence comes from Galemys pyrenaicus, assembly GCA_019455555.1. Taxonomy (NCBI): domain Eukaryota; kingdom Metazoa; phylum Chordata; class Mammalia; order Eulipotyphla; family Talpidae; genus Galemys; species Galemys pyrenaicus. The sequence continues at coordinate 7,936,131 of JAGFMF010011663.1, read as the reverse complement.
GGAGAACTGCAGCCTGACTGCTGCTTCAAGACAGCCAGCGTTGGGGCATGTCCTCAAGAGGGGCTTCTGAACTGTCTCTGAACCCCACTCTAAGCTTCCTCATGCAAACCTCCTTGCTCCTGACTGCACAACCTAAGACACCCTCACCCCAGTCCCCCTTTTACTGAGGGAGAACAGCTGGGCCGATAAGGAGAGGTGGGACTCACACCCAGTTTCCCTGGCATTTCAACCTCCCGTCACGAGTGTTTCAGATCCTGGCTCCTCAGCGCTAGAGAGGTGAGCACCGAGCTCCATGTCACACACAAGCTCCTGCAGACGCGGCCTCAGCATGTCTCCGTCCTTCCCTCTGCTCCACCTCGGACCCAGCAAGCTGGCTCCTGCCCTGGGCCCCTGCAGGGTACACATCTCTCATTTTTCACCTGCTTAACCAGACTCCGCCTTCACGCCTGGGCCCACAGGCTGCTCCGGGCGATCCTCCCAGCACCGGGCCATGCCGTTCGGGAAGGCATTTCCTGGGCAGCAGCGTGACGGTGGCGAGCAGGATTCGCCACTTATTTCCAGCCCAGCACAGTGCCGGCGTGTCCGAGGAGCTCGAGGAGGATTTGTGATGGGAGTCCCTGTGAGGGGCACACACTTCCCCAACGGCCAGCACAAGGTGGCTCTGGGTCTGCAGGGCGGTGCCCTGGGCAGGGGTGGCAGCAGGAGAGGCTAGGGCTGAGACGAAACCACGCTGTTCTGGACCAAGTCATCTGTGTCTCGAAGAACAGGTCCACGGTCCAGCTCCCTGGGAGGGTTCCCCAGCTAGGGTCACCTCCTCAAGTTCACGTGGACGGACGAGTTTGTTAGGAGTTCCTTTTCCTCAAAGGCTACCGGCAGAGCCTCTGGGGGAGACTCTAGAAAACTGCGCAAGGAAGACCACAGTGAGCAGACCCTAACCGCTTTGCCTCACCCTTTGCAGCCTTTCAAGGCTGGTCTCTGCGTGTGTGCAAAGGGCGCCCTCTTCTGGTGGACACAGTCCCTAGCCCTGCAGCCTGGCGGCAGAGACTCCTTGGGCTTACTCCTCTTGAGCAATGCACTCGCCAGAGAGCTGTACCTGGGAGCTACTGAAGTTTTGCCCCACTGTGACCCTGAGTCCTGCCCCTCCTCCCAGGCCACCAGCAAACCCGGCCTTCCTCTGAGGGGGCAGGCCCTCCTGAGGAGGCCTTGTCATGCACGCATGACTTGTGGCCACATGCAGCCAGCTGTCACCTTCCTTTCTCAGACTCAGAGGTAAAGCCCTGCCCCAGGCTGCTGGGAGGTGTATGGGCAGAGATGAGATGCCGGCAGCTCCAGGAATCCCAAGCCCACAGAGGAAACACCAGCTGCACTTGGCGCTGCCTTCGGTTGCCTCAGAGCTTAACAGGAAGGCGGTGGAAACCCCAGCCCCATCACGGCTCTAGCCCAGGTGGGAGGGCTCACGTGTGGCCGCCTGGGGTCCCCGTGGAGACCGCCCCATGCCCTGACTCCCACTCAGTCAGGAGCCCAGAGAAGGCCGGGCTGGCTCAAGGTCACCCAATGGCCAGCTGGCAGCCAGCCTGGGCTTGCGCCAGGTCCCCAAGCTCCACCCTCTCTCCAGACCCAGATTGCTGGTGGGGGGGTGGGGGAGCTGGCCTCCGACCTGAGCCTTCCTCAGGCACAGAGAGACTGTTCTTTACTGCTCAACAATCCCCGTTTGCCCAGTGCCAGGCTGCAGCCTCCCTCGAGTCCTGCTGACGAGGGAGCTGTGGTGCCAGCGTCCACAAGTATGTGTGCCTGCTGGGGCGGCAGTTCGGCACCCGCCGAGTGGGCGGGTTTAAAGACCCAGAGGAAAGTCACAGGATGGGGAGGAGGCCTCCCCCCACCCCGTTTTCTTTAACATATGGCAGCAGCAGGGGGAGGGGGGTGCTGCGCGGGGTGGGGGCACATAGTTGACCCTTGACTACACAGGTTTGAACTGCACGTCTGTGTGGCTTTTCTCCTAAACAGAGGACGTGAACTTGGGGTATGGTCAAATACAGCCCGGTGCTGCGAATGTATCTGTTCTCCCTGGTGCTGCTCTTAGGCACATCTGCTTCTCTCTAGCTGGCTTCATGTGCGAATGCAGCCTGCACACATACCGAGGACGCGCAAGCTGACTGTTCGGACCGGCCGTAAGGGTTCAGTCAGGCTGCAGGCTGCTTGTAGAGAGATTCTGCGGAGTCAGGAGCCACAGGCAGGCCGTTCTGCACTGCCCAAGCGCCCAGGGTACATACACACAGTCTGTTTCTGACCAGGTGACCCCCAACGCTTCCCACGCTTGCTGTGGGGAGGCGCAACGTCCAGTTGTCCTTACCGGCCTCTCTCCCCTCAGCAAGCACAGCCATAAGCACACAGAGAGAGGGCCCAGGACGAAGGGAACGGACAGGAGCTCAGGGTCTCAGGGCAGGCAGGGCCTCAGTCAGTGCTGAGCTCCCCCACAGAAACCAAAGCTGAGCCGGCTGAGTGCTTGCGGGGGGGCAGCACTTTGGACCCTTGTCTCGGAGACTCCTGCAGAGGAGGGCACTGTCCCTGCCGCACGCGGCCTGGGGGCCTACCAAAGCTGAGCTGGACCCAAAGGCGTTGGCCCTGGGGGTTCCTGGCCCAGACTTCCGCCCCAGGGAGCTGGTTCTCAGAATGTCCCACTTGATGCCCCCTCAGGCAGCAGAGGAGAGCAGAACTTGCAACTTCTGGAACCATGCTCCCAGCCCAGACAGCCTCAGTTTCCTCATCCAGGAAACAGACAAATTGTCTCAGCCTCCCAGAAGGAAAGATTATGTGGGGGAGGTGCCTGGCCAGGGATGGACCTTGGAACACACCCACTCCCTCCCCTTCTCTGGCCTGAGGACTCGGAGGGGGAGGCAGGTCCTGCCAGTCCAGGCAGTGGCCACTGGCCAGGTGCCAGGGGCTGGAGGGCAGCTGGAGGCAGGCAGTGCCCCTTGCCAGTGGCAGGTCCTGGACACAGAGTAGGAGGAAGATACCCTCAGCGAGCAGAGTGAGTGTGAGTCTGTGTGTGTTTGTGTGTGTGTCAGAGCTGCTGTGAGCTTGCACAGTGTGTGTGAATGTGTGTATGTCAGAGCTTCCATGAGCTTGCAGAGTGTGGGTGTGTGTGTGAGAGAGAGCTGCCGTGAGCTTGCACAGTGTGTGTGTGGTCAGAGCTGCCGTGAGCTTGCACAGGGGCCAGAGACCGGGCACGTCCCCGCAGCAGCTGTTGCCCTCCCCAGAGGGCCACTCCTGGCTCTTGGTTGCCTCAAACTGACCCAGATAGAAAAGGTTTGGGGGAAAATGTTTATTTTCCGGACAGCGCTATCCCGAGCTGGATGGGAAGTCACGGCCAGCACCCATCCTGGCCTTCCCTTACCTTGGTCCAGTGACCTGGGTGGGACCCGCCTGCGGCAGCCTCGCAGGTACTGGGGACTCTGTGGCCACCGAAGAAGATGAGCCGCCTCAGACCTTCCCGGCCTGGCAGCCACCGAGGCGGTCATGAGCCCTGAACCCTGCTTAATCCGCCAGAGCCCGAGTCAGCGCTGACTGGGGACACGTGACCTGCCCCTGCCGGCCCCACAGACCTGTTTGGCAGGAGCAGCAGCTGGCTGGGTGGAGGAGGGCAGCCTGCCCTGCCCTTGGGGGCCGTCCCTGGATCTTCCCGCCTGCCCAGAACGTGTGGGAGGAGGGGGAACAGGGCGCACTTCTCACCAGAGGGTGCGGGCAATCTGGGGAACGGGGTGCAAGCACACTGCATATACTAATTTCCAGTAAAGACTTACATGACAGGTGAATCGGGAGACTCCTCGCGACTACAGACTAGGGAAGGATTTCTTAAAACACACAAAGCATTGGCAGTAAAGGGAAAGACAGATTTAACCATTTCAATGAAGACCTCTGACCCAGAATAAGTGAGAACCGCGAGAGATCCACAACATTCACAACTGACAAAGGATAGGATCTAAAGGCCCGAAGAATCCTCCAAGTGCACAAGAAAACAGCCTGAGGTGGGCAACAGATTTCCACAGGCACGTCCCCAAAGAGGAATCTAAGCGGTTCTCTCTGTGCTCCAGCTCGTCACCAGTCAGGGAAGTAAAGAGAAACCATTACATACCCACTGGCCAAGGGATGCCATCTGGGGGCGGGGCCATGTGGGGGCAGGGCCGTGTGGGGGCGGGGCCATCTGGGGGCGGGGCCATGTGGGGGCAGGGCCGTGTGGGGGCGGGGTCATGTGGGGCGGGGCCGTGTGGGGCCGAGCGCACAGGTGACCGGCCATGCGTCCCAGGCCAGCGCCCCTCCACAGGCAGGCACGCGGTTAGACGGAACAGCCCCGCACTGAGAACAACGCGCTTGTCCATGGAGCGGGATGCTAAGTGAACTGGCCTCGAGACCCGCGGAAGACCCTGCAGGGACGGGGCAAGGTGGCTGGCCGCGCGAGTCGCACAGAAGCAGCGTGGGGCCGACGAGCCAGACTGAATCCATAGCTGCGGCCACGGACGGTCACGCGAGGCGCTCACTTCGTGGTGGAGTGCGGGTCAGACAGGCGTCCGGCGGCGGGCAGGGCAAACTCACAAGTCAGATGGAGAGAAAGCGCGAGGGAGGAGGTTGGGAGGAGGACATGGGGCAAGGGGGGAGGGGGCAGTGTTCAGCGTCTCGGCCTGGGGGTCACATGTGTGTTTTCCTTTAAGTTCTTGCGTGGACGTCTTTTCACCTTCTGTGTGACACGTTTAAAACGGGAAGGTGTGCGTGCTGTGGCAAGGGACAGGTGGGGACCGAGATAGGATGTGGCACACCGGGGTGGGGAGCCTCTAACCAACACCCTCACCTCCCCACACCCCCACCCCAGTCTCACAGGGCATCTAAGCTGCCAGGGCTGGTCCCATTCTCTAACTAAGGAGCAGAGAAAGAAGCTTGCCCAGGGCTACACAGCAGGTTAGAAGCCAGCAGGGCTGGGCTTTGGGTCTCCCAGGGCCCAAGTATCAGTTTCTCAGCTCTTCCTTTTGAAAGAGTTGTTCCTTTGCAAAGCCTACTTAACAACCACCGGGCATGCTCATTCTTTTTAGCACTTAGCCTCTCTCAAATTCTTTTCTTGCTTCCTTATTTATTGAGGGCCTCAAATTCTTTTCTTTATTTGCTTATTTACTATGGGTGTCATGCTGCTAGAATAAAAGCTCCCAGAGGGAAGGGCCTTCTGTCTCTTCAGCTCCTGTGGCACCATAGTAGTGGCTCCAAAAGTATGTGGTGAGTGAGTAAATGAGTGGAACTGACATTTCTATTGGGATTTTGAGGGCCTGGAAGGATTTGGTGCCTTCGATGACAGCCCCAAAGGAGGAAATGAAACATAACTGGATGACACTGACACACTTTCACAGACTGTTTTCATAACCACTTCAGGAGGCTAGCGTTACCATCACCCCCATTTTAACAAGCAGCAAAGTGAAGCTGGGGTCAGGGGAAGGGGAGGCTAGTGACTTATCCAAGGCCACGAAGTTAGGAAGTTGAGAGCTGGGATTCCAGCCCAGTCCAGCCCTGCCAAAGCATCTCCTGTCACTGAGCTGGAGGCACAGAGAGGCCTGGGCCTCTGCAGCCTGAGGTCCACCCCACCCCCTCCCCAGCCTCTGAGGATGGGCCTACCCCCAAGCCTTTTGAGTGCAAAGTGTTTTCTGATCACTTCCAAACTTGCTCAGGGACAGACCAGGAAGGAGTAACTCGTACCAAGCTTGCCGACCTCAGCTCTGGCCTCCAGGCTCCCCAAGTCACTGTGGCTGACAGTCACCCCGGCTGCTGCTCATGGACTCCCCATAAGACACTCAGTTTCCTTCCTGCTGCACATCAGCAAACCGTCACACCCCTTGGCGAAGTCCAAACCTGGGTCAGTACCTGGACCAGCTGAATAAAGAATGTTCCCAGAATCCCTCCAGGAGACTGGAGTTATTAAAACATCCTGGCACTTAGCATTTTTACCAACCTGTATTATCACCACCCTGCTAGCTTTCACCAAATTCTCTGGCGCTGGGAGTCTTGGAACCAAAACGCACCTCCAGGGCATCTAAACTGAGCTATAAAGGTCTTCTCTCCTGCCTCAGTTTGCCTATCTCCAGCAAGGGGTCTCATTACTTAGGAAGACTGCGGTTTCGATTCAGCTCAAGATTTCATCGAGCACAACAAAAACCTCTATTAGCCTCTGGTGCTAGGGACAGGCAGGGGCTGGTCACTCGCCCGCACTCAGGGAATTTACAGTCTTGCAGAGGAGACTCAGCAGGAGGAGGAGACAGGCTGGGGTTAGCGTGTGAGGCCCAAGCTGCCTGGCTCCTCCGGCAGCTGTTCTGCCCCTTACATTTGGCACACATGGCTTTAGGTGGGCCAGCCTAGACTCACTGCACTGGAGTCTGGGCACCCCTCCCACAGGAATGCCAGCTCAGGGTGTCTGGGCATGCAGACTGGCAAACTGTTGAGGCTCCAGGACAATCAAGGAATTCTGCAAGGGCCATCATGGGTGATGGGTGGGAGGGCGCAGCTCGCTAAATTGTTCCTGCTGGCCCGTGGGCTGACATCATTGTTCTACTATCACCCTACTAGAGCCTTTATACCCATGGGTGGACGGCTGGTGGTTTTGCAGGTGAAATGGGATGGCATATGTGAGAGTCACTGTCTGGGGTCTGGCATGGACTGGAAGTTTAAAAAGCACTTGCTGGGTTGGAATTGCAATTGTGCCGGATCTGAAGGCCATGTACATATGGTTCTTCCAAGAGCCATTGAGAACTTGGCTGCCGCCCTCCTGCCTTCCACATGGGCACTTGCTGGGAATAGCCTGGGGTTGGAGGGGGCTTGAAGACTGGGGTCTCATCACAGGTCCAAAGTCAGTCCTGCCGATACCGTACATAGCACTCTGGTTCAGTGACACGGCGCCCCAAAGGGGAGATGAGGAACTACGAGTGAGGAGGAGGGTGAACAGAGGTTTCTAGATGGCAGGGTTCGGGTGCTTATTCCTGCAGGAGCCTGGTTAGGGCAAGACTGACCCAGAGGGCCCAGCAGGAAGGCCGTGGGCACTAGAGGATGCCGCTCCCAGAAGTAGGTCTGAGTCACACTTCACGGTGGCATGAACACCAGGTCAGAGTAACCGTGGTGTGTGGGGCTGGGTGCACAAGGACCTCCCCGGCAGGACGGACCTTCATGCAAGAAACACCACCTGATAGAGTAGGCAACTTCACTGAGGGGATGCGGAGACATCCGATCACCGGGATCTGCACAGAGCAGACTCCCAGCCCAGTGACAGGAAGCCGATGACAAGAACGGAACGGGGGTGGCGGTGCTCATCCTGGCTAGGACGCTCCCGGATGCAGCTCACCTCCCACCCAGCAGCCAGAACACCGGCATGGAGTACACAGAGGATGCAGAGGGTCCCGGTCTAGGCAGGCCTTGGCTCTCCCCTCTAGACTGTGGCAGCAGGGCATGATGAAAGCCAGGGGTGCTGCTGTGGGCCGGGATGGGCTGGTCTGAGCAGAGGCTGGAAGGGCAGGCAGCCACAGGCCCTTTCAGCAGCCTTGAGCGAGGGTGGCACCTTGGTCACGAGACCCAAGATTACTTAATCTTTGCAAACTGCAGGAGCCAGAGTCCCCAGCGGAGGAGGTGCCAGTCCCTTTCCTTGTTCCTCCGCTGCGGGGACCTCTGTAGGAACCAGGAGTCCTCTAAGTGTTCCCCAGGCAGTGGCTTCACAAGGACGGCTGGACTGCTGGCAAGTGGGGATGCTGAGTGACCTTGGACATTCCCTGCCTCTTTCTGACCTCAGTTTCCCCATCTCTAACAGGGGCTGGCACAGGACTCTCCCCCCAGCGCCGATGCTCAGTGACTGGGCTGCCCCTCGGCCATCTTGTAGCTTGCCTTGTCCTGCGCGGGCCGGGCAGGGGGACCTGTCTCTCTCCTCTCGTTTTTAGTCCAACTGCTGGTTCTGGTGCCACCTGAGCGCAGAGGTTTGGCCACCAGGCCAGCCCACGTGAGGGGTCAGGCCTAAGGCTGGGGTCACGTGAAGTGACCAGAGGGCCATTCCTGTGTCACTTCAGTTCAGAGTTGCCCTGAGAGGCTGCGCCAGCAGGCGGGGTTGCTATCTGGTGGCCCCTCAAAGTGCACAGCCAGGTTCCCGCTTCTAACAACTTCCCCTCACCCCATACCTCCCCCCGCCCATGGTGGAGCATGCCCACAGCAAAATACACAGAGCTGACCAAGCAGCGCGAACTGCTGTCCCCGCAAGCTTCATCTCTGGAATAGGGCTGGGGGAGGGGACACCCACTGTCATCTTTCTGCTCTGTTTGCTCCAGGAACAGATCAGCTGTGACAGCCGAGTGCTCGCAATTTAAAGTGACAAGTGCCTGGCAGAAGCATGGGAGGGGGCAGCCCTGACTCACCCCTGCCAGCTGACCCTGACCGCCAGCCCAAGGCGCTGGTTCTGTGGGCGGGGCTTTCCCCCACGTGAGTGCTTGACCCAGGAGGGTCCCTTCCTCAGATTAGTCAGCAGCAGGGGCATATTTCCAGACAGTGGCAAACACAGGCCCCTGCTGTCTCTGGCCCATCAGAGTGGGTTCAGGGACTGCGGTGGCAGCGGTCAGCCTCAAGCAGTGCCCCCTAACCTACTCCCAGCCCCTGGGGCCTGTGCTGGAGGGCCTCCCAAGACTAAGATCTAGCCTCTAGCTGAGTGCCAGTGCCAGGAGGGGCTGCTCAAGGTCACACGTGGGGTCAGAGACAGGGCCTGATTCCAGCAGCCCCTCCAGACCAGCTGAAGCCCCTCACTCCCTCCCTCGGAGAGCCCATCAGCCTCCAAAGAATTCCTGACATGCTCAACCTCAGGCCCTCAGGTTCCAGGACTGGAGTCGATTTCTCCACCTGGAGGCTGGAGCAGGAAGGAGGAGGAAGAGACTTGGAAGGGGGAGGAGGAGGGAGTGCAGGGGCGAAGAGGGGGTGCCTAACCTCGAGACCCTCTGGGCCTGGATCCACATTTCTCCAACGCACGAAGCAGCCAACTGCATAGGCGGGGATATGTCTCCCCAGCCCCCTCCCCCCAAGACAGCGCCTTTAGCGTTCGCGAGGTTTCCAATAAGGTGTCCGCATAGCCGCGGAGGGTGTCTCCTGCGTCCTCACCGCTAGAGTTCCGGGGAGCGACACCCGCAGAGCCCAAAGGACTGGCGTTGGCACCCCCGCGGCCCTCCGGGCTGCCTGCGTAGCCCCGGCCCTCATCCCTGCAAGCTTGGCGGCCGCTGATCCTCAACCCCACAACCCTAGGGCGGTGTGGGCCCCACGACTGTGGCCCCGGACCCCTCGCGCGGCCCGGCTCCGCAAAGCCGGACGAGATCACCCCACCCCGCCCGGGTTCCCGAGTCCAGCTCGCGCGCCCCTGTAGCCGCGGCCCGGGGGCGGAGCTGCCGCCCAGGCCTCTCGGCGGAGGGGATTCCCGTGCCGCAGCCCTCGCCGACCCCCGCCCGGGCCCAGCCCCGCACCGCCCCGGCCGCCGCCGCGCGCGTCCCCCGCCGGCCCGCCTCCTACCTCGCGGGTCCGCCTGCAGCCGCCGGGCGCGCGCCGTCCTCACGGCTGGCGCGGAGCGCGGGCGCGGCCCCAGCGCGTCGGGCAGGCAGGGCGCGGGGGGGCCCGGGGGCGCTCGGGAACCGGAGCCCAAGCCCGAGCGCCGCCGACCCGGGCAGCCTCCCCGTGCGCGTGCCCTCCTGCCAGCTCCGCCACCCGCGCGCCCCGACCTTGGCTGTGGCCTCGCGGTGCCCGGCCTCAGTTTCCCCGTTCGAAAGGGGTGTGTGTGTGTGTGTGCGCGCGCGCGCGCGCGCGCGCGCGCATGTGTTTGGGGGGAGGTGACGGGGAGGTCGGGTGCCGCCCCAGCCGCCGCCGACGTCACCCGAACCCGCGAGCTGAGGGCGCTCAGGTCGGTGGGGCCTGCGCAGCGGATGGACCTGGGGAGGGGGCTCGCAGAGCCCACGCACTTTGGAGGGGACACCGGCCCAGCACCTCCCTCAGACTCGCAGGGTCCCTAAATAACAACCCAGTAAAATGAAGCCTTGCGAGACCCGCATCTCCGCCGGCAACGCCCACCCCGTCTCCCATGCCCGCCCAGTTCACAGGTGAGAAGACCGAGGCTCGGAACCGCAGGCCCGGCACGCAGCGCACGTTAGCACCGCCGACGTCCGCCCCGCACCAGGGCCTCTGAGTCCAGGGGTGCGCCTCCGTTTTAGGACGAGGGTCCCCGCCTGTAGCACCCCTTGTCCTACAGCAAACACCGGCTCAGCACCAACAGGTGCTGTGGGTGGGTGGTTTTAGTGGCCTGGCAGCCGTCACCGCGAGTGAAGGGTCGCAGACTCAGCGGGGCCGAACAGCGGGGGAGAAGTGGCTTAGAAAGAGGTTGGGCCTGGAAGGCGCAGGATGGGACCGGCGCCCCAGGAGGAGTGTGCCTAAGGAAAAAGCAAGGATCGGAATGTGCATTCCCCTTAGTGTAGGGGAGAGCAGGCGGGTTCTGGGAGGCTTGAGCACCAGCTCAGGAGACAGGGCTTCCGCCGGCAGGCAGCTGGGTGCCCTCAGCCAGGTTGGAGCAAGGGCGTCATTAGTCTGGCTGCGTTTAGGAAGCGCCCCCTGGCGGCGAGAAGCGGAGACACAGGAGGCCAGCGGGACAGGGCTGCAACGGCCCAGCAGAGGAAGCCAGGAGAGTGATGTAATGTGTCAGGAGACTGGAATCTCTGCCGGCCCTGCCTGGGGCTGTGTGACCTTGGGCAAGGCATTTCCCCTCTCTGGCTTTCTGGAGGTAGCTTGATTTTCAGCTCTGATATCTCATGACCCTGGACGTCAGTCTAGGTGGGAGTAGTGGATCCAGGAAGGCACAGACTGATCAGAGGTGAGAGGCAGATATTTTGTTCAGCATTCTATGAGCGATATTTCATTCACTTGAGGTAAAAACGGTGATCCCAATTTAACTGGCAAGGACACCGCAGCATAGAGGATAGAAACTATTATTTCAGTTTTACAAAGGATATTGCAGCACAGAGAGGGTTCATCACCTGCCTGTGCTCACACAGCTTCTGGGTGGCTGAGCTGGGATTTGAACATACATTTGTAAGGCTGCAGAGTCTAGGTGGTAAGCCTGATTGCCTCAGTCTCCTGCCTTGCAACATTTATGGAGCACCTATTGATTCCAGGGCCTGGAATATCCAAGGCCAGGAGGGTAGATGAATAAGAGAATAGTCATCTTTGCCTTGTGGCAAGAGTGAGCTCCTGGCACCTTATTGGGGCTCACAGCAAACCAAACCAGACAGTGGTCACCCCTGAGGGTGGGTTTTCCAGGCAAGGCGTGAGAATCCCACCCCCAAACCTCCCATTACACTCTTGGTTTGTTAGAGGTTCCATTTTTACACATTGATTTTATAATTTAAAAACATTCTTAAGGAGAGCACTTGGAACAATAGATGACAGTATTGTACTTTTGATAATTAAAATTTTTCTACCAGAGAAGCCACATCCTTTTGTCCCGAGAGCCAGTGTGAGTTACTGGTGGGCTGGGAGGCGGGTGAGGGAAGTGAGGACATAGTCACGAACCAGGCCCATCTGGGCCATCCTGGGCAAACCTCATTTGAGCGAACTGTGATAACATTTCTTGTATGCATAAATATACAAAAATAAATCTAAAAAAAAAAGTTCCCACTGTACTCCCTCTCCCTCAAGGGGGCTGTGATGCTTGGCCGTGGAAATGTGTGAAAAGGTTGTCTAAAATGCAATGTGTGAATATTTGTATTCGCAGAAGCCAGGGAGAAAAATATTGATACATTTAGTGATAGAAAAATCAAAACTTCTAAGAGGAATAAAAAATACCACAACAGGGCAAAAAACCACAAAATGGTAAACTTAAAAAAAAATCTGCTGCACATAATGCCAAAGTTAATAGGAAAATGAGAGTAAAGCTGATTTTCCCGGTACATAAAGAACTCTTTCACATCCATAGGAAAAAGATGACTAACCAATTAGAAAAAGAGCAAAGGGTATGAGCAAGCAGAGTGTGGAGAGATGTTCCATCTCGCTTTAACTGAATGCATATTAAAAAGAAATACAAATCAAAACACAACATGCTTGTGTTTTTTTATCTATCAAGTTGTTGAAAATGCACAAGTTTGAGAATATTATCACTGTGGAGAGTGGGAGACATTGGGTACCCTCAAAATACCCTGGGGCAGGGCACTCATTCAAGGGGATCCAGCGAAGCTGGCAGAGACAAGAATCAATGAAATCCAAGGCTCGTGGACCTTCTGCTAAGAGTAAGTCAGAGCGAAGGAGATGCGTGTGGGGCGCTGGCGAAGGGAGACAGGCTACAGCCAGGCTTTATCCTGGGAGGGGGAGACTCCAAAAGCACAGCGACTGATGTAACCCCTTTGGTGCACACATTAAAGTCTATATGGTCTTCCCCCCTTCTCTGCGTGGGGGGTTCATTCCAAGACCACAGTGGATGTCTGGAGTGTCTGAGAGCCTCAAACATATATATATAAATACAAAAATACATGTATCTTTTCCTGTCCATACTCACCTATAATAAAGCTTAATTCATAAATGAAGGGTAGTAAGGACTAGCAATAACTAAGTATGTAACAGAACATTACAACAATGCACTGAAACAAAAGTTACATGAACATGGTGTCTCTCTGGTCAGATGTTCACGGCAGGTTACTAGAGCTGTGGGGCTCTGCTGTGCAAAGGTATGCTGGGATTTCCACAACTTTTTCCTGCAAGGGTTACATACACCAAACTGAACTTTGGGGGGATGTGGGGTAGGTGTGTGAGGAGCTCGACATCATCTTGCTTTACATTTTGCTGTGCATTAGTTGATTTTCTAAAAAGTCACCGGGGTTATCTGGGTATGGACACAGGCTTTTGGCTAGCAAAATCTTCTTCCCAAACATTGAAAAGAGAAACTCATTTGTATGAAAAAAAAAAAAATCAAGGTACTTTAAAAATTACTGAAATTATTGAAATATTACAAATATTTTAAGTTTTGAGATGCTGGTGACCTAAGCACACCAGCAAGGGGTCGCTTATCAGATTGTAAGCAGAGACAGTGTGTGGCAGAAGTCTATGCAGCAAGCAGAAAGAATGTGGTTTCCCTACATGGATTGATAAGGAACAAGCTCCACGATATTTTGGAAGTGGAAAAAGCCAGGTACAGGACAGGGGTTTACCTTGATGTGAAAAATAAACAGAGCCAAGGCTGTATGCAGGTAGCGGCACGCACTATCTCTGACAAAGACGTGGAAGGAACCAGTGCGGCAGTGCGTTGGGGAGGAACATGGAGCAGGGGTGGGGGTGGCGGGAGAAGACGGGCTTTTCACTGAAATGCTCCATGTAATTGTACCTTTGCACAATGGCCATGTAGTACTGTTTTTTAAAACAGTAAAATGGTGTTCAGAAAAATCATTTCTGAAATTGGACAGGGAGTTGGGAGGCCTCGTTTCTAGGGCCCGTGTCCTTTGGGGAGGATGGAGCTTCAGGGTCCTCTCTAAGGAGGTAAGACGCGTGCCAACGTTCCTCATCGCTCTGAGGCCACAACAGCCGAGAACACTTCTCGGAACCAGTATGAGACCCCAAAATCCAACCAGATACCGAGGGACTGCTGGGGAAGTAGGGGCTGCCCGTCCTATGACCTGTGGCCAGGGGTCAGCTGCCTCTGGGATGGGGCAAATCCCACCCAACTGCCACCCTACTGTTCTTTTCCTTCTCCCACTCACAGCGCCCTGCCTGGAAACTCTCGGTTCATGTTTCCTTTCCGGGTTACCCCTGGCGACGGTCCTGTCTGTCTGGGTTGGAGGTCAGTACTGCAGAGCAGGGACAGATGACACAGCGTGGGCACTCACATGGGGCTGAGATGTCAGTGGGGGAGGGGACAAAGCCTCATGTTGGGAAATGGAACCACTCACTCCTTACTCCTCCCCCAGGCCAAGCTCCATCTCACTTGTGCTCCCAAGTCCTCCAGGGTGGCAAGCAGAGCAGAACATGTAGTAGGGGGCTCCCCATCCCCCTGGTCACCCCGTCATCACTCAGAACCTTCTGTGGCTACTGGAGGCCAACCAGCCCAAAGGGACACTCTTCAGCTGCAGTCCAGATTCTGCATTTTCTAGTCTCAATTTACACATCCAGCACTTTCTTCTCGCTCTGTTGTCCCATATTTACAGCCAATTGGCTGAAATAAAGATTCAGCCACATCCCTTCCTGCTCAAAGCCCTCCTACAGCTCCCCTGCCCTGCAAGACTCTGGGCTCCTCTGGCTGCCTCCCCACCTTGCCACATCTTCGGCCGCTCCCCACAAAGTCAGGTTACACTTAGTACCTTCTGAGCACGCGGTGCTATGCTAGTTCATGCCGCTGTGTGTTTGCACATGCTATTCTGCTGGTACCCTCGACACATGAAGAATTATTACAGATTGGAAGAGAAACCATGAGTGACTCAAAATACCCAACTGAGTGAACTTGGTAGTTTAGTGAGAAAGAAATAAAATGGTCTATAAACATACAAAAATATGTACAGTCTCACACAGAAACAAACACATTAAGGACAAGATGCCATTTTCATCTGCCAAGTTGGATTCTTAGATGCTCGCTTTTTCCCTGCTTTCTTAGCTACCCAAACCCATCCCTTAGATGCAGTCTCAAAAATGCCACTCTCTAGGCATCTTGGGCCCCCAGTGCTCTGTATCACCTGAGCAGTGTTTGGAATAGGGCCAGGCATATAGTAGAGATTCAATAAATGTTAGCTGTTCACAATAAAAGTAACCACTGCACACTGTTCTGTAATCATCAGAATGGAGTTGGATTCATCTCTGGTTTTCCAGTGCCAGCACGGGACCTGCATCAGAGCTGTGTCCAGAACTGGATAAGCAGTGGGGACAGGAGAGGTGCAAGGTGCAGAGGGAGGGCTGGAAACAGGAGCCAGCCCTCAGGCTCCTCTGCTGGAGGTAAGACGGGAGAGCCAATGAAGGGTCAGAGGTGGGCACGGCCCTCGGCTTGTAATAAACACAAGCTCCACTCACCGGCACCCACTCCGTGCCAGGCAGGCACTACACTGCATTCTGTGCCCAGACTTTCTATCGTTCTTCCTTGACATTCTTCCAGATAGGCGGTGCCCCTCCTTTTTGTAGATGAGAAAATAGAGGCTCTGGGGCACGAGTGACTCCTTAAGTGGCTCTTGTCATCGCTCCAACCTGCCTCCGGGCTGGCTCGAGGGCGCTTTTGTTAAAATGGAGGAGGATTGTGATTTTCATGAAAATAAGATTTGAAATATGATTATACCATGGTCAAATGATGTTTGACAAAGATGCCAAGACAATTCATTAGAAAGAACAGCTTATTAATCAAACAGCACTGGGACAACTGGTCTACCACACGTAAAAGGATGCATTTGGAGCCCTCCTTCCTGGCACACAAAAGGATTAATTGAAAATGATCAAAGATCTCAATAGAAGAGTCAAAACTATAAAACTCTTAGAAGAAAACTTAGGAATAAATCTTGTGGCCTTGGCTTAGTCAATGCTCTTCTATTTGAAAATATCCTAGATATTTTTCTTATGTATAATGATTTATTAGCTCTCAAATATATCAGCAATAACACAAAAATCAATAAAATAAATTTTGTCAGAACTCACGACTTTTGCCCTAGAAAAGACACCATCAAGACAGTGACCATGGGAGAAAACATTTGCAGATCATCTAACCAAAGAGATTTCGTATAAGCAAAGAACATATTTAAAGTAAATTTAAATAGACAGTTCACCAAAAGAGACAGATGAATAGCTAATAAGCATAGGAAAAGATGCTCAGTATCACTGGTGATCAGGGAAATGCAAATCAGCCCACAATGAGATACCTTTTCACACCCCCATGGGTGGCTAGAAGGAAAGACAACATCAAGTGTTGAAGAGGATGTGGAGAGTGGAGCCCTCATACATTGCTGGTAGGAATGATTGTGCAGTCACTTTGGAAAACAGTGGGTGTTTTAAAAAACGTCAAATACAGGGTTGCGATATGACCCAATGATTCCATTCCATGGTATCTACTCAAGAGAGATGAAAAAAACAAAAAATTTGCACATGTATATCCACAGCAGTGTTGTTCACAAGAGCCCCAAAGTAGAAACAACCTAGTTTGTCAAAGGACAAACTGGGTATGGTACGTCCATACAATGGAATATTACTGAACCATAAAAAAGGTACAAAGCACCACACCTTCCACAACAGGGGTAAACCTTGAAAACATACTTCGTTAAAGGAGCCAGTATAAAAGGTCATGTATTACATGATCTATAGGAAGTGCTTAAAAGGGAAATCTATAGAAACAGAAAACAGACTGACAGTTGTCAAGGGCGAGGGGTGGGTGGAACAAGATGTCAACAGAAAACAGACAGGAGGCTCCTTTTCAGGGCGATGGAAATAGTTCAAAATAAAATCATGGTGATCGTCACACGGCTCTGTAAATACACTAATAATCACGAAATGGTATGTGTGATATGAGTTATATAGCAGGTGAATTATACCTTGACAAAGCTTTAAGAAAGCTGTATTGATGAATTAATATAATGCGAGGTCCTGGGTTTGGGAGAAAACTTGACATAAAAGGACCTTCTTGGGACAACAGGTGAAATGCGGCTATAATGTGTCTGTTAGATCCGCGTTCCCTGTGGGCGTGAGGTCTCCTGAATCTGACTGGGGCGTGTTTATGCCAGAGACCGTCCTTGTTCTTGGGCTATGCATGCTGAGGTGTTGCGTAGCAGGATAAGCTAACACAACACACGTTTGCGATAATCTCTCAAATCATTCCGAGAGAAACACGTGAGAGCAGAATTTGGCAAAATGTTACCAATGATGAATTTAAGTGAGGGGTACATGGGGACCCTTGGGTATTATGACTTGGGAATTATTCTTGTGAGTCTTCTTTAAGATGGGAATTACTCCCAAATGACTCTTACAGTGCTGAAAGAATTCATTCACACATTTAAAAAAAAAAGTTGCGCTAAGACATCTGAGAACAAATCCATGAACCACAAAAGGAGAAAACGCACCGGTTTTGTTGTGAAATGCAGTCCCCAGAGGGGCGCCGCTGGCTCCTCACATGTCTGTGGGAACCCCAAAGAGAAGACAGTTCCAGAGTAAGCTCTGGGCAGACACACCACCCCCAGATATTCAGCAGGGACGTGAGTCCCTGGCTGTGCGCAGGCCGGCCTTCCGCAGACAGCCCAGGGCGGGTGGGATCTGTCTGAGTGATCTCTGTTCCCCGCATTACAAGGAAGTCAAATTCTGTCTCCATGCAGCAGAGTCACAGCTTTTGAGCACTGGCTGGGCCACCTCCTGTCAGCAGAGTTCCGAAGAGAACCAGAGAGAGTGGGTGGCAGGAGGGGAACTGGGGGCTGGGTGGGGTGGGGAGGAACCGGGCAGGGGAGCTTGATGCCAGGGAGGTCCTCCTTCCATCCCCCTTACCACAAGAATCAGCGTGGGGCCAGCCACTCCTCACCTTCCCTGCTATGCACCCTGCTGAGCTCCCCACCCCACCCCTACTCCTGGAGCCTTCAGGGATTCCCAAGCCAGGAGACCCTGAATTATTTTAGGGGCTCTCGCATCCCATATGTACACCCAACACGGCTGGTAGACCAAACAAATACTATGTTTCACACATTACCATCTTTCCAACCAAAATAGATGCTGTCGCGATGAATAAGATTCATCGGCTTCAAGTTCATCTAACATGGGTTCTCCGTGGCATGCTGTCATTTTCCAGTCGTGGGGACCAGCCCTCTTGTTTGCGTGGGAGGGAGGTTTCTCGGGACAAGACAGCACCTGCTCTTTACTGGGGAGTCTGGGGAGGATTCGTGGGGTCCCCTCTGCTACAAGATGGGCAGGGCAGGGCAGAGTGAGGCCTGTGGGCAGCTGCCAGGAGGGCCAGTCACCTCCGGTTACAAGCAGCCGGGACCCGCCATGAAGGCGGGTAGCTGGCCAAAGGGGACCGTGCGGGGCGGGGGCCAGCTGATTCTGGGCTCTGGAGGCCCAGCTGCGTGACCACAGAGTACTCGGACGTGGGAAATCAGAGCGGGGAGTGAGCCTTCAGATTTTCATTTCATTTTCATTAGTTAAGATTAATAGCCATTGGTGCTAGTGGCTTCTCTCCTGGGCACAGAGCCTGGAGCCTGTGCCGGAGGGGGCAAATGGGCTTGGCGGGTCCCTATCTTGGTTCCCTTGTGTGACTGGCTCGGGGACACACGTCCCAGGGCACGGAACAACTCTGCGGGACAGGGCACACAGACACAGGAGAAGGGGTCGTTACGGGCGAGCCAAGGGGGTCTTCAAGGGCATTTGCAGCGGGGTAAGCTTGGGGTTTGCACACAGTGACACTAGAACCCACTCCCCTCATCACAACCCTGGCAAGAACCCACCTCTAAACACCCAGTGATTGCAAAATCCGGCCACAGAGCCCCGCTCCTGGTACCTAGGGAAGGTGGGAGCTGGCTCTGCTCCTCCCAACCACAGCAGAGCACAACCCCCCTCCCCCCCCCCCCGCCTCCCCCGGGCCATGTGACTTCCTTTGCATCACAGGGTGCGTAGAGGTGGTGCTGGTGCCAGTTCTGGGGCTGGGTCTCAGGGGCCTCGTGGCCCCACCTTGCCTCCTTGGAACATTTTGGAATGGCTGGCCTACATACATCGGGGTCCCTGGGAATGGGACCAAGAGGTCATGTAAAGAGGTGAGGGGCCCCGAGGAGTGAGGTGCCCAGGGCCAACTGGCAGATGTGTGAGTGGGGCCTCCTTGGGCTTCCTGCCCAGCCCACCCTCTCGCTGGGCAGCGGACCGCCCTGACTTTCCAGCTGCACCATCAGACACAGTGAGGAACCGCTGCTGCTGTAATCCACTGCATTTGGGGGGTCACGACGCAGCAAGAGCTGAACGAAACACAAAACCAGCCACCGCTACTGAGGCTGCCTGGGGGGCAGAGCCAAGGTCCCTGGGCCGGGGGTGGGGGGGCCCACAGGCAGGTTTGGCAGCTCTCAAGGAGAACTTATCTTCCCTTTAAACAGAACAGAGAGGCCCTCCCTGGGGGTGCAAGGGGTTAAGGCGCACTGTGAAGCATCCTTGGCACAGTAGCAGGAGTTCGATTCCCGGCCAGGGTGCTGACCCACATGGCGCAGCAGACCTCTCCTGCCTCGCCCGCTGCTGACCTCAGCAGTGTGTTTCAGTCAGTCTGCCTGTTCTGCTCCCCATGCTGTCTGGTGAATCCTCTCACCCCCTACAGCTCTGGCCTGTGCCCAGCTCTTCTTCGCGTCAGTCAATCAATCTTGTAATAAATAAATGGAACAGAGACCTGAGCGGGGTCAGAGGGAGGCAGCCGGAGAGACCCCTGGGGGTTGCACGCTGACCAGTGACAGGCAGGCTGGACAGGCGGGAATGGAGGCTTCTGGGTCAGCGATGACCTCTCTCCGCCTGCCCCACCCACTTCACTTTAAGGCTCCAGAGCCCAGCAGGGCTCGCTGCCCCTGGGGGCGGGGCCGGGGCTCCCTTCCTGCTCTGTGCTCCCGGGTGGCAGCGCAGGGCGTGTCTGGGTGCCGCGCTATGGCCTGGAGGTGTGCATTGTGGTTTGCTCTTCTGGCGTGCCGTTTGCAGATGAAATGTGGCGTGTTATGGAGTTAGTCTGGGCTGTTTGACGTTTGGGGCCGAGTGCAGGTGTCCCTGTTTCCAGGGCCTCGCCTCTGACCCCATGCCCTGAGGAGGAGCCCTCAGCAGGTTCACGCTGTCACCAGCACCACGCCCCTCCTCCCCGCTCCAGCTCCCCGGTGCCCTGGCCTGAAGCATGACGGCTCTGAAAGTCCTTCCGGCTCCTGCTGTGCTGAGCAGAGACGCCCCTCGTCCCCTCCGCAGACCCCCAGTCCTTCCGTGGACAATGAAGCCACCTGTTCCTCCCCAGGGCAGCGGACTCCACGCTCAGCAGCGCCGTCTGGGTCCGCCGCCAGGGTTCGGATCCCACTCTGATTACGATGGATGGACTCGACCTAGGGATGGGTGCCTCCTGCCTCCTGTCCACGCAGTGAAGGCGTCCAGAGCGGCAGGAGCACGGCCTGCGGACGAGCACGAGCGGGCGTGCTCCGCTGCCCGGGCTTTCCCGTGTGCCAGCCAGCGCAGCATCAGCTTGTGAAGCCAGCAGGAGCCCGGGCGGGGCGATGTCAGCGACAGACCCCGTCAGGATTTCAGCACCGGGGTTTTGGCCAGAAAGGGCCTCCTTTCCTTACCAAAGTCATCCTAGCAGCCAGCTACAAAGTCTTTCCATGTCCAGCTACCCGCCCTGCCCTGCCCAGGGAAGCCCCACGAGAACACGCTGGCGCCCCACTACCCACACCTAGGTGCTGTGGCTCCGTGCCCCTGGCAGAAGCCAGGCCACACGGCAGCACGCGGGACAGTGGGTCTCGGGCTCAGTGTCTGTCTACGGGGTCCGTGGCCACCAAGCGGTGACTCTGATTGTGCCGCACAAAGGAAGGAAGCAGCCTCCGACACCTGCTAACGCCTGTGAGGTGCCCGCAGATTCTGCAGCGAGGAGGCCGGGCAGTCCTGTGGCTCGCCCCTGTCCAGACAGCAAGGCAGCACCATAAGGGTCTGCTGCTCAGGTCACCTGAGGGTGACCGCAGGGTAGGGTGTGCTGGGCCCCCACTGCCTCAGTTTCCCCTACGTGCAAGTGGGCGTGGGCGGGCTGACCTCTGACACAGTGTGATATCATCGGGGAGGTGAGACTCTCGCCTGGGAAGTCAAAGGCTGAAAAGGGAAGTGAGGAGTGGCTGTTTCCCCATCCCAGCCTCTCTCCACCCTGGCCCTGAGCCAGGTGGTGGTCCCCTCCCTTTGACTACTTCCTCCGGAAATTCCCCCGGAAATGCCCCTAGCGGGGATAAGTCCAGCCTCCAGTCCCAGAAGCCTCAAACCTCGAATCAGCCTACTAAGATCACTCCAAGGAGAAGCCAGCACACAAAATGATGAACATGCACATGTTTGCGTGGGCAGTGGCGTCTGTACATGCACAGCACCGTGTGTTCTATGCCTATTCATGGGAATCGCCCATGACAGGTATTCTCACCCACAGAAGAAAACAACAGTAAGAGCTAGGCCGACAGCATTGACAAGGCGCCGGAGCATTCCTTAGCTCTAGTTCTTAGGGTCCCCACTTCTCTACCTTCCTGGCCCAGCAGATCCTGCCCTCCTCCATCCCCCATCTACTCCCCTTCCCCATCTTCCTCAGGCAGCCTCTTCAGACTCAGATCTGATTACTACAAGTCAGCACAGCAGATGGTTAAGAACCTGGACTTCGGGGGTCAAGCAGATTTGGGGCTTGAGGCCATCTGCTAATGGTGTAACCTTGGGCAAGTGACGTATTTTTCTTAAGCTTTAGTTTTCTCATCTGCAAAGCAGGATTCTTAATAAAGCCGACCCCACCGAGCTGGCAGGAAGGGACAACATATGCCAGGCGCCTGAGCACAGGCCTGGCAGGCTCTTCGGCTCACAGTGGTGGTCTGGAAGTGTCTGCCTGCCCAGCCTACATTCCCACTTTGAGTAAGCACCCCGCTTTCCTTCGGTGGCTCCCTCTCCTCTGCTCTTGGTTCATCTAGTGGGTGTAGGCTGACTCCATCCCTAACTCAGAGGCTCCCCCACCCCTTCGACAAAGGTCCAGGGCTGGCACGTGGGCCAAACTGGACCAGTGAGGTGGGTTTGGGGATTTCTGCTGCTACTGGCCCTGCCAGGCTTAGTAGGTAAAAGGCAGTTTGCACGCTTGGAGCTGCTGGGGCCATCGTGGGCAGAGGGTGCCTGGGGATGAAGCCACAAGAGGTGGCTTTGCTCGAGAAGAGCAAAGATGCCAATGCAGGTAGAGTGGGAGCCCCCAGATCAAACTGTACCTGCAGGCCACCTGTTTTCAAAGCAAAGGCAAGAATTAAGTCTTTGCTGAAGTCAGTCTGGATGTGGTGGGTTTGTCTGATCACTTGCAGCCAAGAGTGCTGGCTAGCACGGGCTCCCTGCTCAAGCCCACAGCTCCTCGGTGCTCAGAGAGGCCAGCACCCGCCCCTTCCTTTCTGGCCTCAGCTCCGGCCCTTCTCTCCCCGACCCGCTCTCTCCACTCGGCCAGCTCCTGCTCACATGCCAGACCCAGCTTAGACGGCACCTCCCGTGACACACCTCTGCTAGCACCCTCTGTACGCACGTGTCCGAGTGCCTGGCCTCTGACCCACCTCTGACCTCCCAGTGCACTCAAATTAGACCCCTGGGATAAAGTTCAGTTTTTCTGTTCTGTTTTCCTTTGCCTCTTCGAGAAATTGTCTCACTGTATCACTTAAGAAATGAACGTCTTGATTTGACTTGGGGTTTGGCCAACTGGAAATATGCTTTTAGCTCACCAAGTACATTTCTGGTGGACATGGGCCGACCCGGGACCTGTCCTCGGGCGCGTATGGTCTGAATCAAACACTTTCCTATTTGGCTCAAGGGCGTGGCGGCAGAAATGAAAATTTCAAAATGTTATAACCAAACCGAAGCTATTTCTTTTACTTGGGACGTCAGTCGCTGACATCTCCTGAGTCGCTGCTAAGCACGGCCTGCGGGTGTGCCCAGGCGCGCTGTTATGGAGTCCCTACCAGGGAAATGCTGGCCTCACCCCACAGGTGAGGGAACAGAGAGTCCCAGCGACCTCGTGGGGGTCAGTCCGGCCTCCCTGCCAGGTTCGCAGCCTGAAGCTCAGAACCAAGTGCTTTCCCAGGTTGCCCCCCAGCAGGGCGTCTGCAGCCTGCATGGGGGTCTTGGGCTCCACCTTCGCCCCTGGCTTCTGGCCACTCCTGTGCCCCATTTTGCAGGCATCGGGTTTCAGGTTTACTGTGCTGGCTTCCGGCTACTGGTGTGATAGGAATCTCAGTGGTTAGCTGCTGGGAAGGTGTTTCAACATGCAATTGTTTTCAACACGGTGACTTCCCTCTGTGACCCTGCTGTGGGTGATCACCCGCCCCGCCACGGGTGGCAGCTCAGCGGCCGCTGGATGGCAAGCCAGAGGGCACGGAGCCTGGCAAGGGGTGAGTCCAAGTTTGTAGGGAAATACGCTTGATTGACTGATTTAGAAAAAGTGTTATGCTGTGCTCTTGTTTCATCCTCTGCAGAGCGAGGATGAGGACTGTTGTGTGGCTGGAAGGAGGCAACATTCAGAAATTTACAGGCACACGGCAGGTGCTCCGAGTGCTCATTCTTTCCAGTCCACACAGCTTGAACCCGGGGCCATCTTGCAGCCACAGGCAGGATCAGTCACTCCCTTGCCCCTGCCCAGGCTCCGTTCTGCCTTCCGAGGCCCGCTGAGCACCGCAGGAACAGCACAGCCAGGAGCTCTGCTGGGGGCCGAGCCAGAGCCCGTCCCGGTCCCAGACCGGACGCCAGAGCCCCTGCTCCCTTGGTCTGCATTCCGTGGGCCAGCTCCTCCTTTGTCTCAGACGCTAGCGAGCTGATTCCGGGAAGCCTCTGGTGAGCCCCTCCATATGTGGACTCGATGCTCCTTGTCTAGGTTCCCACAGTCCTTGCAGTACACCCCATCTCAGCCCTGTTGCTCTGTGGTAACTTCCTCTTTTCTTGTCCTTCTCTTCCAGGACACTGTCAACATCCCCAAGACAGGAACTGTTGTTCACTGTACTTGACCCCTGCAGCTGGCCTGACACCGGCCCAGGGAGCACTCCCTGCCTCCGGGCCCACAGCAGGGCACTTCACATGGAGGAGGTCTGTCTCAAAGTGAAGCCAGCAGGGAGGAGGGCAGAGCTGAGAGCTGGACACCTGGATCCAGCCACTCCTGAAGCTAGCTGCTCCCTAGACTTTTCAGTTCTATCAGCCAATGAAGCCCCTTTTTGCTTAGGCCTGTTTGATGGGAATTTTCTGGCATCTGCAATTAGAAGGGAACTCACTGACAACAGGAGGCTCAGTGAGGTGACGCCCCCTCTACACACAGCTAAGAGAGTGTAGCTGAGACTCAACCAACATCTGGGCTCTCAACCTGCTTCCACAGCCTGAGCATGCCCCAGAAGCCTGCCTCTGAGTGCAGGCCCAGCTGACAGCTGCCTGGCACCCTGGGCACACCTAGACACCCCGCTCTCCCAGGCAGCCGAAGTCACACTGATATGGTATGAAATGGGCATTGGCAGACTCCATCAGTAGGGCTGGTCACCCACTGTTCCCAGACTTGGGGTGAAGGTCAAAGGGCGCTTCACCGGTCCTGGTCCACACAGCGCCAGGGAGTGGAGGCTTCGGTGTGGACCTTGCCTCTGCCTCCCTCATTTGATGCCTGCACCTCAGATCCACCTCAGCCCAGCGCTGGCCACGGGGGCTCCAAGCGTGCATGCCTCCTGCAGCCAGTCCCCTCACGGGGGCGGTGACCCTGCCTCTGGGCAGGGGTCTTGGGCTGCTCCAGGGCTCTGAAGGCTGAGGACCCTGCACAGCTGCTGCTCACTGCAGCCCGGAGGGAGGCAGGTCCCAAACAGGATGAGACTGGCAGGCCTCTGATATGGGAGGGCCAAGTCGGCCTGCTGAACATGCCTCACCAGGCACCACCCTCAGGGCAAAGAAAGGGTCACCAGGAAAGTATCTGGCCTAAGAAAACCCTCAGACCCCTCCAGGGTGCGGTGCAGGCTCTTCTAGCGGGGCCCATCAACCTGCACTCTTTGGGAAGCCAGGATAGTGCTGCCCAATGCTCCAGCAAGTGCAGGCCCCAGGAAGGGGCCAGAGCGGGGGCCAGAGGGGTGGCTGGACTACACGTGGCTGAGCTGCAAGGTCCAGAAGTGCCAAGGCCAAGGGTCAAGGAGCAATCTTAGCAGAGCCAGCTGAGGAGGGCCATGCTCTCCCTGGGCTTTGCCCTGCGGACTTCCAGAAGTTTCAGTGAAGGATGCTTTCCTGGAAGCCCTGTTTCTTACCCTGCAGCAGAGCAAAGCTAGCGCCACACAGCACGCGTCTGCATCAGGCTCGGGCCCCCTGCGACCCAGCAGACTCTAGTGCTCTAGGCCCACCACCTGCTCCCTAAATCAACTTTAAACACCCTACTTCTTTGTTTTGACTCTTGCCTCACCCTCAAAGATAAAACAGCCCTCTCTAGCCACTTACATCCCCTCCCCCTGCCCTTTTATCTGCTTTGTTTATCACCTTTGTATTCCTGGAGGCAAGGCAGAGCTTGGTGGCAGGATGTGCTCATGCTGTCTCTGGGTGCCTGAACTGCCCTGTGCAGGCTCCTGACCAGGCCACGCCTCTCAGCGCCAAGTTGACCCTGACAGACAGAACTGACTAACAGACCAGTGGCCGGGGATCCCAGCTGCTGGAGCCTGGGGGAGCTCCTGCTCCCTGTGCCCCAAGCCCCGAGAGAGCCCTGGCCCCGAGCCCCGAGCACGGTACCCAGTCTATGCACGGTACCCAGTCTATGCTCCTGGGCGAGGGCATGGCGCTGGGGAGGGGCTGGCCCCACCTCACCCAGGGCCTGTGCCGCAGGGGAGGCTCTGCGGACACAGCTGTGAAACGCGCTTTGCCGAGATCCCTCTTTCCCAGGAGGGCTGTAAGGTCCCGAACGAGACCCGGCCTGCCTGGGTGGGTGGAGGGTCCGAGCCGTCCCCCCACACTTGGCCTGGGGCTGGCCCAATGCCCAGGGGAGTAGCGGAACTTCCTTCTGCAGCTGAAACTGCCCGTCTAGGCAGCTGTGGGGAAACACCTGGGGTTCCCAGGGCCAGGGAGGGGCCCTCCGGGCCGTGAGATGTGGTCGCAGAGAAAGGTTCCAAGAGTGAGAAAACTAGAGGTCTCGAGAGCCAAGGACACCTAACCGTGGCAGGCAGCGCCGAGCCGTCAGCCGCCCGGCAGTTTCTCAGGTGCCGAGACCCCTCCCTGGCCCTGGCCGGACGGTCATTACTCACGGTGTCCGGGGAGAGCGCGGAGGTCCTCCTGGAGCCCAGCGCCCAGCTTGCCTCCACGGCCCCTGGGGACGCCCTGTGGGCCCTCCTGGCTGCGGGGCCTGAAGTCTGACTTCCTCCCTGCTCGCCACATGCAGGAAACCACGCCCTAGGAGAGGGTGCCCCGCACCCGGGGCCCCTCCCGCCAGGGGCTCTGGACACTGCCCAGAGCTCCGGCAAGGTCTGGCCAGTCCAAGGGCCTCCCCGGGCAGGCCTCAGAGGTTCTGGTCAATAAATAATACAGCTCCGTCCCTGGCCGTCTCTCGGGGGCGATCGCATTTCGGGGCCACTCGAGTTTCTGGGAGGCAGCTTTGTTGAGAGTGCTGGGCTCGCTGGGTCTCCGACGACCCAGAGGTGCTGGCACTCTCACCTCGAAGAGCTGAGCAGGCAGGACAAAGGCCCCGCAGGTGGCCCCAGGAGAGGCTGCCCTACTTGTTCTGAAAGGGGGCCTGGGGGGCAGGACCAGACCATCAGCCTCATCTGCCTGCAGATGGCCTGGCAGGCTCCTAAGGCCCTCATTCTCTCAGCTGCCCACGCCCCCCAGGAGAGCCTGCTTACCACTGCCCCTGGGCCTGGCCCACCCCAAAACCAGGCAGCCACGCCAGGCCCCTCCTCCAGGAAGGCTCCTAGCTCCCAGCTGGGAGGACCAGGTCCCTGCTGAGTGCCCACCCACCTCGTCTGCCAGTCTGTCTCCTTTGGGTATCAATCATCGTCTCTTCTAGACAGTGGCCGCCGCCTCCTGACGGTGTCCATGCCCCCCGGCCCCACCCGCCCTGCTCCACAGTCTCATTTCCTCACAGCGGCCCCAGGGACTGTTTTAAAACAGAAAGCACATATGTCATTATCCTGCTTATTGGAAGCATGCCTCGCCTGTCTCCTTACCCAGCACACTCTCAAGTCCTCAAAAGGATCTGGCATGGCTGACACTGGGGCAGCCCATCTCTTACCTCTGGGACCCCCTTCCCTGGGCCTCCTCCAAGTTCTTCAAACACACCAGCCGTGCTCCAGCCCCAGGCCCTTTGCACCTGCGGCTCCTCTGCCTGCATGTTCTCCCTCAGGTCTCCATAAACTCACTCCTTCCTGCCACTCCACCCTGCCTCTTCTCTCCGCGTGGCGGCCAGAGGACAGCTGGGGAGGCCTTTCTTGGCCCCTTCTGTCCCCATTGCTCCTGCACCCTCCTGCTTGCCCCTGCTCCCGCGCAGAGGCGCCCTGTGTGCCTTGTTTGGTTTCTCTCCTGTCTGAACGTCAGCTCTGGGAGCCAGGGTGGCTGGTGCCCGTGAAATCCCTACCCAATGACGAGTTCCCCGAGGGCAAGGGCTGCCCGCACTAGGGAGGCCTCACCCATGACTCCAGCATGGAACACCAATGCCCGGGCCCTGGGCTCCTCTCTGTCCAGTGGGCGGGTGTGGGGGTGGGGAGGGCAGGTCTTAGCTGCACTGATTGAGACAGTGAATGGAGCACCTGGCACAGTGCCAGGCACAGAGTAGCTCTTCAACTCTGCTCAGTCTCCATCTTGGGGGGCATGGAGCAGCATGGGAAGGGGGAGGCAGAGGGGAGGGCAGGCCTGCAGGGCTGGCTGTGGTTGAGTCCCAGGGATCAAAAGGCAAAGCAGCCTCCCAAAGAATCTGTGTGATTTGGGCAGTGTCCAGAGCAAGGGCCAAGACAGCTGCCTGGGTCTCCGGCCCCGTCCCATACTCAGCTCTGGTCCCTCCAGAGCTGGATGGGAAAACACCGCACACCCAGGAGAAGGAGGTGGCCGGCGACCCCCCTCAGCCTCAGAGTCCAGCACACAGCCGACTGTTCCAGCCTAGGGGCGCAGACGGGCTGGGGGCCCAGCATGCAGGGCTATGGGGAAGGCATCAGGGAAGAAGGTACCAGCTCCAAGTGAGAAAGCGTTTCCCTGCATCGGAACAGCCCACGCACAACCCGGCCTGGAGGCGGTGAGACCAGCCAGCCGGCCGGGAGGTGTGCACGCGGGCCCCCTTGGAGGCATCAGTTGGCTAATTGTCTGGGACGCTCCCTGGACGCTCTCGGAGCTGGACTGCCAGCTGCTCCCAGCCCTCCTCCCAGTGCCACAGCAGGGGAGCTGCAGGGGCGGAGCTGGTGGTCAGGGCAGCTCAGGGACCCCACTGGCCCTCAAGGCACAGAATGATCTTTCCTTCCAAAACAAGGACAGATGCAAAAGTGATTTTCCACCTGAGCCCAGAGGGTGCCGGCACCACGGGACTGGACAAGGCCGAGCAGGTGGAGCTGCTCAGAGGCTGAGCTGCTCTGCGGTGCCTGCTGCCTGGGGCAGGCTCTCAGGCCTGGCTCAGGTAGCCTCAGAGAGACCCTGAAGTCACTTGCACAGTAGCAGGGCGCTGGCGGGGCGGCCTAACTGCCACCCCCACAGCCCCCGGCGTCACTCGGCCTCCTGTGCACGACCAGGAGGGCGGAAGGGCCGGGAAGCCAGGGGTATCCTGGGCCAGCACAGCCCATCTAGGGGCTCCCCAAGAAGCCCGCCAGCTGGCCCTGCTCCCCCACAGCCCAGACACAGCCCAGAGAGTGCGGCGAGAGCTCAGGACTGCACATCTTACAACCTACCGTCCGGCTCTGCACCCTGCTTGCCGCTCCGCAGGTGGTCCCAGGAGACAGCCCGGCGCTGGAAAGCCCTCCGAGAGGTCCGGCCGAGCCTCCAGACCCGGCCCGGCTCCTCGGCTGCGCTACCCCTGGGCAGAGGGCCAGGGCTGGCCGGCTAATCCACTCCCCACACGCCCCTCACGCTTTTCCAGACGTGAGCGGGACCCAGCCAGGGCAACAGGCGCACTCGGAGGGAATCTGAAGACGCCAGTGGAAAAGTATGCGCTGTCCGGTCGCAACCCTCCAATTTGTCTCTGCGGAGGCCTCCAGCCCCGCCTCGGGCCACAGACCTGCTGACTCAGGTCTCCCCAGCAGCTGAGGGGGCAGGGATCCCGCCAGGGCCTGCTCCGGCTATCAGTCTGTCAGTCTGACTCTGGGAGTGGCCTTTGCCCTCTTGGGGTCCCCCACAAAACGGGGTCGGGGTTCGGAGAACAGAGCACTTTCCTGGAGCCCCTAAGACCACCCTCCCCAGCTAACCACAGAGGCGCCCTGTACTTACGGGTGCAAAGTGGGGGTTCGGGGCAAACCCAGTGCCACTTACAGTGCCCACACCTACCCTGAGCGGCTCGTCCATCGCCGTCGGCGAGGTGGCCGCCCGCCGGGACCCACACCAGCCTGCGGCACCCGCACACAGGAGCGCTGAGCACGAGCCGCCCGGGGCCGCTGTGCCGCCGTCCCCTGAAACGGCCTGCTCCTCAGACCCCTGACCTGTCCAGCATGGCGGGCCTCCACGCTGGGTCCGCTGGGCCTGTTGCGTCCGTAAACAACCCCTGGGGGTTCTCGTGTGCCAATCCCGGAAACCACAGGAGGGAATGAGGGCAAGAAAGCCAGCTGCGGCTCAGGAAAGAGCACACAGCACTCACCCAAGCCGGGGACTTGCCCCTGCCTCACCCAGGCTCCAAGCTGCCCACCCGAAAGGTCCGTCTCAGGAGGGACAGGCGCTGCTGACCTGCCCTGGGGAAAGCTGTCCTCTCCCCAGTCCCACAGCCAGTTGGCATCCCCACCCGACGGAATGCCTCAGCCTTGCTGTCTGCCCGGTGCGCTAATGCCTGCCTGGGCTGGAGGCCTCCCTGCAATGCCCCCCACTCCCACCGCCATGCAGGCCGAGGCCAGGCCCAGACACCCTCGAGAGCAGCAGAGACAGCTGTGACCACGGTAGTTACAACTTCTTGTGACGGTGCGAGCGAGCTGTGTGGAAGGATTTCCCTTCTCCCCTTGGTGGCCAGGAAGCTTGGGAATTTTCACCTCAACAGAAAGACCTCGGGACCCTGCAGATCTCTGTTCTGCACTATTTCCCCCCGCTAAGTCAGGACGTCTAAACTGTACTTTTCCTGGTCCTGACGTTTTATTGTTATTTAAAAGTTTTCAATCATATTGCGGTCATTATTAGTTATTGGATTGTGGGTATTTCTTAAAGGCTGTTGCAAATATTTTGGGAAGGAAGAAATGTTTCTATAGTTTACACATCAGGCAGAGGGGCGGGAAGAGAGACACTGCTAATTCCTGACACTTTTAAGTGAAAACCTGCTCTTAGGTTTCCTACACGTTCAAAAGGGCCTCTGCCCCTAGGCCCACCCCCCAATCCTGGCACCACCCAAGCCCCCTGACAGACAGGAGACTGCCGAGGGCCTTGCCTGAAACCACACACGGTCCCGTGTGTGTGTGCGCGCGTGTGCGCGCTCGCCTTCCAGGCTGCAGAGGCGGGAGTCAGGAGGGCGGGGACCCCGTCCCCCAAGGGCAAGGAGTTCTGCTGTGCCTCCGCCTCGGTGGGGGCCTCCCTCCCAGGCATGCCCCATCCGTGGCCGTGGCACAGACCCCAGCAGCAGCGACCATGTCCAGGGCTGCCACGCCAGCCCTGTGCTTCGGAATCGCCTCATCTAATGCTCTCGCCTGCCCTGCGAGGGCCTGCAGTGGGCGCTCTGGGCCGGAGGTGCAGCCCCTTCTCACTGCTGGGCACCAGGCCTCTCGGAAACGCCCAGTCAGCCCGTGCTGAGTCCGGGCTGAGCCGAGTGGCTTGGTGGCTGCTGCTGACGTCCCCAGAGTCCCACACGGCGCTCTGAAGGACCAGCCATGCGCCCCGCCACGCCGACGGCAAACAGGCCCAGGGAGGCGAGGGGACAGTGCCACGGTCTCCCAGCTGTGCCCCTGCGGCTGAGCAATGAAGCCAATGCTGGTTCCCACGCACCCTGGGGGGGCCGCCAGCCCCTGGCACGCTCCAGCGGGCACTCCCGGCCAGCCAAAGGCCTGCTCCCCTCCCCTTCCTCCCTCCCTCCCCGAGACAGACCCCTTGGGCGTCTCTGGAGAGCATCTTCCTGCCTCTCTCCTACCCCCGGGCCGAGGCTGCCCTGGGCCTCCCAGCGCCACCTCCAGGGTCCGGCCTGCACAGCTCTGCCAGGCAGAGCTGCGTCCACACGCACGTCCCAGTACCTGAGGGTCCTCACGGAGATGCAGTACTTCCACATCAGGCTCCACACGGCGCGGCTGTCGCCCTTCATCCCTGGCGAGGGGTAGAGAGCGGCCAGGGCCCACGGCCTCTGCCCTCTGCCCTGTTCTCCTCCTGGGCAGGGCCCAGCTCCCTTTGCTGGCTGTCAGGTCACTTCCTTCTTCATGGTGGGAAGACGAAAGGAAAAGCCCAGACGCCCGGGGAGAGGAGGAGGTGCTGGCTCCTGGTCACTGCCGGTCCCGCCACCAGCCTCGCTGCGCCCCGGCCAGCCTCTGTGCTGGGAGCTGGGCTGCGCCAGACCCTCCTGGCCGAGGGGCCCTCGCACACCCTGCCCTGTGGCTTCTGCACACCGTGCCCCTGCCTCCTGCCAGGAGACACGGTGGCCGTGGGCCAGGGGAACAGTGAGTCACTCGGGGCGAGCTGCGAGGGGCGTCTGCCGGGTGGGGGAGAGCGGAGAGCCTGGACCCAGGGTCGTCCTGTGTCCAGAAGCTGGTCTGGGACAGAGAGGCTGAGCCTGCGAGGGAGGGAGGTGGGCGGGGAGGCGAGGGCGGGCCCACATCCTCCCCTAGCTCCCCAGAGGCCTAAACCCAACACCGCCCTCCCGCAGCCCGGCCCACCCGAAGCGCAGGCCAGGACGAGACAGGGGCTGCCCTGCCTGCTCCTCAGGAAGCTCGGTGGATGGAAAACAAACAGGAGAAGCCAGGGGGCGCCTGGGAGAGGGGCCAGCCGCCAGGGTCTCCAGGTGGTGGGAGGGGGGTTCCAGCACTGGCAGGTCACTGCCTTGCGCGAGCAACAAGGCTGGGCGGCCAGCCCGTCTTTGGCCTTATCTCCTCCTCGCCGCCTCCCAAGGCGTCCTGGGCACTGGTCTAGGTCGTCCCCAGGGCTGGCCCACGCGTCCAAATTCTCCCAAGGTCAGATCAAGTGGATTTGACCGCCCACTGTTTTACATGCGAGGAAACTGAGTCACACGCTGTCACCAACTTGGGGTGCCGTCCCGGGGAGTCGTGGCAGCTGGCTCCAGGAGGCCACCCCGGAGTGGAGCGGGGGCAGGGGTGGTGGTAGAGGCGGGCTGAGGTCTGGACCTCTCTGTGGAGTTGGGGGTCTGGGCCTGAGCTGGGTGTGGGCATCCAGATTGGGGTCGCAGTGGGAGCCCCACCCTCGCCCCACAGCAGCTGCTCTGAGGCCCAGCCAGGGCCGGCAGCTGGGGCTTCCCGGGCGGAGCCCCCAGGGACACTGACTCACAGCTTCAGTCACTGCGCACAGGACCTGCTTGCCCCCCCACACGGCGGAAGGGCCCCAGAGTGAGGTGGGCCAGGTCCTGGCACCCCAGGGCCCGGGCACCAGACAGCTGCCAGCCATCACGTCCGTGGGCACCGGGCGCCCATTTCCGTGGGCACCGGGCGCCCATTTCAGCCAGGAAGAAAACGCGCTGCCCACAGCAGCCAGGGGGGCTGGAGCGGGGCTGACGCGGGTCTCGGGCCGGTCTCGCTCTGCCCCTGCCTCCCGTCTCTGGCTCGCGCAGGATGGAACCCCATCTCGGATGCCAGCCGGCTCTCACGGTGAGGAGCAGCTTTGGTGCCCCAAAGATGGGAAGGAACGTTTTATATGAAAGTAGGATAAACTTCTACAGAGGCCGCGGCCTCCTCGGGGGCCTGGGAACCCAAATTCTCTGTCCTCGTCAGAAACCATCAGCGGGCCTCGATCCGCCGCGCAGGGCCCCACGGTCCCACGGGAGGCGGCAGCCAGCCTCGGCTTGATGTGACGAATGAGCCGTGTGACAGGAAGCTCTAGGGGCCTGCAGGGCCTGCGCCGGCCTGGGGGAGCTCTTCTTAGCGCATCTCTGTCACTCTTCACACGGGCCCTTTCCTCACGCCACCAGGAGTTCCTTCCTTCCCGAGTTTAACTGGTCTGTTTTCCAATCAGTGGAAGCTTTCTCAGCATCTTTTGGGGTGGGAGACAGCCTCTGTTTACACAGCTCCACCCACTCAGCCCTGTGTTCGCACGTCCACCCTCTCCACCCACCCACCTGCCTCTCCGATTTGCCATCTCTGCGCTCCCTCGCCCGTGGCACGGTCGGACACACCCCGCTCTCCCTTCCCTTCCCATCAGCCATCACTTTATCCCCGACCCAACTTTCTACCAACCTGCTCTTCCTTCTAACCCCGAGTCTGCCCGTCCACCCACCCATCGTCCCACCTGCTCCCTCCGGCCTGGACTGAACCCACTGTCCCCACAGGAACCTTCAGCAATCTCCTTTTCTCTCTGAAGCATCTCTGGACCCTCCTGTCAGTCTTTGGCCCCCAGGTTTCTGTCTCACCCTCGGCAGACCTGAAGCTCCTCTTCCCTGCCCCGCCCTCGTGGTGCCCACTGGCGTCTGGTTCTGTCTCCTGGGCCCTGTGGCACCAGCGCTGGGGTGGAGGCCCTGAGCGTGGGTTCAGCACCAGGGACAGGTTTCCTGAGGGCCAACTCATCCCACCCGCCTGTCTCAGGCCCGACCGGGCTCCGGGGACGGGCGGTGGCCGGGCCCGAGTCATTGCCGGCGCCTGTCCGCACAGGACACGCTCACCCCTGGGAGCCTCACTCTGCTCCTCTGCAGAATGGGGCGAGCGCTCCCAGCCCCTTGGCAGGGGGAGTCCAGGCCCCGGAGCTGTGGGGCGGTGCCCTGATCTCTCAGGGCCTCTTCCGCAGCACAGGAGCCGATCTCAGCGGTCACTTCAGAAGCGCCAGCCCCGTGGGGCACGTGGGAGGTGCTCGTGACGCCGGGGACGGCGGAGGTGGGGGTGCCACACGGTCCATCTGCCCGGAGACATCTGCACCCCCAGCTGCTCCCACCCTAACCACACCGTCCAAGCTGGGCTCTGCGGAGGGCCGGCCGGCCCGGTGACTCACACAGCCCACTGGGGATGAAGTCACTGCCGCCCAGGCAGAAAAAGGCCATGTTTGCTCCCTGGGAGATGCAGATGCCACGGTGGACTTGGCCGCGAGGGCAGGACACAGCTCGGCTAGCGCTCACTAGAGAGACTGGTCCCAGTGGTGGAAGAGGGGGATGGCAGGGAGGAAGACCCCCTTTGGTGTGGAAATGGGGGTCCTCGCTTCTGGAGCCCAAGGTCCAGCCTCCAGACCCAGCTCGTCCCTCTGCAGGGGTCTCAGGAGCTCTGAACGACCCGCGTGTGTGGGTGCGCACTCGTTCCTGGTGCGCTGGCGGGGAGGGGCCGAGGCCGCTGACCCAATCCCGCCCCATGGCCGAGTGTGCGTGAGGGTGTCCGGCCCACGGGCCGCCTCTTGCTCCTTTGCACCAAGAGTCCTGAGCTCGAGCTTCCTCCCCACTCGCTGGGTCTCTGCGTCCATCTCCCGGGTTCTACCTGAAAGGCTGCTCTAACCACCCCCTTCACCGTGGCCAGCTGTCACCCACAGGGCGAGGCCACGCCTGAGCGGGGCAGGCAAGGCCGTCTGCACTGAACATCGGACCCGCTGCTGCCGCAGCCACAGCCCCCGCCCTCCAGCGCCCAGCCCGGGCATTTGCACAGCTGCTCTGGGCCTATGGACGGTCAGGCCCCGCCACTGCTTCCTCGGGGATGTGACCTCTGGGGACCCTGGCAGGAGGAGAGCAGGAGGCGGACGGGGGAGGGCAGGTCTGGGCACAAGGGCCTCAGCCCCTCCTCTCCCGCACCCCTGCGGCCACGCTACCCGGAGGCCGTCTCTGCGCACAGCTCTCTGGGCTGAGGTCCCCGGGCCGCCCTCGGCCCCCCCGCTCTTGCCAGTCCAGGCGCTACACACACCAAGAAGCTCCCTTCACACCCCCCCTCCCCGGCTGCAGCCCCACCCAGCAGAGCTGCACACCAGCACCTCTCATGAGTCCTGTTTCCTGCCAGGGCCCACATACCACCCTTGAAAGCCCCTCCAAAGCCGCTGCCCCGAGGAAGCCACTCATTTGTTCGTTCCTTCACCCGCTCGACACGTACTGGCTGCCTCGCTCGGTGCCAGAGCAGCGGGGATACGGCGCAGGGGAAGATGGCGGCGCCTGGCAGGGCGGGCGGGAGTAACCAGCACCCAGTGGATGGAGAAAGGTGGGTTGTGACCTGTGCCATCGAGAAGGCAACGAGACAGACCTTCCCTGGTGACGCGCCTCCCCTGGCTCCCCGCCCACGTGCCCTGTGCTCTCCGATCCCCGAGCCGGGCCACGCGGCTTCTCGCCTTGCACCGGCTGTGTCAGTGTTTGTGCAAAGTGTGGGGCGCATCGGTAGCTCAGTTCTCTGCACACACTAATGGAATCATTCTCTACCATAACTCTAAATGGAGGCATCCTTAGTATCTCCAGCTCTTCCCCCACCCCCTTTTTAAACAAATGAACAAACTGAGCTTCAGCCCCCCCTGCCCAGGATGATGTCTACACCCAGCTCTGACTCCAGAGCCAAAGCTCTTCCTCCTGCTTCAGCGAGAACAAAGTGAGTCAGCCCTCGTTTACATTTGCAAGTTTCCAGTGGTGCCCAGGTCCGGGCCAGGCGCAAGGCAGGCCCCAGCACACATGCCCAGGTGGTCAAAGGCCAAACCTTCACCCTCCTGCATCCGAAGGCACATCTATCTGCCTTGTGAGAAAGGGCCCTGGGCTGCCCCTCCCTCCCAGCGGGGCTCAGCGCGTCGGGTCACGTGGGAGCAGGGCAGGGCCCACTCCTCTGGGTGGTGCGCCTCAGTCCCATCTTGACTCAGGGCTCAGGCCGGGATGCCTCTGACCCAAGCTGGCTTCTGGGAAGAAGCCAGAGGAGACCTTGGCGAAGTGCGTCGCGGGGAGCACAGGGCCAGCGTCTCGTCTGGGTGTGCGGGGCCCTGCTTTTCTCGACGTGGTTGAAGGCACAAGGGCAGAAGCACGGGCGCAGGGGGAGCTGCTGTTTGGACCAGGCGTGGTCTGGGAGGTGCGGGCCAGTGACTGGACTCTGGAAGCATTCCCAGAGCAGAGCTGGCTGGGGTTGCCGAGGGATGAAGGCGTGAGAGAACAGAGGAGCAAAGATGAGGTCCAGGTTCTGGCGTGAGCATCTGGGAGATGGTACGGGGACGCGGGCACTGCTGTGCGAAGCAGGTGCGAGGTATGACCGGGAGGGACGGGGTGCGAGTGCCTTGCCCGGTCTGAAGGGACAGTCGCTGCTCCGCAGGCACAAAGGCTGCTCTTCAGAGCAGATCCTGACTCTGGGCTGAAAAGCACTTGAGCTTCAGACGCCTGCAGCCAATTCAAAGTCCGGCGCCACGTGCCCCAACCCATCCCATGCCGCGGGCTGCACTTGGTGTCTGGTCCCCGGGCTGCCTCTTGTCCCTTCTCACCGAGGTCGCTGCGCTCCAGGAAGAGGCGCTTGTGGCCCCTCAGAGCCTCTGTGTGTCTGAGCAAAGCAGACTGGAAGTGACCTGAGGGCGGGTAGGAGGTCTCCTTTGCAGTTTCTCATGCCCCAGCACCCCGCCTGCCCGGAGGAGGAGTGAGCGAGCGGACACCTGCGGGTGAGCGAATGCGATGCCTCTGCCTTGCGTGTGGCATCGAGAAGCTGAGGCCCCGGGAAGGCAGTGACCTGCGCAGGGCGGGCCTGGGCCGGGGCCTGCCCAGCCTGGCTGCTGTCCCTCAGCTGCCGGGGCGGGCGGGCAGGAAGCGTGAAAACAGCTGTGCGATCTATCAAGGTCTGCCACGGGAGGGCGAGCAGGCCCTGGGCCGCCCCGCGTGTCGCCGTGGGGGCTGGCCCGGTGGGCCCCTCCCAGGGATGTCTGCAGGAGCCTTCCGCGCTGCCTGGGGTAGGGGCAGAGCCAGACCCTAGGGTAGGCCCCTGCACAGGCTGACCGGGCCAGGTGAAGGCCCAAGGTCAGGGTCTGCCATCAGGGTCCTCGAGGGCCCTCTCCTGAGAGTTCTGACCCAACCCCCTTTCGGCCGTGGGGAGGAGACTGCAGGGGTGAGGGCCGAGCCTCCGGCTGCCGCACAGGGACTCAGACGGAGCAACCGAGGCCTGAACCAGCCCCCAGCGCTGGATTCGGAGTCGGAGAAGTGGTGTCTCAGAGGTGCGAAGTGACTTGCTTAAGGTCACAACAGTGGGGGTTGGGGGGAGAGGGGAGCAGCAGATCCGGGCCTGCGGGCAGGGTCTGACCGCAAGACCGACCTGTATCTCTTCCTCACCGCTGAGCGGCAGTGGGGGCCGGGGGTCTTCCTAAGCCATTGTTCACATCCCCCCCACCTCATGTCCTCATCTGAAAAGAGGGAGCAGCAGAATCTCCTTCCAGGGAGCCCATTGCCCTGAGGTAACAAGACCACCCACCCTGAGAGAGTCGATGCCGTGCAGACATGTTTTGTGAACGAAATGGAAGATTACGGGTAAGAAGCCGTGCTCCTCTAGCTTCTAGTCTTCCCGTTTTCTAGGTATGGCGAGCTTTAAAACTTCTAGGGTGAGACCATTTCACTATTATCCAATATTTAAGATAGGTTTTTTTTTTTTTTTAAAGATCCATCCATCCATGCATACAAGCACTGGGGTACAGGCCAGAGGTGTGGGGGGCGGGTGAGAGGATTCACCACAGACAGAGCGGGGAGCAGAACAGGCAGATCAACGGAAG
>JAGFMF010011663.1:7804711-7898243 GCA_019455555.1 Galemys pyrenaicus | reverse complement strand
TCCCCTCCCTGGCCGGCAGCAGGGATCGAACTCGTGCTGCAGTGGCTGAGGTTTGCTTCATAGTGCGTTGCTCAACCCACTGCGCCACCAGGGAGGCCCACTATTATCCAATATTAATACCCAACGGCTAGTAAGTGCTTAGGGGGCCCGTGCACTACGTGGATGACGCACAGACTGCTTGGGTGCATCCTGGGAAGTCGGTGCCCTCACTATCTCATCTATCAGGCAAGGGACCTGTGGCGCGTAGAGGTTTACAAACATGCCCAGAGGAGGATAAATAAGAGCTAGCAGGACTAGGGTTTTGAATCCAAGCAACTCTGCTGCACTGCGTGTGCTATTGCTACTCTCAGCATAACTTTCTTAGTCTGGTGTGGAAGTCCTTCTTGAAGTCTAATCTAAATCTCTCTTGCTGCAGGCTGTGCCCATTCCCTTGTTTTTTCTTAGTCAAAGGAGAAAAGCTGCTCCCTTGAACCCCTATTCTGTACTGAAAAGCCCACATTCTTTGGTCTCTGGCTCCCAGCCTCATGGGTCTTGGCAGCAGGGCAAGTTACCCCAAATGGACTGCCAGTCATAACCTCCCGCCAGAACCTTGCCCACTGCTCCCCTCTATGTGCATGCAGTCCCCATTCCATCGTCACCTTTTCCTTACGGCACAGACGCTGTGGACAGCCTAGTATCTCATTTAACAGGATTTACTATGTTCCTTAAAAGTCAACTGGCTTAAAAAACAGAATCCAAGTCCAATCAAACGCCTAGATCTAAGTTCCAGTTAATAGGCACCACGGGAGGCAGAGGGACAGGTGAGAGGACACAACTAGGAGAGATGATCTGCTAAAACCAGAGTGTGCGAAGTGACAGAGGAAAAGGGCTGCTTTCTTCATCCGATAAATTGCAGGGATGAAGAAGGAAGGGGGCAGCTGGGTAGGGGGCATAAGAGACCAGGTGGTATATGGATCTCATTAGGGTTTGAACAGGTTGACAGTAAAAAGACTTTTTAAGAGGCTGTTTGGGAAAACTGAATGTGAAGAGTCACATGGAGCGGGTGGGAGCAAGATGACAGTCCCAGACAAGCCCTGGATCCGCTGGCGCAGGTTCACCTGGGGACGCGAGCCTTTCTCTGCTTCCAACTCTTCAGACTCCCAGCGATGAAAAGTAAAGCACAATGCACAAAAAGCTAAATTAACTGGCTTTCCCCGCTCAACGCTGAATACATTTATTTTAAAAGGAAACTTTATATCACTCCCCGAAATGGAAAACTAGTATCACTTGCTGTAAGTTGAAGGTTACCATGAAAACAAGACAATGTTATTCAATTTCAGGCAGATACTGTTTCCTGCCAAAGGTGCGAGCCTAAAACCCGCCCTGTCTTTGTCCCACAGAAGCCCGAGGCGGCGAGAGCACACTGAGCCGCTTTCCCCCACCTGGACCGCGACACTGGCCTGCAGGTGAAGTCCAGGGAGCACTTATCACCCACCGCTACTCCCGACAAGTTTTTTGGGGGGCAGTGGGAAGAACCTACAGCAGAGAGAGGCTTGGCAGTTGGTCTTTGTGAAAATTTAGGCTGAACTATGCATCGCACGACCCAGAAGCTCTAGCGCTGGAGTCCAGATGAGGGAGCTGAAGGCCAGGGCTGGCAGGGCATACAAGCTGTCGTGGAGTCCGGGGTTGGGGTGCACCAGGTTTTCTGGCCACCGAGCCGTACCCTGTTCACAGACCTTTAATTGTGTGCTGCGCACCAGGGGTGGCGGGTGGGGGTGGACTGGTGGAAGTCCCAAAGAGCAGTGGGAGAGGCGCCTTAAGCAAACAAAGGAGACAGAAAGAGATGGGGGTGCTAAGAACCAAAATGGGGGGCAGGGTGTGAAAGATAAGAGACAGGGCATAGGGGAGGGCCTCTGAGGAAGTATCATTCACTGATCTGAAGGACTGAGGAAGCAGAGGGGGGAGCTGGGGGCAGAGGCTTGGGGGAAGCGAGAGAGGCAGAGAGGCGCAGTGTGCAGCAATTCAGGACTTTTTTTAAGCTTCGTATTTTGAATTAGTTACAGACTTACAGAAAAGTTGCAAAAGCTACAAAGAACCCTTGTAAAGCCTTCAGCCAGATTTCCCACAAGTTAACACTGTATCCCATTTACTTTATCACATTCTCTCTGTCCCCCACTTGTGCAAGCACACCCACACATGCAACACACGCATTTTTTTTATTGTTTGAGAGTAAATGGCCCACCTCCAACCCACACGACTTCAGAGTGTCTTTTCTAAAATTAAGGACACTTTCTGACATAATCAAGGTACGGTTTTCAAAGTCAGAGCATTAGATTGATTCAGTCCTACTATCTCATCCTCAGATCTCATTCAGAGCTGCAAAGTGACCTAATGAGATGCTCAAAGCAGAAACAATCCCTGATTCTTACAAAAACCCAGAGGGAAACGCGTTGTCAGGATGGCCTTCCAAGGAGAACAGCCAGCCTGGCCCTCTGGAAGTGGACAACGCAGGGCGGCTCAAGGGGGCGCGACGGGGAGTCCCTGCCGTGACCCTGCCTGGCGGCTGAGCACCCCAAGACGCTCAGCATCTGCCTGGCAAGCCCGCAGCCTGATGCAGAAGGAAAAATGTGCACCCTTGATGTCCCCAGACACCCCCTGTATTTATGACCAAGTGAAAAGTTACTAAAGCTTTAAAGTCAAAGGAAAAAGCAGCAGCCACACAGCCTCCACCCTGGCCGCCCTAAGAGCCAGCACATTACTGTCAATCAGCCTAGAGCACCTGCGGGGTAGGGGAGCTGCCCCCCAACTACCACAGGGCAGCAAACATCTGTCCTTCTGTGGAACGCTGGCATTTTGTTTACTTGATTGCCAAGCTTTCTGGTGCA
Organism: Galemys pyrenaicus; assembly: GCA_019455555.1. Taxonomy (NCBI): domain Eukaryota; kingdom Metazoa; phylum Chordata; class Mammalia; order Eulipotyphla; family Talpidae; genus Galemys; species Galemys pyrenaicus. Next base: position 7,895,379 of record JAGFMF010011663.1, on the reverse strand, counting down.
GCCTCACTCGCCTCCCCTAGTCCCAGCCCTGACTGCTCACGCACGCTGCACACGTGGCTCTGCTGTGGGTGCAGAGCATGTGTGCACCACACGGGCTCGCCAGCTCATGGGGAGCCTGAGGGCGGGTCCCCGTGCTATGGGTCAGGGAGAGGAGCTCCTTAGAACTTTTAAATTTGCTTTTTTTGAATGGGTTTTGTTATTTGCCACATTAAGACGAATATGTAAAACTTTTAATGGAAAGGAATTTTAATATAATTAGGGTACAATATAGAAAGGATAAAGAACATAGTTATTAAGTTAAGTAATTAAAGTTACCCATTTTTTTGAGGGTAAAAATTTAGCTAAGTAGGATTGGCCCAAAGCAAGGCCTAAAAGCCTGCCACACGTTTAAAGGACTTTTCAGTGGAGACCCATAGAAAAGGGTCAGAAGGAATCAGACAAATCTGAGAGGAAAAGAGTAAAATAAAAATCAAGATGAAAGCTGCCATTGTTAACCTCCCCGCGGGTCTCTCACCCACATCTGTTCCAACCAGTCAGAGACCAAGAAGCAAGCTCAGTTTCTCCACAGGTCCCTCTGCTCCATGTGCCTCCTCCAGGTCTCCTTGCTGCTCTCCACCCTGCTTCCTGCTTCCTCCCTTCCTTCTGTCCCCCTCTCTGCAGAATTTTTTTTTTCCTGCTCAGCTTCACCTACTTAGGGCGGAACTGGGATTCTGGAACTTCCCCCTCTCCCTGGGACGACCCTGTGACACCTGCACCCACTTCCGCAGAAGTTTGCCAGGGCGACGGCCAGAGAACTGCAGACGGTCAGGCTCATACAGAAATCAATTTTCTTTTTCTTTTTGCAGTTCTGGAGGTTAGACATCTCCCACATGGGAGTCTGAGGGGTGGGTTTCTTCTGAGGCCACTTTGGCCTGCTCACTATGCCCTCACCTGGGGTTTTAGAGGGCTTTCCAGGTAAAGAGAAGCAAGAGGACACACACACACACACACACACTGTAAGCACCTGGATCCTGTGAGTATGGAAGCCTACAGCTGGAGTCCCACACTTGAAGGAGTCGCCAGAAAGAGCTGGTGGCTCAGCCTCTAAGTCCAAAAGCAGGGAAAAAACCTGACGCCACAGTTGGAGGGTATTCTTCACTCAGTCTTTGTTCTAGTCAAGCCTTCCACTGACTGGATGAGGCCCCCCACGGGGAGGACAACCTCTCTCCTCCAGTCCACGGATTCAAATGTCATCTTGTCCAGAAACACCCTCACAGACACACCCAGAAAACTTTTGTTAAGCCAAATCCCCGGCTCTTCTGTGGCCCTGTCAAGCTCACACATAAGCGGCCTGTGCCGGGGTCTTCCCCTGGGGGTCTGTGCCTCACTCTCCCCTTTCCATGAGGACACTGACCCTACTGAATGAGGGCCCCGCCAGCGAGCTCATTGCACCTCAGCGGCCTCCTTGAAGGCCCTGTCTCCAAACAGTCACCTTCTGTGGTGCACAGGGCGAGGACTTTAATTTGGGGAGAGGGGACACAGTTCGCCCCACTATAGGCCCCGACAGCAGAAGGGTCTCAGCTCTCTGACATTTGGGTCCAGGTCCTTCCTGCTCGGAGTTGCCTGGCACCGGAAGCCCCGCAGGGGGCACGGCCGTCCCCAGGAGGTGCGTCCAGTGAATGCCCAGACATGGCCGAGGGGCAGACAGCCACTCAGTGCGATTTAATCTCATTAACACAAATTAACCTAAATGTAGCAATTACTGAGGGCAGGATGTGTGTGGTGGGGAGAGCCCAGCAAGGATGTTCTCAGTAAGCCGCCACGCTCTTCTCCGCAGCCTCCGGTCCCCAGGACAGAGAGGACGCCAGGAGCAGTCCTGGGAAGGCACGGAGCCCGAGGCCTGCCCGCGGCAGCACCTCCCCTCCGCGCTGTGTGGATGTGCTGGCATCCGAGCAAGGACAAGCCGGAGGAGGAAGCAGCCTTGTTCCGCTCAAGGACATCAGTTCCTCTAATCTGGGGCCCGTTTGGCTCCAGCTACTTGCTTGTTAATTGCGCACTGATTATTCGGCAGAAGGCAGGCGGCTCAGGCCCCGACACCAGTCAAACGAAGCCTTCCGGCGTCACAGCTCCCCTCCGCCTCGCTCCGGCCAGCAGCGGCGGGGGCCAGGAGGGCCTGCTCGTGGGGGGCCAGGGCAGTCGGCACCCAGCGCAGTCTCCTTCCAAACAGCCCCCCCATGTCACTGGGGCCTGGCCTCCACAGCACAGGGCTTGGTGGGGGCCAGGGGGGCCTGAGTGTCCCTCGGGCTTTGTGACACCAACAACAGGACGCAATAGCAGTGCTGCTGTGACTCCTGTGAAAGGTGGGGCGCTGCCCACCTGGCGCCTCTCTCGAGGGCCTGCTCCGGGAAGCCGGCAACCCAGCAGCCGGCCACGAGGGAGGCCCTGGGCAGCGGCAAGGTGCGTGGGCAGGTGACTGAGGGCGCTGCTGCCACACGGAATGGGCCCCACCCAACCGCAGAGCCATGGAACAAGCAGGACTGGCCTTATTTAAAGCCACAGGGTCCACAAGGTCCCCGAGCTGCCACAGCAGGGGGGGAGAGTCAGCCTTTATTGTGCGGCTAATGAGCGAGGGCAGCCCAGGGCTGTGACCTCAGCCAGCCACTCTCTGGCTCTGGGTCTCTGTTTCCTTGTCTGAAATGTGAGGGAAACAGCAGCATCTCCAGACCAAGGCTGCGGTGAGACTCAGGGAGCGGAGAAGGCACACAGGTGGTAACTGCATGGAGGGGGCCATAGCGGCAATGGTCACCACAGGGCAGTGGTCACCACAGGGCAATGGTCACCACAGGGCAACGGTCACCACAGGGGCCGCCTGCTTCAGCACTGCATGCAGAGGCAACACCTCCGGGGCGCACTCAGCCAAGCCCTGCTGCACCCAACTGAGCCTCCAGTCGACAACTGAGGCCTGGGGCCTCTGAGCCTGCTGGGGTGACCTTGGAGCCCCTGACCAGCCCGCAGCTGCTGACTGGCCTGCTTCCGGGACGGCTGGCTGGAGCAGTCAGTCCACCGCCGTCTGACCGTCCACCGTGCTGTGGTTTGGGGGTTCTCTCCAAAGTGAGTCTCTGTACACGTGTTATAGGTACACCTGGCCTCATCTTTTGCAGCAGACACGGTCAGTGAAACCTGCCAACAGGCAGTGAGTCGACAGCTCACTCTGAACTAGACCCCATCGAAAGCATACAGTAGCCGCCACCAGCACACTTGGAGGCGGAAATCAGGTCGAGGGGCAAGAGGAAACACGGCCTTATGGTCACCCTTGGGGTCCCTCACTGCAGAGGGCCTGGAACTACATGCAGGCGGAGGGAGAGGCACATCACGTGTCATCCTCCACTGGGGATGCCTGGGCCCGAGCAGAGCCGTGGAAGGCTCCCACACCGTTTAGTCTTCTCTTACCCTCTCTCTCTATCCTTTTTACTTTAAAAGTATCATCTGGCTTTTTAACACCAAGTCTTGGCAAGAATCTAGAGACATGAGGACTTGCACCCTCTGCTAGTGAGGATGGCCAGGGCTACAGTCACTCTGGAAAGCAATTTTGCAAAGCCCGGAAGCATTAAAGCACATAAGGAGCCACGTGCAAAAGTCTCGCTGTAGCCCTGCCTGTAACAGCAAAAACGGGAAGTCACCTAGATGTACACCAGCAGCAGGACAGGTATTTAAATTGGGGCACGTGCACCAAGCAACCCAACAATACTATACACCAATGAAAATGAATGGATGAGGACTACATTGCCTTATGATGCTTAACGAGGGGGGCGCCTTTTGAGATTTGTGTTGTGAGACAGCTTTGTCACCGTATGAATGTTACAGAGTGTAGTCAGCCAACCCTAGAGGGTCTAGCCCACTATTCCTCTACGCTGTTCAGTGTCGCTTACTGGGACCACCGTTTTATGTGCAGACTCTCAATGACAGGAACATCATTAGGTGATGCCTGACTGGACAGAGCAACACGGATGACTCATCAGTATCAGTAAAGCAATATGTGAGAAAAGCAAGTTGCTTCTTGAACAGATACCCATGATGCTAACAGTACTCTTTGTGACAGGCAAAAAGTGGAAGCCACCCGCATGTCTGGTGATGGAGAAATGGACAAACAAAATGGGGCATATATGTACAATGGAATACTAGTCAGCCCTGAAAAAGGAAGACAATTCTGACTCATGCTATGACACTGATGAGCCTTGAGGACATCAGGCTAACTCAAAGAGCCAGTCACAAAGGACAAATACGAATGACTCCGCTTACATGAGGCACCCAGAGCAGTCAAATTTGCAGAGACAGAAAGCAGAATGGAGGTCAGCTGGTGTTTGGGGAAAGGGCAGTGGAGAAATAGCATTTCACGGGAACAGCTTCAGTTTGGGAAGATGACAATTTCTGCAGATGGTGGTGCTGATGTGTACACAACAGTGCGATGTCCCTCATATCACTGAACTGACACTGAAAGGCGGTCGGTCAGTCTTATGTGTACTCACCACAATTTTCAAAAAGCAAAATGTGGAATATGGTATCATTTCTCTAATGTTTAAAAACACGTAAAGGGCCTCCCTGGTGGCGCAAAGGGTTGAGCACCGCACGCTGGGGTTTCCACAGCCACTGCAGCATGAGTTCGACCCCCTGCAAGGGAGCTGACCCACACGGCGCAGCAGACCTCTCCTGCCTTGCCTGTGCTCCCCTCAGCAGTCCATCTGCCTGTTCTGCTCCCCACTCTGTCTCCGGTGAATCCTCTCACCCGCCCCCACACCTCTGGCCTGTTCTTGTGTGCATAAATAAACAAAATCTTACCAAACAAACAAACAAACATGTAAAACCACCTTTCCTGCCAGCAGAGTCACACAACTGCATATGGGAAACACTCCCAGGCTGGGGGTGCTGCTTAGGTTCAGCTCTGGGGAAACAGGCGTGGCGTGGGCTGGAGGGAGGGTCTTGGGGCCCTCCACCACCGTGCAGCGTTTGCTTCTGAAGCCTGCTGATGGCTACAGGGCTCTGCATTTCCTTTGCACCCAACCATTTCATGAACAGCCCCCGCAGTCTGTCGAGCCCTGGGGGTTGGGGGGAGGGCCGCGCCCTCCAGCAAAGACCTCAGTCCGAGCTGAAGGTGGCTGAAGGGACACCCGCCAAGGCCAGTGCAGAGGGCTCTGGAAACATCCCTCCAGTTTTGTTTCTTTCTTCCAAGCATCACTCCTCCCACAACCTCAGCCCCTGGCAGGGTTCCAGGATTATTTTACATTAATTTAAGATCACTAATGAAGAATAATTAACAGCTTCAAGGGAGCCTGGCACACCCTGTGTTTAGAAGTGGTTAATTATGCATTGTCTGCAAAACACCCTTTTCATACTCCTAAGTTTTGGGTCCCGCTTTAAACAAGGGAACATGGCGTCAGGACAGAGCCGCGAGGTTCCATTCGCGGGACATCCTGCAGACGGCCGCAGGGGCGAGGAAGCCGCCGCCCCCAGGGCCTACTAGGCGCTTGCCTGACACCGACCCTGTCCGCTCCCGCGGGCGGGCGTGTGAGAGGTGGTTTGGCACCCCGGCCCACGGCACAGGGGCGCAGCCTGCTTGGGTGAAAGGTGCCTTGTAAGAGCCCGCCAGGGCGGGGGCTGCCCATGAAGTCAGTTCGTGTCCACCTGACCGATGCGCGCGCGCCACTGTGTGCGGACACTGCGTGTGGTGGCTGGAAAGGACTGACCCGAGCCGAGCATCTTACTTGCTGGGGTCCAGTCGGAGCCCCTCCGCCGGCTGCGTGCGGTCCTGCGCTGTGACTGCCCTGAGAAGTCCCGAGGTGCCACTGAGAGGCCACGTGGCCGGGGCACATGTCTCCTGCCTGCGCTCTGGCTCCTTCACCTGAAGGTGGACGGCATGTCTCCAGCTCCATGGGGGTGGCGCGGAGGCCGGGCTTAGCGGCGCCCCCATGGAGCTGGTGCTCAGTGGGCCTCGGCGCTAGTGTTGCCCTGACATGCGCCTGGACCTCACCCTCACCTTCCACCATTTCTGCATCAAGCCAGGTTGGCCCTCCTTCCCTGTGTTTGCTTACGCCGTGCTCACAACCCACGGTGAGCCCTTCCCTGTCTGGAAAAACCCCAATCCTACATCCAGGCTTGGCCACCTCCTGCGGGAAGCCTTCTTTGATTTCTCCCAGATGGTCATCCTCATGCTGCTGGCATTCCTGTACTGCCTGTTTATTCCCACCCTTAACTTCTGTGGCTTATAGGGTATCTCCTTCCCTGTGCAGACACGAGTTCTTTGAGGACCATGTCCCACTTATTCTTGGGCCATAGTCAGGACTTGAGAAAAGAGGACCCTCTGAACATGAACCCCCTTTACAGTGGCCAGGGGTGAAGGGGGCTCTCACCAGTTTCTCCTGGAGGCTGAGCCAGTCCTCTCATGGGATGCTTCTTGGCTAGCCACTCCTTCCCTAAAACCCTCCCTAAAATCCTCCACGGCTCCCCATGGCAGTGCAGGGCCCAGCTCCCGGCCTGGACGCCCACCCTGGCACACCTCCCTTGCCCTCCCCGTACCATGGCCTCTGACTGCCTGAGCCCCTGCCTCGGAAAGCCTCAGGGTTTTTCCCTGTCCCTACCCTTCCCAGCCCGGCCAACAACTGAGAACTCCCCACCCCCTTCCTGGCCCAGCCAACGCTCCCAGACACCTTGCCGACCACACGGCTGTCACCTTCACGAATCCCCGGGCCCAGCCCTGCTCCTCCATCAAGGCTCTGATGCCACTCCCCCCGAGTTCAGCGGGGACCCTGGCAGTGGGCGGTGCCATGCCTCTTCCATTGCTACCTCACCAGGGACCCTGGGTGCTGAGCGCTCTGAGTTGTGGGGTGCCTTAGAGATTCATCTTGGGACAACTAAACGGGGTCCAGGTCAAGCAGCCGCTCTTACTTGGACACCTGCCTTTGGGCTTCTGCTCACCTGTGCTCACCTGCGCAAAGGTGAGGTTCAGATGCCGCCTCCACAGTAAGGCGAGTACAACAACCCAGAGGGCAGACAGTAATGCAGAGCCAGGAAATCCCAGGGGCCCAGAATCCCAGGCGCCCAGGGCTACAGCAGACTCTTGGGTGGAGCGGGAAGGTTGCTGCCCGCATCGGGGGTGGGAGGCCCGCTCCAAACCAGCGTGGCTGTGCTGATCGGATGCGAGACGGCCCTCTCTCCTGGCAACCACCCAAGAGCGGGGACTTCCTTTCTGAGGCTGGCGTGAGACCCTCGGCGGCCGCCTCCTCTAAAGAAAGCTACTGGCAGAGGAAAGAAAAGCTCCCACACTTTCCCAGAACCCCTGGCATGCTAATAGCCGCCGACTTCACAGAGTGTGAAATCGGGAAAAGCTAATTCCTTCAGAATAGCAGGGATTCGAATTCCCTCCTCCCAGGTCTTTAATTACGTGCCGTGAGGGGCCCACAGAGCCAGCCCACAGCGCCCTTTCTGCTGGCCTGCAGGGGCGTGTCTGCAACCAGGTGTGTGCGGACAGACACACGTGGAAGGTGCGGTTCGGCGTGTTGGTATTCAGGCCTGCGGGGTCTGCAGCCTGCATCGTTCTAGGCAGCTGGCTCCAGATAACAGCACACACCACTGGGTCTAATCCCTGAAGAGGGCAAAACGGTGGCTCAGAGAGGGAAAGTGGCCTGCTCCAAGTCACACAGCAAGGGGACGAACTTGAACTCTGGCCTCCTGACCTCCAGACCAGGGAGCTCACTATTCCGCCCCCCCAAACAAGTTTCAGATCCCGCCTGGGGTGCAAGCGGGCATGTCTGTTGGGCACACGAGCCACCACTCGGGTGGAGGGCTGTGCTGTGACCGAGTCGGGCCACCGACCGCTGGACCCCCACGCTGCCCTCCTGCGGGCAGATCTGAGCTGGGCCCGTCCAGGCCCGGCCCCAGCACGGAACAATGAAACACGGCGCTTGGCCCCAGACACCGGGAAGCCACTTCTCTCAGAAACCCCACCAGTGTCAGAACTGGAGGGAGAGAAGACAATTAAGCAGAGTTGGAAACTGAAGAACAGCAAACGCCACAGCTGTTCTTGGCCAGCGGCGGGGCCTGTGTCCAGATGAGGGCCCCCACCCCAAGTTGGCAGGTTCTGGGGAACTTCCCTGCCGCCCCAGTGCCCTCGCGGCAGAGGTGCCCCCAGAGGGCCAACGTACCTTTTATAGACTCCATGCAACGGCTGCAGGCACAGGAACTGCCAGTAATCCAGGCAAAAGGCCTTGAACTTGAGCATTTTCACCTTTCCGTTTCTGTGCAGACCACCGCGGCACCTCCACCAGACTTGGAGGGAGGCTGGTGGGAGCTGGGGGACTAGTCGCTCTGGCTGCCTCGGTCCCTGCCTGCCACGGAGGCCCCCACTCGCATGGCCCAGCCCTGCCCCGCCAGCTCCGCACACGCCTCCGATACAAAGAGCAGCACACAAAAGCCTAGCAACTCGTTCATGCGGCTCGCCCAGGCAGCCTCACACTGCTGCTGCTGCTGGCGGCTGGCGCTTCTTGGGGGTCCCCCGAGCAAGCTGAGGCAGCCCGGACTGTGCTGAGTTGTGGGGGCCCCTGGTCCAGCATAGTGGGGGGCCAGGATTCTGGGACTCCTGCAGGCCGCTGCGAACTCCTTCTTCCAACCAGGTCCTGGGGCGCCGGGGGGGCCTTGCAAGCACCTGGCCGGGCAGTTGCCCAGCCGCCTGCCCGGCCCGGAGTGGCTGAGGCTGGGAGGACTAGCCGTGGGGGTGCACCAGCGAGGAGGGGGCAAACGAGATGACAGACAGACACTGGCCTCATTTGCCAGTTCAATTACGTTCGGTGGAATCCCAGTTTGGCCTGTGAGAGTGAAAACTCACCACGCAGCCACATGGTGTGGGTGGGAACAGCTCAGCTCTGAAAGGCAGAGGCAGAAAGACTGACAGGGCCGCCCAGCGTGGTTGCCGGGGCGACGGGGCACATTGATAAAATCTAAAATGGAAGTGAAATGACAGCCGCTCATTGGCTGCCAGGAGGGGACTCCCGGCTAGGAGGGGTGGGGGCGGGGTGCGGGGCGGCTGGCTGTGGGCTGTGGCCAGCAGGAGCATTGTTGGGCAGGGGCAAGGGGCAGACAGGGCTCTGAGAGCCTCTCTCCCTCCTCTCCTCCTGGAGGGCCCCTGTCTGCTCTGACACCAGAGGTGGCGGGGACCTTGGCGTCCCCTCTCATGCAGCTGCTTTTGGAATCAAGGCGGAACTCCCAGTCCACCAGCGGGCCTCTGACCTGGCGCCTCCCGACGGGCATACTGCTCTGAGCTCCAGACGCCAACCAACCCCCCTCTGGCACCCCCCACCCCATCCCTTTCTCATCTCCACGCCCTCCCCGGCCTTGGCGGGCTTCACTCTGTCAGGAGCCCTCCCCAGGGCTGCCCGGACACCTCCGCAGAGCCCCTGCCCGCCAGAGCGCCCCTGCTGTCCCCACCTCTGAAGTGGCCCTGTGGACCTGCGCCTCTCTGGCCCCGGCTGCTGCACCGCATCTCCAGGGCCACCACTCCGGGCTGGGCCCCTGCAGGGCCTGGCCACGGCAAGCCCGTTAGGGGCTGTGAGGGTCCCTCACGGGTAGCAGGTTCTCAGAGCACAGAGCAGCCTCCTAGGTACCCACACTCACCGCTGGGACACTGGGGGTGCATGTGCTCGGACACGCACGGACATGGAACGGACATGGAAATGGTGATGTCCTCTCAAGGAGGCCTTGAGAGCCCCACCTCCCACCCCCACCAGAGATGGGGAGACAGGGAAGACCCGGTCCCGTGTGGGGTGGTGTCTGGGGCACCTCCGTCTCAGGCTGGAGCTGGGCCGCGGGGGCCGGCTCCGGGCAAGCTGCCCGGCCTGCAAAGGCTCGCGTGGAACCAGGGGTCCGACTGCAGCCTGGCAGGGCCAGAGAATGAAGCCGCCACCCCAGGAGGGTGTCCGCTCATCTGTCGTTGGCAAACACGTGGTCCCAGAGCACAGGGGCCCAAGCCGACACGGGACGGCTGGCGATGCCTGGAGAGAGTTGGGCTGTCACAACCGGGCAGGGCAGCAACTGGTACCGAGTGACACCGACAGGCGGCCACATAGCTGAGAGTGCCAGGACAGGCCCCTGTGCAGTGAGTGACCCGGCCCCAGTCATCTGGTGAGAATGCTTGCTCTGGAGAGCACTTTCCCTCAGAAATACCCCAGCGTGCCTGGCTGGAGCCAGGAGGTCTTCGAACGGCTCAGTCCAGGCCACCCACTGTCCAGATGGGGAGTGCGAAGCTTGTGCCATTAGCACGGGCTGGACACAGGGCCCCTCTCCACTCCCAGCATCCCAGGCTGGGGGGATGAGCCCCTGGATGGCTGGGCTGATAGCCCCAGGCCCGCAGCGGCCATCTGCCGGGGTGAGCCTGCGCGCCAAGGTAGTGCTGGCCCTGCAGTGCTGCCGCCCCTCCCCCCAGGCGAGGACATTAGCTTCCCTCTCACGCCGCCCGCCCATGGCAGAGGAAGCCGGCTGTGCCTTTGAAAGGAGGCAATTACTGGCTGGGACCTTTGTTTCTGGATTCCCAGGCTGTGAGCGGAGCCTCCAGAACCTCCGTGGGACCAGTCCCCCCGAAAGGCACCTCCTCCACCGGGGCTGGCTTTCTCAGGGGCTCCCACAAAGCAGCAGAGCCGGTGCCACCACGGCAGAGAAAGGGCACAGAGGCCAGGTGCCGGGGCCGTGGGAGCTCCGGGACTCGTCCTGGGCCGCGCCATCCTCCAGTGCCAGGACCACGGTCTCCCTATTTGTGACTCGGGAGCACGGAGCAGGGCTCCGACGGCGAGGTCAGGACTCACGGACTCCTGTTCCGCTCAGCACCTGCCTCTCTGCTCCGCCAACGTGGCTGGCAGGCGCCACCTCGCGACCTTTGAACCGGCTGATCGCAGTCTGCCGGCACCATCTCACCTCAGCGTAGCAGCTACTGTCCGCCCTCCCCCGTTACACACCTATTCCTGGCCCCTGCAAGCCCCCTCTGGCGCTCTCAGCAGAACTCTCTGCTTTGACCTCCCACCTCTCCCCTCCCTGCTCCCCGTGCCCCAGCCATATCGCCCCTTCCCAGGTCCTCGCAGTGGCCCTTTCCTGGGAGGGTTCATCGCCCAGCCCCAGAGAAGGGACCAGCCAACCAGTCACCTGTACAGCACTGCAGACGCCCCTCGTCCCAACACACATGGCCACCCCGCACGCGGCCCCTCATGCCAAACCCGCCAGGACCAGCTGCCCATCACTTGTCTTTCATGCCCACTGGGCTGTGAGCAGAGGCTGCTGACCTCCGTCCGGGCCCTTCCTCCGTGCTGCAGCCTGCAGCTTTTTCTTCAAAGACAGAATGCGCTCTCTGAAGACGGTCACGGAAGCACCGAGACACACGACACTCGAAGGCAAAGAACTTCAGATAACACACCCCTCCCCAAGTGTGGCCTGAAACCAACAGAAGCCACCGGCTCCTCGCTCAGCTGATGGCCTCCGTGCTTGCAGGAACCGCTGGCTGCAGGCCAGCCCTCACGCTGACCACTCTGGACCCCATAGAAACTCTGTCTGCAGCCCGGTTCTGGGGGCACCATTAGCTGAGGCCTGGTCTGCAGCTGAGCCCTGGTTTCTGGCTGGACTTGTCCTCAAGGACACGCGGCAGTACCTCTGGTCCCTGGGGCACCTTTGGGACCAGAGAGGGGCTAACTCCCCTGATGTCCTCTTGGGGCCCATTCTCGGTACTGATGGGAAGAGCAGGCCCAGCAGGCCCTAGCGAGCGGGCGGAGGGAGGACAGTACCTGTATCGGTCAGTGGAGAGGCTGCTTCCGGCCTCCAGGGAGCTCTGGGTGGTAAAAGCGCAGCAGGATTACCAGCGGCCCCCACACAACAAAGCTCCCCAGCGGCCACGCCGGCTCAGGCACCACTGGTGACAAGCACGGGGCCGGCGCGGGGGCCGCCCTGGGCGGTGTTCGGGTCCCGCATGCAAGAAACCATGTGCTTTCTTTGCCTCCTGTGGACCAGCCAAGAAGTTGCCCCATCTCCACCCCACATGCCAGCTCGGGGGCTCAGCGACAGGGGGCGCTTGGCAGCGTCGAGTCCAGCTCCTCCTGTTCGAGGTCCCACGGGAGAGTCACAGCCAGGGGCTCTTCTCAGCCACACTCAGACCCACCTGGGGAGTGGCTTGGACCAGCGGGGGCCTCGTCTGCCGGCTCGCGGCCCTACACACAGGCACGCTGGCCACAGACAGCCCCTTCCCATGCACAAACAAGCTGGCCGCTACCTGCACCCCCTGTGCCCCTTCAGGGAGTCCATTTCATGCCAGGGGCTTTTCCCAAACACTTCCTCATCCAACCCTTGTATGACTCTCATAAAGTACAGAAATTCATACCTCCTGATTTTTTTGCAAATGCTGAGTGTAGCTTTGGGGTGCCCTGTACCTGCAATACCAATCCAGAGACACAATTCCCTGCCTCTTTATCCTGCAGCAAACTCCTATTCATCCTACAAAACCCTGCTCAAATGTCAGCACCATTGTGCAGCCTTCTTTGCCTACCTAGTTCCATCAGGCAAACCTTTTTCTTCCATCCACCTTTCCTCTTCCTCTCCTTCCCTTCCTCTGTTATTTTTTCCTCTCTCCTTCCCTCCCTTCCTTTTCTCTCCCCCATTTCCCTAATCCCAGTGAATAATTCTGGAGCAGTTCTTACATGGCAGGCATTAGTGTCACACCGTCTGTGACAAAGGGATGGCGACACTCTGGTCCATGGAGCAGCACTGGAAAGGGCGCGCGGTATCTGCCAACCAGGCAGTGCAGCAGCAAGCATACGCGTGGAGGTGGGGACGGTGTGTGTGTGACCTGCCCTCACTGGACTGAGGACAGGGCATTCACATAGGGCCAGCCTGGTCTGCCGTGGCCCAGCCAAACCCCAAGGCAGGTGCCAACCCTGCCTAGGCTCTCCACTCCCCCACCACATCCTGCCCACTCACGGGAGCCCACGGTGGCCTGAACCCCTTGGCAGTGCCCCTCCTGGTGCCTCGTTGGCCCCCCAAACAGCCCGGCTGGATTGAGTGGAGACCCTCCGGTGCTGTGCTCCCTGGGGCCCTGCCGTGTGTGAGCCACAGATGGAGGACTGTCCTCTCTCCCACCTTCCTTAGCTCCTTGCCCGCCGGCCAGCATGAGGGGTTGAGAGTAAGGGTGCCCAGCGCGCTGTATGGCCAGCCCAGCGCACCTGGATTTAGAACAGCCTCCCAGGTGCAAACCCAGTACTAGTCCAGGACATGACAGACCCCTCTGAGCTTCGGGGGCCACATGGGGAACATGGGGTGGCGATGACGACGCTGCCGCACAAGGAGGTTGGGGAGAAAGATGAGATGCTGCCCGAGAGAAAAAGTGCTTTGCAAACCAGATGGTGCCGGCACACGCAGAGCTGAGATGCTCACACAGCTGATGTCACCACTGCCACGCCTAACAGCAGCCGCTAATGTAGCGGAACTGAATGCTTCTGCCACGAGTTCCCAAACCGGCAGCATCTGGGTGAAGGCCTAGCGCTGCCGTGTACTAGCTGTGTGACCCTGGGCAAGTTGATGAACCTCTCTGTGCCTCAGGTTAGTGTCCTCATCTGTACTGTTGTGGGAAGAACAGGTTAATGCATTCAAAGCATTTAAAAGAGTGCCAGGCACAGAGTCAGCAGTCCATGAAAAAGCTCGTTATGACTAATCTAGGACTCAAAAGACTAAGAGGTCATAAAACACATATAACTGTATCAACAGACCATATCAACAGCGAACGAAACGTGAGCGTGTCAGAGTAAGCGTCATTCTCGCTAGCAGATGTCTGCCTCACTCAGAGTGTAAAACCCTCGCTGAGACTCATGCTTGTTTGACTGGTGACCGGACTGGGAGGGGCCTGCCTGGTACCCCATCTTGCCGAAGGGTTGCTGGCCCCGGTCCAGAGCTCTGTTCACGCCTGTGGAGCTGTGCAGGGCCCTGGAGTCTCGGGGGCCCTGGGCCAGGCTCGTGCACATAGAGCTGAGCCCGGCTCCAGCCGCTCCTCGGCTTGGGCTTAGGGGACCAACAGCCTGTTCCAGGCCCCCTGGATGGAGCAACCGCTTAAATTCTCTGAATCTGCCCTGGGACCTGGCTTCCCCCACTCCCAGTTCTACTTTATGGGGCTCCTAGGGAGGCCACTTCCTTTGCCTTCAGAAAAAACTGGCTGCCCCAGTCCCTCTCTCTGGCACAGCTTCTAAACTATGTCACCATTTACACAAAGTTCAAGAACAGGAAACACTGCTCTGTGCTGTAAGAAGTCAGGAGCGGGTCCCCTGGGGGACACAAGGGGACTCCTGGGTGTAGGGGGGCTGGGCATCTACTGGATGATTATACCAGTGTCTTCACATACCAGCCAGGCACTGTATGCCAGTAAAATTCACAGCAGATCAAAACCCTAACCGCCTGGTTCAGCCCGTCTGGAGCAGTAGAAAAAGTCCAGACCCTGGACTCAAAGGAACGGGTGGTCCTTCCTTTCCAACTCCCCCGGCTGTGCGGCCTTGGGACAGTCCCTTCCCGCCTGGCCTGTCTCCCCTCCGCTGAATGCGGGAGGTCCCAAGCGGTCGGGTCCCACCTGCTGCACAGCAGATGCTGGTGTTCAAGAACTGCTGGTGCCTGGGCGCTAGTCCTAACCAACTAAGCTGAAGCCTGGGTGGTGTTCCCGCATTCTGGTCCGGGGCCTTGAACTCTTTTACTTTGAAGTAATTCACAGGAAGTTGCAAAATAAAACCCCCAGGGGGCTCCCCTCCTCCCTCTCCCACGGAGGATGTTGGGGCAGTGCAAGCGGGTCCTTCAGCTCTTACCAGGTGCCCAAGCACGTGTGCGTGTCGCCGTGTGTAAGCCGCCCTCCCCCTCGCCGCCAGCCAGCCACAGAGCTGCCTCAGCACAGGCCCTGGCCGCCCCATCCCAGTCCATCCCCGGACTGTCACCAGCTGTTTCCTGTCTCCATTATTCTGTCACTTCGAGGACGTCAGGGTGGTGCATGGTCACTTGACTTGGTACAGAGCTAACGTAGCATACACCGATGTGGAGCCACATGCTTACGCCTAGTCGTAGCCAATGTTACTTCAACCAGCTTCTAAAAATGCATGCAAGTGAACTGCACAACCTTAAGACTGCCTTTTTCACTGACCAGCACTCTCTCGAGGGTCATCCAAGTTATTCCACACGCCTTCCTTTTTTATGGCTAAATAATACTTCGTGACGTGGACGAACCAGTCTGTCCACTCGCTGTGAAAGGGCATCTGGGCAGTTTCCATGTGGGGCTGTTTGAACAGAATGGCCACGGGCATCCTCATACAGGTGTGCTGTGAACAACAAGCCTTCGCTTCTCTGGGATACCCAAGAGCACGCCAGCGGGCTGGCGGGTGAGTGTCGTTTTACTCTGAAGAGCAACCCCACACAGCCTCCCAGAGCAGCGGTGCCGACGCGCGTGCCTCCCGTGCGCCAGTGAGCCTGTCTCTGCGTCCGCACCTGCCTTGGTGCTGCCACCACTTGTGGTGGTAGCTGACCTGGTGGACCTGGGGCTGTCACACCGGGGCGTCAGTCCGCATTCCCCTGGCGCCAATGACGCCGGCGAGGATTTCCGGTGTTCATCAGCCCGTCTCCTTGCACTGCCTTCTGTTAGTGTGCATCTTCGTTTTGCAAAGTTCCCCAGATAGGTCTCTACGGAACCAGCCAATCTCCTCGGGCCTTTCGAGCTCAGAAGGCCGTCAGAACACACACGGGTACACGTCTGCCCCTGGACGGGCACTGGGCACTGGGCGCGCTGTGCTTTCCGGAAGGAACATCAGGAGGCTCGGGGGCCCAGGCTGTCACAGGCTGAGCTATTGTGTCTCAGGTCAGAGGGAGAAGGAATGGGGAGCCACGGAGAGTGGGCAGGGGCAGAATGGGGGTGAGGCAGGCTGCGGGGGCCTGTGGCGTGTGCTACTTCCGTGTCCTCCCTGCCCAAGCCAGGAGTCAGTTCATGGCCCCAGGAGCTGGCGCGCGCTTGTCTCCAGAGGCAGTGAGATGCTCAGCTCCCGTCTGGGGTGAGGACATGTGCCAGGAGGAAGCTTGAGCTGAGGTGGCCTCCGACTGTCACAGGGCCCAAATTGGGGTTGTTCTGGGGTTGACCTCAGCTCCCAAGAGGGCAGGGAAGGACACATACCTGCCTGGTTACGCTGCCCCTTCCCTCTTGGTAAATGAGGAACCCATATTTACCATATCGACTTCAGAAAATAACAGCGGGCACACCACAGAAGACAAAACCAGCCTCTAGTCCAGCTCCCTCGGGATTACGCAGTGTTAATATTTGTGGATTGTTGCGGACAGGTCCTTCTCTAAATGCGTGCCTGTCGCCAGGAGCTTATATGTTTTCGGCACACAAGAATATTCCCTAACATGTAAAACACGACCTGCCCTGACACTTTTCTCCAGTGTGTTTTTTTAGGTTGTCAGATATTCCTCCACGTCACTCCCTGAAAGCTGCTTAGAGCCCCTGAGGGCCTGGGCCGGCTTGGCTCCTCAGCAGCCTTCCTGGTAAACAGGCTGCGGGAGCCTCTCATCAATAAGGCCTCTGTGCCCTGCCACGGATGTTCCTTTAGGACCGATGCCTGGAATTGCTGGGTCATGGGGTGGGATGTTTTTACAGCTCCGGGACACAGGAATGCACACCCACAGGCTGGGCCCACACGCTCCTAGCGGTTGCAACGGGGGTGCTAGGCAGATCTCAGGGCTCCAGACATCCCCCTGGGGCAGGGAAAAGGGCGAGGGGGGAGGCGGTGGTGCCTTTCTACCGCAGGCCAAGTCTGTGCCAGGCCACACACATCAGCCATGAGCCGTGTCTCAGGGGCCACGTGATAAGAGCATGTCTGGTCTGCGCCCGGCTCCCCCAGGACTGCAGAAAGAAGGCTCGCATTGAGAGGGCCAGGTCTGGCCTCGCCCCTCGCCACTGCCCGCGTGCCTCAGCCAGTGGCCTGCTGTCCTGTCCTTCCTCCCGCTTGGGCCTCTGGAGACCGAGAGGCAGAGGAGGTAAGAGGGGGCTCTGGGAGCGCACCCCATGCCAGGCTGCCTGTTTTTACCCTCCGTCTCAAGGCTGTTTGCCCGACGCCATACACCGGGTCACACAGGCCCACTGGGCTCCCAGCCTGGGGGCCTCAGCCTCAGTTTCCTCTCTGTGAGATGGGGCGGATGTTCCTGCTTAGAGGCTGCGGAGGAGCTGCTGGGGCTGGTGGCTGGAGACGCCTCTTACACCAGGAGACGTGCGTTCTGCCGTCCTGGCTCACACCTACTGCCCAGCCCCGGTCCCCATGTCCCCACCGAAGGCTCCCTCTCAGAAGGCTGTGGAGCGCTCCTGCCCACCACTGCTGGCCTTCCTTTGCTGGTTCTGCGGTCCAGACAGCCCCCCGCAGCCGGGCTCAGCAGCCCGCACAGTGAAGCGATTATGTCTGGACTGGCCTCCGCGCGGGCCTCCACCCTGCCAGTTGCCTGCCCAGGAGCTCGCCCCACCCTGCCCTGGTGTGTGTGTGTGTGTGTGTGTGCAGGTGTGGAGAAAGACCTCAGCACAGCCAGCCAGTGGCCCTGGGTTAAGGCCTCAGTTTGCCGTGGTGCGCTGTGCGGAGGTTTGTCTAAGAAGTGTTCCTCACTCCGGGCCGGGGCATCTCAGGCCACTTCGGGACGACTCCTCCACCCACCTAGCAGTCACTCAGAGCCAGCCTGGCATCTGCTGCAGAACGAAGGTCTGGCTTAGGTAAGGCGCTCTGCACGGTCACCCACTCCTGCCCGGAGGCGCCGAGAAGACCCCAGTGCACGATCGAGTTTCTCCCGTGACCCTGAAGCTCTCGCCAGGACTTCTGTCCTTAACGGCTCGGGCTTGGACAGCTGGCGAGGGCACGGCCTTTCCCGGTCAGTGGAGTGGGCTGAGGGCTCGCCCGAGGGCCGGGAGCCTGGCCGGCCTCTGCCGGCGCCCTTTGGCGGCCACACGCTGTTCCCAGGCCTGATTCCCGACGCCTTACTCGCCAGCACAGGCAGGGGTGGGAGGGGAGGCCTCACCCTCACAAACCAGAGACCCTTTCTGCAAGACCGGCCCGGCACCACCCCCGACCCGGGGAAAGGAGCGCGGCAAAGCCAAGGGGATCCCTCTGGCCTTTCCGGACGGCCCTTCTGGGTTTTCGGCCTCGTCCCTGCCAGGTGTTTTCAGGAGCTCATTCAGCTTCAAGCCAGCCTGCCCGGGGAGCTGGAGTTTCTCACCCCATCTCACAGACGAGGGGACCGAGGCCCACGAGGCCGAGACCTCCCAGAGGCACCCCAGCTGCGAGGCGCCTCCTCGGGACCTTGACCTCAATGTGTGGGCTCTGGGCTTGCCTTCGCTCCAGTGTCCCCACGGTCCTGTGTCTCAGACGGGACCCCCAACCATGGGACATCCTGGGTGGAGGACTTGCCAGGGTGAGCATTCCCTAGGGTGTTCATCCGCTGTGGGGAGAGGGCCCCTGTGGGCAGCCGGAGAAAAACCCGAACCCGGCAACTTACGCATTTTAAAATATTAATTTTTAAGTAGCTAATGCAGTCGCAGGTTCAAAGGGAAATTGAGGAAGTGGGAGAAAAAGCCCCTCTCAACGGGCGGGCCCAGCGAGTGGCCAGGAGCACCCGCTGGCGTCAGGCCCCCAGCACAGGGCCACAGCTGAGGGCTGGCAGGGCAGAACTGGGCGAGCCGCCTCCAGCCCCGCGCCCGCAACCACACTGGGGAGGACCCACGGCAGGCTGCCTGCTCCCAGGGCCAGGAACCTGGACAGGATGATCGGCAGGCCCCTCGCACTTAGATTTGCAGACGCTTTCCACAAACTGGGGGTGCTGATTCACTTTAGTTAAACTCACTAGCGGCCACACGGGACATCTCCCAGAACCCACTTACTGCAGGCCGGGCTCTGGGCCGGGTGCTCGCATGACACGTCACGGGGAACGGAGGCTCGGAGTGGCCGGAGACCCTGAGGCCCAAACGTGCGAGTGGCCTCTGTGGGCGTGGCCCTGGACCCCTGGCTTCGGTCCTTCCAGACTCCTGGGGGCCCTATCACACACGCCAGAGGAGTGGGGGGCACGGGGGAAGGGGCTTGCGCTGGCCACACAGCCAAGTGCGGATGCCCGTGGGACCGGACGGGGAGCGGGGAGGGCAGCACAGAGAAGGGGGCCGGGGGCACAGGAGCCTGGAGCCTCAGAGGGGCCTGGGGGCAGAGTCCTGCGGGCCCCGGCTTTGGGCCCGGGACTGTGGTGTCTGCAAATGGGCCCAGCCCAGGATCAGGAGAGGAGCCGGAGAGGAGGCTCAGCGGGAGCGTGCGTGGGGCTTCTATTTCGGAGCGGCGGCGTGCCGTCACAGCACGCTGTGTTCCCATGCGTCTGGTCGCTGCCTGGGCTCAGCTCGTTCTCCTGGCAGAGGGCCTTGGGTGCCCCTGGGCCCTGCGGGTGTCTCGCAGCTGCAGCTGTGGCAGTCAGCAGCTGGGTGGGGCTGAGCCCCAGGGTGCAGGGCTGAGGGGTGGTCGGGTGGGACGTGTCCTCACTGACGCCCTGCACCCAGTGGCCAGGCACATCCAGCCGGTGCTCCCTGGCCCCTCCTGGCGTCCCATAGGCGTCTCCCTGTTCCCGCAGTCCTCATACCTGGAGCGCGTCTTAGCACCAGGCCCCCGGGCACCGCAGTCTGCAATGCCTTGGCTGCCATCCTCTCTCCTGGCTCCGAGCCTTGGGCAGACCCTCTGGGCACTCTCTGCTGACAACTGAAGTGGCCTTCCCATCACACCATCTCTGCCTTTCCCATCACACGCTGCCTGGGCCTGGCACGGGGAGCTGTCTGGGCAGTGCTTTCTGGGCGAGGAGGGGCAGAAACCAACTTCCCGCTGAGGCAGACAGCGTGGGGCCTCCTTCCCTCGCCCGAGGACCAGCACAGGCTGCCCCATGCCAGGCGCTGGCCTCCCACGGAGTCTGGGCCCAGGCCTCTGCCCAGAAGTCTGGCCAGAGCAGCATCCAGCCTGCGATGGGCTTTGGGCTGGGAGACCCCTCAGCCCTAGGCCCGGGGGGAGCCACCCGCCACCTGTGAACTAGAGGCAGGGGAGAGCCGAGCCTGGTCCTGGCGCCACGAGTCGGCCCAGGGCCAGATCCAGACCACCGGGCCTGAAGCCCAGCTCAGCCCAGGAGGGTCCTGAGATGAGCTTTGTGCCTCTGGGAGCGCCCAGGCCCTGCTGGCCTCCCAGGGAGTTCGCGCTCCCCCCCCCCCCGCCCCCGACCCCGCGGGCCTCCTATGTGCTCTGGAAGCTGCGAGGTGCGGAGGAACGAGGGTGNTGCTGGCCTCCCAGGGAGTTCGCGCCCCCCCCCCCCCCGCCCCCGACCCCGCGGGCCTCCTATGTGCTCTGGAAGCTGCGAGGTGCGGAGGAACGAGGGTGCTGAGAATCAGCCCCTGCGTGTGGCCCTCTCCCTTGCAGCAGTTGCTCGGCCTGAGAGCCCCCTCCACGTGCTGAAGCGGCAGCTCACTCTGGCCGCAGGGGCCCACTTGACACAGGGACAGGGACGCTGCAGCTGCAGCCCAGCCTGCTCAGCACCACCCCACACCGCTCCTCCCCTGAAGGGCTCCTCTCCCTGAGGAGCCAAGAAGAGGGATGCGAGGCTGATCCAAAACAGCGATGAGCTTCCTTGGGTAACACACAGCGCCCAGGCAGCTTTCTTTCCCCTTCTACAGACTATCGGGAGAAGAGCAGCAAGACAAGTTCTTGTTTGTAGCGCCCACTGGCAAAGCAAGAGGCCATGCGGCCTGGGGTGGGAGGTGCCGCCAGGTCTGGGGCATCAGGCATCAGCCGTACACACGCTGAGAGCCCTCTCCCCTGCCACAGAGCCGGCCCCTGGCCTCCGAGTCCTGCTGGCTCCCACCTGGGGTCGGGTCGGCCCCTGCGCTGGGCCTGCCTCGCTGGGCCCAGCTGTGGCTCCTGCTGAGACAGATGAGGCTGGACCTACGCTCTCCACATCCAAGCACCCCGGCGCCAGCTCACCGACCCTCCCTGACAAATGCGCTTCGAGCCCCCTCCCAGTCTCCCAGAGCAATGGCGGGTGAGCGGGCCTGACTGTCAGGCTGGCCGGCTCCGGGGTGGACAAGCGACAGAGGCTGCCAGCGGCACACGGCGCCTCCGGGCGCCAGGACAGGTCTCTGGAATGGCCATGAGCCCTGGGGACTGTGGGTGAGGGTCCCCAGGGAGCAGAGCCCTCATGGGAGCATGCACTGGGGGAGAGGCAAGCAGGACATGGGGACAAGAGTGTGGGAACCCTGAGACCCTCGCTGCAGCCAGACCCTGGGCTGCGCTGACCAGTCGGGATTCTTTCTGCCTAAAGACCCGGCCTTTGCGACCCAGAGACTCCGGATCAGCGCGCGCCCTCGCCCAGCCCGGCTTCCTCCCCTTCCACGCATCCGGTTTCTAAAGCCCCAGAGTGTGCCAACGTGTCTCTGAGTGAGCAGTAAGAATCGAGGGGTGTGCAAGGGGAGGAGAATAATATTCAGAGATCACAGTTCCACTGGCTGTACACCTCACCGGCTCCTGCCGGCCACCCCGCAGCGCTGGGCCCCACTTGACAGAAAAGAAAACCGGGTCAGAGAGGCTGAGTGATCTGCGCCAGTCACACAGCGCTGGCAGCAGGGGTGGGGGGGGCTTCCATCTGAGCACGCCTGGAGGGACACTGGGCAGCGGGAGATGCTGCCCACTCGGTTCCCCTGCCCCACAGTGCTCAGGGCCCCTCTCTCCGCAGCCCTGGAGGTGGTAGCAACTGCAGCGCCTCTGCCTCAGAGGCTGGGGGACAGGGGGACACACGCGGGAGGCGACTGCAGCCCACCGCACGCTGCGCCCCGCCAGCGCCTCCCTCCCATTCGCGAATGGAGAGCAAATGTGAGGAAAGCGCTCGCTCCGCTCCCCGCTCCCTGTTATCTCCGTGCCAGCCTGTGAGAGATGGGCTTCGAGCTTCAGCGAGGGCCGTGGTGATTAAAAATGCATTGCTTCTCTTATTAGCTATTCCAAACAGCTGCCAGGGACTGTCTTGAAGAGGGATGGAACCGCCAAAGCCAATAAAACATCTTGCAATTAGCCACACTCCGATAGGCTGCTGCCGGGGGACAGGGTCTTCTCTGAGGGGACCCCCTTCCAATCCAGAGATTGGTCCTCCGGGGTCAGGCCAGTGCCCGGGTCTAGGCGGGCCGGGCGGCTGGGGAGGTGGGTGGAGGCATGGGGCGGCTCTGGCCCAGACCTCCGCTCCTCGGGGCCCTCGAGTCTCCGGACCGTCCCCAGGAAATCGCGTGAGCAGGGGCAGGGAGGTCCGGAAGCCTCGGGCTGGGGCTTGCTGAGTGAGCCTGGCCCTGAGGCTCCCTGAGGGCCTGGCCCTGCGCCCACGCCCTGCCCAGCTCCACCGGCCTGCCCCGCCCTCCTGAAACCTGTGACAAGTCAATTCACCGAAAGCCAATTCACTGAACAGTCAATTAGCAGTTTGACAGACTCGCCAGGAGCCTGCTTCCCCCAACCTTTTTCTTTTAGTGAGGTGGTTTTCACTTTTCAAAATGGCACTTGAAGGACTGTTCAATCCGTCTGTCGCAGCTCCCCGCTGCTGGGTGGGAAGCAGAGAAGGGGAGCCGAGGGGAGGAAAGAGCAAGGCGGCTACACACCTGCTGCCTACCGGAGCTGGCACGGGCAGGGCGAGCCGGAGGGAGTGGACCGCGGTGGGCGCAGGGGAGCACGGGGGCCCCTTGAGGGGAGCCCCTGGGTGGGGCAGGGCTCTGCTTGGGGAGGGCTTGGTGAGCGTGGACTCAGACTCAGCACCAGGGGCCGGCCAGACCCCAGCGGGCAGCAAAGGGCCCCTGGGAGGGGGTGTCGCGACTGTCAGGGAGGTAGAGCTCGGTGACCGCGGAGATCACCCTCGGAGGGGCTGGGGAGCTGTCGCTGACCTCCCTGTCCAGGCTCATCCGGCCCAACACCTGTGTTTTAAAGATACAGTCTTGCAGTAACTGTAGCTCCACCAGCAGTTGTGAAGATCCCAGAGCCAACCCCCACGCAGGCTTCACCCCACCTGACAGCACAAGGACCCAGGTGCCGGCACTGCCCTGCCCCCCACGCCAGCTCGACCCCCACTCGAGCGCATGCGTGCACGTGTAGGTCAGGCGTTTTTAGCACACATGCCGGCTCACGACGACGCCCCCATGGTCAAAGCCCAGCAATTCCATAGCCAAAGGGGCCCCAATCCAACACCCCCCTTCATAACACAAGTCCGTGCTATGCCCCCGCACCCCGTTGAGAACAGAGTTCACAAACACCACAATGTGGCCACGCACGCATTTTAGAACGTAAGTCAAGAGAGCGCCCTCACCACGCAACACGGAGAGAAAAAGAGAAAGTGGCTGATAATGAAGTGACTCCTAATTAAGCTTGAGCTCTGAGGTCCCCAGGGCACACGGAAGCCAGTGGCCCTGAATCCGCCGGCGGGGTACAGGGTGTGGCTGGGACTTGGCTGTACATGGGGATACTGGCCTCACATCGCGGTGCTCGGGATGGTGACGCGGCTGGCACAGCTCCGAGCTCATCGGAGACCATCTTCTGACTGAGGAGGGTGAGCGCATTCCTGGAGGACTCGGCAGGAGTGAACGCTGCCCGATATGCACTTGAGGCTTCGATGGCCCGTTGATGCATCTACACCCCACGAATAGCTGGAGAGACACCACAGACTCTTGGCTCTGCAGGCCTCCCCACATACTGTAGGATGTTAGGGTCCTCAGCCCTGCCAACCTGACACCCCAGGTTGAGTCCCCCCCAAATGCCCCCTCGGATCGCCAACAGCTCTCAGCAGATGCAGCTGCGTGGCCATACCCCGTCCACCCCAGCGCCTCCCAAGCGCCATCTGGGGCCGCCCCCACAGGCAGGGGTCACTGCTCCCCAGGGGCCAGCCCAGGCACGTGTGATTAGGACTATTTTGAAGTACCCACAGGACTCAGCCCCCTGGGCTCTTATGTCCCAGGAGTGGATTCTGGGGGAGGGGGAAGCCCAGGACCCCACCTGCCGCCAGGACAGAAACCCTGGGGAGGCGGCGGAGGCCTCAGTGGGTGCTCAGCAGACAAACCACCCCCCAGTTGATGCCAGCGGTCCTGGGGCCAAGGGATCTGGCAGGAGGGGGTGGGAGAAGCTGAACTTCGTCCCTCACACCCACCTTTTCTCAGAGAGGTGAAATTAAAGCCACCAGGAGAGGTCACGCCACACCATTCTCACGGCTGTTTTAGAAAACAAACAGCAAACAGGTGCGAGAGCCGAGTGATTGGAGCCCCGTGGGTGGGAGCGTGACAGGGCGCAGCTGCTGTGGGAACCAGCGGTTCCCCAAAAACATGAAACAGGACGATCCCGTGAGGCAGCCAATCCACCTCTCGCAGTCACCTCAGAGAACCGAAAGCAGGGCTCACGCTCCCTGGGGCCCTCCGCAGCGGCAGGGCCCGGGTGCTCCACAGCGGAGTGGGCAGGCCACACGTGCGACGAGCCACTCGGCCGGGAAGGACGCTGCCACGGCCCCAGCTGGCTGAGCCCAAGGACCCCAGCAGCGACCCAGCAGTCACCAAGGCAGCCCCCGGAGCCGCTTACTGAGGCTGGGCGGGAGCCAGAGGGTGCAGCAGGAAGGGGTGGGAACGAGGGCGGGAGTGGCTGGGCGGGGCAGTTTGAGTCTGGAGACAGGGCAATGCCAGGACCCGGTTACCGCGGCGAATCTTACTATACGTATCTGCCACAATTTTAAAGAGAAGCTCCTCAGGCCTCCCCAGGCCAGGGCCTGCAGGTGTTTCGGGGAAACAAAGGCAGAGCTGGCTAGGGCAGCTCTCTGCCGGGGGCGTGGAGAGGCAGGTCACTGGAGGCCAGAGGCCTCTGCTCTGGTGAAGGGGGCCTGGGGAGTGGGAGGGAGGCCTGGCTCGTCCCAGGCCTGCGGTCTTGAGTGGGAGGAAGGGCGGCCCCCGCAGCGGGACCTGCAGGGCGACCTGCGCGGAGTGAGCTCCCGACGGGCCGGTGGCTAGGTGTGCTGTGGGCTCGGCAGGTGAGGTGTCGGGGCCAGCGTGGTGCCGGGGGCTGCGGAGCCGGAGAAATCACATCGAGCGGGCAGGGCCACACTGCCCTGCCAGGCCCCAGCCGTTGTTCTTCCCAGCCTCACCTCTTCTCAGCACAACCTCCTCCACGGAGGCTCTGCCGCGGCCTCGGTGGGCCCCTCCTCGAGACTGTCAGCTCCGTGCGGGCAGGGCCGACCTGGCCCCGCCCCAGGCCTGGCACACAGAGAGGTGCCCGATAGCCAGACGGTGCGTGCGTGAGTGTGGACGCCCCGGTGACCACACGTGGCAGTGGACTGAGTGTGTGAAAGAGCCAGGGCGTGTGCACTTCTGCTTCTGCTCCAGCAGTCCCTGCCCCTCCCGCGCCTGTCAGCTGGTAAGCGCCGACCCTGCCGCTCTGGCTCCTGACGAGGTCAGGACCAGAGAGGGCGACAGCCCGCCCAGGGCCACACAGCAAGGCAAAGGCACGACGGAGCGGGGCGTCCTTCTGCTCTGGGAGCTCCTGAGCGGGCCGGGGTCTGAGACCCAGGGGCAGGGGTGAGGAGGGAAGGCGAGGGGGCAGGGCACGTGGCGGCTGCCCAGCCCACACGCGCGGGGCGGCAGCACCTCCTGAGGCGCCGGGGCACTCAGCACCAGCAGTAATGCCTCCTAGGGCATTGGTGGTGCCCAACTCGGCCTCCTCACGGTGCCAGGTGCCGCGTGCCCACCTGCTGGCAGGCTAGGCGCCAAGGGCTCGGGGCTGGAGCAGGACAGCCCCAGAATGGTGCAGGCCTCGTCCGGGTAGGGCGCGCAAAGGGGCAGACGCTGTGGCCAGAGGTCCTGGGCGCCCTCGCCTAGGTCTGCCCAGCCGCCCTCCGGTCCTTTGGTGTGGCCACCTGGCGTACCCTAGGCCCCTGGCTCCCCCTTAGGGCGA
Source organism: Galemys pyrenaicus (assembly GCA_019455555.1). NCBI lineage: Eukaryota > Metazoa > Chordata > Mammalia > Eulipotyphla > Talpidae > Galemys > Galemys pyrenaicus. The sequence continues at coordinate 7,869,370 of JAGFMF010011663.1, read as the reverse complement.
AAAGTCAGACTGCTGAGAAGGGTCTGGAGGCTAAGGGCAGAGCCTCCCCGGAACTGCCGCGAGGCGTACGGGCACAGCACAGAGTGCCGCTCCTGCTCCTGGCCTGCGCAGACCTCTTTCCTCGCCCACGCTCTTGGGAGCAAGCTGCGGGCCCCGCCCGCCCCCTCAGCACTCAGCAGGGCCAGGCCTGACCTAGGCCCAGAGAGCTATGGAGGTGGGCAAGGGAGGGCCTTTCGGCCGGGACAGAGCTGGGCTGAGACCATGACCAGGGCACCTTGGTGCCCACCGTGGCGGGAGGCGGGCTGGCAGCGCCCCTGCAGGCAGCGAGCCCAGTTCCCGCCTCCCCTGCAGCTCTCTGACTCCTCCGAGTGGGGTGCGGACGTTGGAGGTTTGGGGTGGGGATGTCGCTGCTCTCTGGGGACGTGTGTGCCCTGCCGTGGGAAAAGGCTGAGAGCCCTTCCCCCGGACTGCACCCCTCTGCGGCCCAGTAGGGTGTGAGCACGCCCCGCCATGCTCCACGGCTCCCTCCGGGCCCTCAGAGGGCTGCAGCCCTGGGTCCAGCTGCACTCCAGTCTCAGTTCTCACTTCCTTCTCCCTCCCGCGCGGCTTAGCAGAGCGGGCGAGCTGGGCTCTGGGAGGGACGGCCTGCCACTGCATGCGGCCTGGGCACATGACTTGGGCACGCAGCTGCACCGTCTGCACAGGGCCGCACAGTCCGCCGCCCAGGGTCACTGCAAAGGTCAAATGAACTAAGGTGAGCGAAACACTCGCCACCGGCGCCTACTGTGTGTGCCTGTTGTGTCCCTCTCTGAACACCTGGCGGCCCCCCACTTACCGGCACACCTGCCACTGCAGCAGCCACTCCCAGCTCTGGGTCGCCTTTCTGATGCCTGGTTCTTGGGGCTGGCCCCGTTGTCGTCTGTCTCCCGCTGGCCTACCAGACGGCAGGCCTGCACGGAGCAGACACCGTCCCCAGCTCCCTGCTGCACTCGGGGCCGAGCCGGCACAGAATGCCCGGCCCTCACCCGCATGGGTTCCCGAGCCATCCCTGCCTCCGCGCTCCGTGCCAAGGCGGCTGCAGCTGACCCCTCCGCCCTCTGCCTCGGCACAGCTGATATCTGGTGGCAAGCTGGATCGGCCACCCAACAAGCAGGGACACCACGGTGGCAGGGTAGAAGGCGACGGTGCCGGGCAGGGAAGCGGCGAGGGAGGTGAGGGTGGAGCGTGGAGTCTGATGAGCTGGTTAGAGAAGAGCCCTGCGGGCGGGAGGGCAGTGACAGGGAGGCCAGGCGGGGAGCAGCGGGGGGTGGGCGGGCGAGCAGGGTCCCAGGGAGGCAGCAGCCGCCCCGCTGCCGCCAGCCTCACAGAACAGTGCTGCGTCTCGCATGCTCGCCGCAAACCCCACGGCCCGGCTCCCCGTGTTCCAACAACTGTGTGGCGGCGGTTTCCGTGTAAGAGCAGTTACAGTCGGAAGGGGCTGACCTTAATTAAGACACTATTAATTAGGCTGTCAGCACAGTAATGACCTTGCTCGTTAGTAAGTTTGATTAAGGGACTGATTCTTGGAGGCCTCAAGATTCCCCCCTTTTCATTGATAAATCTGCTTTGCCGTCATCCTCCATCCCGTCCACGATGCTGCCTCCGTGAGCGACAGCGCCGGGCGGGGACCGGCCCCTCCCCCAGCGACAGTCTAGGTTCCGTAACACTGTTGGGGCCACAGTGTGGCCCCGGGGGGGGGCACAGAGGACGGGGAGGCAGGAGGTGGAGAGAGCCCCCGGCCGGCTCCCTGCTGCGGGCACCCTGGCTGCGTGCACCCTGGCTGCGCACGCACAGGGACACGGGAGCGAGCGCACCGGGCCCGGTGTGCGCATGCCGGGCGCAGGTAGCTGTCAGTGCACAGCAGGAAACAGTCGCGAGCCCCATCAGCGCCCACCCCTCTGAGCCTCAGTTTCCTCCTTGGCGAATCTGCGTTAACAGCACCCCTTGTCGCAGCGGGTGGTGAGATGCACGCATGAAAAGGTTGGGAGCTGACGGGCGGGCCCCTGTGCTGGCCCGAAGCGCCTGAGCGTGAGCGGCCAGCTGCCCAGAGCGGCACCAGCCCCGCCCCCTGCACGTGCAAGCTGCAGGCGGCCGGGCTGGAGCAGCAGGTGCTGAGCGCGCCCTGCTGGGTCAGGGCGCCGTGAGCAGACACCATCGGGCAGTCCCATCGGGCAGCCCCAGGCGTGCACTCTGGCCTCAGAGGCCTTCTGTGAAAACAGCGCTCCCTTCCAGCGCCCTCCTTCCAGGGTCTGGGGACCCCCAGTGCTCACAGGCGTCCGAGAGGGGAGACTCACAAGAAGACCTGGGGTGGGGTCAGGTCTGGGCGCCTGGGGGGCGAGGACAGGGGCACAGAGCCCCTCAGGTGCACCCTCCTGCAGCCCAGCCCCTTTCCCGGACAAGCGGGCGAGACTGGTCCGCTCCGTCGCTCAGCATGCCTGCCAGGCGATGCATGAAGTCAGGATGGACAAATGTCCAGTGACGGGTACTGGATTGCGTGGTGAGCTCGTCCCTGGCAAAAGCACGATGGGACGGGCACGGGCAACGCTGCTGCGGGAAGGAGCTGCGTCATCTGTGAACACCCACAGACATCGAGCGGGGCGCAGGTAAACCACGTGGAGAACAAAACAGAGCCTGGGCTGGGGCCCTCCTCCCTCAGACCCAGAAGCCAGAACCCGAGGGCGGGCTGCGCCAGGCAGGGCACTTGTGAGACTTCTCGAGTGCTTCTAGCGTGCAGTCCAGTGCCTACGCGCTTTCCACGCTCCTGTGTTCCAAGGGAACGTCCTGGACCTTTTCCCCAGCGCTAACTGGGAGTGTGAGGCCCGCCCAGTGGCGGGAAGGGGCCCCGTCTCTGACTCCGGTGCAGGGCGCTGGGGAGCGGGGAGAGCGCCCCTGTCACCCCGATGATGACGTCCCTTCCCCAGGGCTGACAGTCCCGGACTTGAGAATGTGTCAGACCTCAGGCCCCTGGGTCCAGGCAAAGGTGTGGCAGGAAGAAGACGGAGGCCCGCGAGGACCTATTTACTCCAGCGACAGTGGCGGAAGTTACATGCCAGGCAAGGATTTACTATTTGTTTCCAAAAATACAGCCGGGCCTTGTCACGGGGAGTGAGAATGCCGGCGTGTTCCGCTTACATCATCAAAGCAACCTGTGGGCTTTTCCACCAGAAAAACAAAATCACAGCAAAACAGACACAGGCGCCTTCCTCACCGGGGCTGTCCGAGCCTCAGAAAGAGCACGGTGCACTCACTCCTTTCACACTCCAGCAGTGAGAGAGCTGCCTGGCCCTCGCGGGGCCCTGGGGCTCCCGCCCTGCCAGGGGTAGGGGTCGTCAGCCTCAGAGCGGCTCCCCAGAAGTCTCCCTCTAAATCACTCTAGGCCTCTTGGGCACGAGCCCAGCCTGGGGCCCAGTTCTGCTCTTCGAGGCCTTATAAGGTCTGAGGTCGCTGAACAGCCCAAACCACCCAGGGATGGGCAAGCTACCTTGGGCAGGTAGACACAGGGACGGGCCATAGTCCCAGAGGAGGGGTCTGGGAGGCCAGAGAGCAAAGGCTGCACCCCGCAGAGCCCCGAGTGCTGGCGCTCTAATCCCATGCTCTGCGGAAGCCTGGCTTAGCAGGCAGAAGCTTCGGTTTCCATAAATACCCGGGCCTGTGATGTCACCGCCCGTGCAGACTTTAACAGCCCCTGCTGCCGGCGGCAGGCCCAGCGGACAGGTGCTCCACCGCAGGCCGCACAGCACCTGCACAGGGCGACACGGATGCCCCTGCTCACCGCGGCACCGGCCCTCCCTGCCCACGAGGACACAGCACCCGGCGCCCACCGGCCCTCCCTGCCCACCTCCCATCAGGCCTGGCTGAGGTGCTGGGCACAGATGAGCTGGGCACCAGGCGCTCCTCCACAGACACACTGGGGGCTGGACCAGAAACCAAAATGGTCGTGGAGGACTGGGGGCCGCACGCCCCAGGGACAGGGCATTCCACAGCCTGCAGGCAACCTGCTGACTAACAGTCTCTCATCACCGCCAGAGCCACAGACACCTCCGCTGCAGGGGAGGAGCGTGGCCTCTGCAAGGGCCCAGCTCCCCCCCGCCGGTCACCTGCCCCTCCCCGCCTCTGCGGAGCCCCTCACTCCAACTCCCCACGCAGCTGGGTCCCTGCCTCCACGACAGGCATCAGCTGGCCACATATACTCACAAGTAGCGCCGTCGGCACGCCATGCTGTCTGGGGACAGTTTTCCCTTCACGCTCCCTCTGCAGGGAAAGGTTCGCTGTGCTTAGAAGAGGAGCAGGCTGCTCAGGCGAGAAGTAGAGGGAATAAAATTAAGTCGAAGGGCGAGTCACATTCCTGGGGGTGGCGGGCTCCTCAGGGAAGCTGGGTTGGGAGAGGGTGGCAGCAGCGGCTCGGGCTCAGAGGACTCTGGCACGCTGCGCTCACGCTGTGCCCAGATGCCTGCAAGGACACACAGTCACCATGGTCCAGGTTGGGCCTGGGGGCGTTGGCTGTGCTGCTACCTGGGACCGCCTCGGGCTTTCCCCCTCCTGCACATCCAGGGTGGCGGGGCGCAGGGAGAAGGAGGGGAAGGCTGTGGGGGGGGGAAGTCGGGGAGTCTGCGCCCGGTTTGCTCTCGCAGCATCCGGAGGAGGGGCTGGCGCGCTAGAGCCTCCCCCCTCGCCCAAGGAGCAACGTAGTGCGGCCGTGCTGGACCAATCGCCGAGGCGCTCGTCGCCATGGCAACTGCAGCATCAGGTGCAGCCGCCCCGCGGCGCCCTAGCTGCAAAGTCACCCATCCGGCAGAGAACTGCCTGGCGCGGGTGCGAGGGCGCCTCGGCAGCGCAGGCTCTTTTTTGGCCAAAGCTGGAAACCTGGAAGTCTGTTGCTAAAACGCCGGGTTATCCGGGAGCCTGCGATGACGCTGCTTTCCAGGGTGGCTTCTCTGCTTTGGCAAGAGACACGCGAGCACCCTGGCCTCGAGCCAGCTGGATCCAAGGCCGCCCTTTCTCCTAGGAGCCCTGACACCCTGGGCAAGCCTCTTCTCTCACGGGGAGCCTTGACTTATGTTGCTGTGAAATGGGACTGCAGTGGCTGTGTCCGGGGTCCAGGAGGGCTCACCGCACACAGTGGCCGTTCAGGTGCATGGTCATTGCCCTGTGCTGGCCTTGTCCTGAAGGCAGATGGGCTAGGGCCAGGGCTGGGGAGGACTTTTGTTCCAGCTCTGGTGTCCATTCACTCATTTGCCTGCCCACCCACCCACCCACTCACTCATTCTACAAACATCCTGAGCACCTTCTCCTTGCTAGGTGCTGCTGTCAAGCCCAGCCCCTATCTCCCTGGCGCTGCCGTCCGAACGGGGGTTAGGAAATCAGCATTCATCGCGTCTAAACCGGCCATGGCAGTAAGGATGACAACGCAGCACGTGGTGGGAGGAGCGTGTCTCCACCAGAGGGTGTTCAGGAGAGGCTTCCCCAGAGGGCACGAGGGGCGAGACCTGAATAATGGATGGTCAAGGGCAGGAGCATCCCGGGGCGGGGGTTGGGGGAGCTCATGGCAAGACCCCGTGGCAGAAAGAAGCTTGTTGTGAGTATGGGAGGAGGCCGCGGTGGCCGCGGAGGGGGACAGCCCTGGCGAGGGGAGGGGAGCTCGTTCTCTCTTCCCAGACTGACTTTCCTTTCACACAAGAGCTCTCTCTTCTTATCTGATGCTTAACTGCACAACCCGTCTCCTGTCTTAAATCAGGTATTCCAAGCCCCTCAGAGGTAGCTGTGCATTTATGGTCACACACGGATAATAGATTTCTGTGGGCATTATATTTATATGCAGGGATACACTCCGTGCATTCTCCATGCTTTACACACATAACCCTCACGACAAGCTCAGCGAGGTGCAAGATCATCTTCCTGCTTTGCAGAGGAGAAACCAAAGAAAGCCAGAGGCTCAGCAGCTGGCCCAGGGTCGCACAGCTGGCGGATGGCACCTCAGGGCTGGCTGGCTCTGAGCCTTCACTCTTAAGCACTTGCAAAGCCTCCTCATCTGGTAGATTACACGGGGGGCTGAGTATGAATGCCCAGCCCCTGGGTGGCAACTCAGAGGAACACTTTCCTCTTTCCGTTCTCTCGCACACAGATCCACAGAATGTAAGGGAAGGAGGGGTGCTGTATCCTTGAGTTTTGCGCCTTCCTTTACCGTGAAAAGTTGGAGCTCAGAGAGGGTGAGGGGCTTGCCTGAGGTTGCACAGCAATGAGTGGCCGTGGTAGGCCTGGGAGCCAGTTCTTCCTTGTTGTCAGGTGGAGCAGGAGCAGAGCTGAGGCAGCTGGGTGACAGGGAGGTCAGAGGAGAGGGAGGGCACTGGACCAGGGTACTTCCCAGCAAGTATTTTCACCCACTCGTCTTACGGCCTGCATGTGGCCTCCCCCTCCCCCACGGGACACCACCAGAGAATTCCTATTCCTGTGGGCCTCACCTGCTGCAGAGCCTGACCCATCTCTCCTCAGTGCAGTTGCATAAGATTTCAATAATGTGCAAAAATAACATCACGAGCCGCTTTTGTTTCAGGCTCCCTAGTGACTCCTCAGAGACACCCTACGAATTTAAGGAACAGAGGGATTAACCTCCGAAGTCAGTTAACTACCACTTCCATTCAGAGGTCTCCCCTCTACAAAGTGCTGGAGTGAAGGTCTGAACCCACATCCTGTGATTCCCCAGGTTGGCCTGGGCTGCTCCCCTCACGACTTCTCAAAGCAGGGCTGTAAAAACAGAGCTCCCATGGGACCCAGCAATCCCATGCCTAGGAATTTACCCAAAGGACACAAAAACACTACTTCAAAAGGACACCTGCACACCTACCTATGTTTATTGCAACACTTTCACAACAGGCAAGCTATGGAAACAACCCAAATGCCCCAAAATAGATGACTGATCAAGAAGATGTAGTATATATACATGATGGACTATTACGCAGCAATCAAAAAAGATAAACTCATACAATTCGCAGCAACATGGATGGAGCTAGCAGGGAATATGCTCGGTGAAATAAGCCAGAAAGAAAAAGAAAGTATCGGATGGTTTCACGTATAGGAGGAATGTAGAGGAAACAAATAAGGGAATAAGGAAAAAAATCAATCACAATAAATTAAAAATCAAAATCAACAGATAACTATAAATCTGAGACATTCCCGAGGGGAGGAGGAGGGCAAAGGAGCAAAACGGGTGGAAAGAACACAGGGGACTGTGGTGATGGCGCACGGGGGAATGTGGAAGGGAATTTCACGGTGGTGAGAAATACACACCGTACAAAAATGAAAAGTAATGTGAAAAATGTATAAAATTTAAAAATATTTATATTTATACCAAAGAAAAGGAAAATAAAAGCAGGGCTTCTCCGATCACATCCGATTTTCAGGGGAGGAAGCGGAGGTTCGGCGTGGCGCAGTGGGCAGCCTCGATCTCAGAGCTGGCTCCCCCAGGAACCCCACCCTGGGTTTCCTCTCTTGCCCCAGGGAGCCTCCCTGGGGGCCACACATGCACCCGCCATCCACAGCTTCTGGCGCTTCCTCCTCACGAACTCACATGTACGTTTCCTCCAGGTCATGCTGTCATTTGGAACCAGCAAACGGGGTTCAGAAGCAGACCCCGCGAGTAAGGGCTTGGCCAGGCACCCGGCAGTGCTCACAGCACCTCGGGGCTGTTCTGATCTGACGTGGCGCCTGGCATAGGAGCAAAGGGAGATTCGCGCTCCAAGCGCCAACCCCTGACTCCAGAGCCCGCCTGCTTGTCGCTTCGGGAAGCGACGGATGTCAGGGCGAGGCGTGCCCGGGTGGCGTCAGGCCTTCATTGCCCAAGCTCCTGTGGGTCAGACACTCTCCCAGCGTGAGCGCTGAGGGCGAGGGAAGGTGGGCGAGCGTGGGCAGGAGGCAGTGCCACAGGACTCGGGATGGAAGGGTGGGGCTTTCCCAGTGTAGTAGGTGCCTGAGACGGGAAGGGGTGGCAGCCAGACTTGGGGTTGTCACTGCAGCTCAAGCCCCCACTGCAGGCCTGGGACTGGAGTACAGAAGGAACTGAACAGGGGCCGCCTTTCACCCCAGCGGCCACTCACTCGCTGGGTTCCTCAGGAAATGTCTGCATTCACTCCCTACACACCTCTCCTCACGGTGCATCCCTGGAAGCAACCTGGACCGCGTGGAGAAGGCAGCTGCCGAAGGGCAGTGGGTGGGGCACACACCACCTCCGGGACTCCCCTCCCCGCCGGAACATCCCAGCCTGCGGCTGATGCACACGCAGAGTCTGGCCCTGGCAACCACAGTGGAAGTGCTCCCACTCGCCCGGCGTGGGGGCGGCAGTACCATTTGCTAGGGGAGGGCACAGGGCCCGAGCGAGCGTGCGGCCGACAGATCCCCAGGCCTCAGAGACTTCAGGCCCCAGGGACTGAGCATCTTCCCGTGGGGGGTGGGGGGGGCGGGGCGCCTCACCGTTTTCGGGATGACTGTTCTAATTGTGGAAATGCAAAGCCATCAACATTGTGACTCTCCAACTCTTGGGATCATAAACCCTCCATGTCCTGGACTCCCCTCCACCACTGTGCTAAGTTTTACATTGTAAAGAAATGAGCTCTTCGCGGCACAAATAACGTGAACGTCTCTTCTGAAACCAAAGCCCCGGCCACGTCCCTCAAGCTCTCTTCTGGCTCATCTCTGCAGTGGGAACTGCTGCCATCTGTTTGGAGCGCATCCTTTCGGAGCTTTCCCTCGCACTTAGCTGCACACACGCCTGTAGAGCATTGAAGTATCAGTGCACACCCTAAAAACGGTATCCTATTAAGGCAAGAAATTTAAAATGCCTTCAGTGCACCCAGCGACATAAAGACAGACGACCGCAGTGAACGCTGATCTGGCACCACCCATCTCAAAATGAGAAGGAGGGGATCAGATGGGCCCCAGCCCTCCCCTCTGCACAGAGTTCGCTGCCCTGGCCAGTCTTTCCTATGTGGTTTTCCTGCGGAGGTAAGTGCCCACAAACAACACCAGCACTTGCGCATGTTTTTGAAACTTGACATAAGTGGAATCACACCGCATGTTGGTTTCCGTAGCTCTTTCCCGCTCGATAAAATGCTCGCTCGGGATACCGAACCATGGACTCTAAACCACAGGCTTCTGGGTAGAGTTTCCAAATCACAGGCTTCTCATCCCTGGCATGGGCTCGGGGAACTGGGGAAGGGGGGCGGCCCTCTGAGTCCCTGCCCATCACGTCCCATCACGTGCAGGCTGCTGAGGAAGAGAGAAAGCAGCCACAAATGAAATTCTGGAAATGCATGTGGGCTTCTGGAAGCTTGGCACACACCCCTTCAGCAGTGCACCAAATAGCATCAGGGGCTCGTCCCCAGGGGACATCTGGCCCCAGGACAGCTGAGCAGGCGTCCCTGAGTGCCACTGGAATGCGGTGCCATTCTGAGTCGGAGGGTAGCGGTCTGGAAACCACAGCCTTGTGCCAGTCCCTGCTCTCCTACTGCTGCTGCTGCACCGGGCCTGCTGAGGACAGAGGACAGCCGGTGCAGGGGGTGAGGAGGAGGGAGTCGAGGTCCTGCAGACGCTCCCTGCAGAAGCTCAAGCTGCATTTGGGCTGTGCTGTGGGAGGCAGCAGGCGAGGGGGATGGCACTGCAAGGCGCTGCTGGCTTCTGCGGAACCAGGACTCAGGAGTCCCGCTCACCCAGATGTGTCAGGAGCGGCCCCTGCCTACCTGGGGACTAAGCCTTTTCTCACGAGCCTGCGTGGAGGCTCCGTGAAGTGGAGGGTGAACAGGCCATGGACGTGAGGCTTCACCGAGCGCCACCCCCCGAGGCCTGTGAGGGACCAGCAGGCAGGAAGGATCAGCCACAGACAGAGCCAGAGAAGACAGGTCCGAGAGTGCCAAGGGTGAAGGCTCCCTTCTCCCCCAGCGCACACTGCTGCCCCCCTCAATGCCCCACGCCCCACACTGCCTCAGCAGGCAGTGTGGCCCGGTGGCCAAGACCGGCAGCCACCGCTGTGCCCAGCTGTGTGATTTGAGGCAGCCGAGCCGGCCTCACTCCTCATTTAGACGCTGGGGCCCTCAGCACCCGCCTCCAGGCAAGGACTGAGTAAACACGCAGAGCAGTTAGCCTGGGCCGGGCAGGCTGCGTGCCCCGGAAGCAGAAGCGGTGGCCAGGGCAGCTGTTGCTGTTCTGCCCAGCCCTGCAGCAGCAAAGTTCCCCAGACTGAAATTCTCCAGATCCAGCTGCCCCTGACACTTTGAGGTGATATGAGCTGATAACCCCACCCCCCTTAGGCCAGTGTGCATGGGGCTGTCTGTCCCTTATAACCCGAAGTTCCAACACACGCGTCTTCTAGTGGTAACAGTTCTGAATAAATCTTCTAGCACAGAGTATGGTTTCAACAGAGATGTACACAGAGCACTGTGGGTAGGAGGGAGGAAGCACGAGTTCTTTGGGAAAGGGAGATGGGAAGGAAAGTGGGGGTTTCCTGGGGCAGACTGTATTAAAACTGAACCTTGAGGCACGTGTGAAGTCTGCCAGGCAGACACCGCGTCACGTGCTGATGGAACAGCATGTGCACAGGCCGGCAGTGAGCAGTGCAGAGAAATGAGGCTCAACTTGCCGAGAGTTGGGCTTCATAATGAGGGGGGTGGGGAGCCCCAGAAGGCTTCTGAGCAGAGGAGGGACGGATGATTTAAATATGTTTTAATGAATCCCTTGGTGGGGGAAATGTGAGGAGAAGATTAGAGGTTGGGGGAACCAAAGGAAAGTGCCTCTGAAGGGTGGGGGAGGCCTGCCTCAATACGGGGTGGGAGGGAAGAGAAGAGGTGTTTCAGGGACAAGTATGGGTGAGGGTGGAGGTGGGGACAAGGGCAGCACCAGGTACCCAGCTTGGGCAGAGTGGAAGGTGGCACCATTTAGCCAGTGTGGGCAGAGGAAGAGGCAGGGGGTAGAAAGTCAGGTGCTCTCTCTGCCTGTGGATTGTGGGGGTACAGTGTCTGCTGAGTGCCTGGGGAAAGCACCCAGGGGGCTCTCAGGGCCTGTCTGAAGCTTAGCATTGGGGGAAGGTATGCGGAGGGCAAGACGGGAGAGGAGGGAAGGTTGGGTGAGCGCTGGGAACTCGGGAGGAGAGAAGGACTGGGGAGAAGCTGCCACCAGAGCCCCGGGAGCGCCCGGAGTCCTCCCCCACCCCCACCCCCACCCCCCCAGCACTGCGTTCTCACAGCATCCAGGAAGAACTCCAGTCTGGTGAGCACACTCCTCCCACCTCGGCTGGGACCCGCCCCCCGCAGCGGCCAGGCTCCGCCTCCCCGAGTTGCTGAGGACGCACCAGAAGGACATCAAGGAGCAAAGAGGAATCCAAAATAAGCACAAAGATGGCATCACGGCATATTTATAACAAACTGAACCCCCAAACGTGCACTGAGGTAGCTGTCCGGCCTCGGGAGTCAGCCAGAGACCCACGGGGACTGTGTGAATCCCGCCTTTGACAGGGATATTGACTAGCGCTGTGTCAGTGACCGGGAATCAAAGAGCAGGCTGTCAAAGCTGAGTGCAGTTTGAGCACAGCGAGAGGGGAGAGGCTGTGCCTGGAAGGACGCTTGCCAGCACGCCCCTTAATAGCTGGTACCCCGCGGTGGAATTACGAGGCAATTTATTTCTCTTTGTTTAACTTTTTCTCAAATTTCGTGGAGCATGCTAACTATCCTAGAGGCAAGTGCATCACCTCAGATGACTGGAATGCTGACGAGCCAGCTGGGAAAGGAAGACGAGGTGGTCCGGGCCAGCACACGGGAGGTCCCCGGCACCTCAACCTGGCTTTCCCCTCTGAGGGTCGGCGCCACCCTCCCCTCGCAGAGGCTGCCAGAAAGGCCCAACGAACGACCGTATGCAGCCGGTGCCCCAAAAGACTGGGGCCCCCATAGAGTGTCCCACAAACATGCTCGGCATCCCAGGGAGTCAGACACCAGATGGGGGACAGAGCCCACCTGTCCGGAGACTTGCCCTTGGCCTGAAGGCTGTGTGGGTCTGAAGCCCAGAGCGGGGTCCCTCTGGCTCCAGGGGTTGGGGGTGGGAGGCTGCCAGAACCTCTCATCAGCTTACGAGCTGCCAGTTAGGCTGGGCTTGGGGAGAACACCAGGGGCCCGGCCGACCCTGGGGCACGCCTGGGCCCGGGGGCTTCTCTCACCCCATGTCCAGGTGGCTGGAGGGCCTCCTGGGGGCCGCCCGTTCATCCGTCCCCAGGGAGGGGATTTGGGAGCTGGCTTCTCTCCAGTCCGCAAAGGCTGCGCTGGCCGGAGATCTGGGTTCCAGTGGGGCTCCTGAGAAAGACCCGGAGCCCCCGGCACCCCAGGGCCACTCTAGAGATGCAGGCTGCCTGAGGAGGGCTGTTCCCGGGCAGACGGGGGCAGAGTGGGCCGGGGGCGCAGTGTCGGGGGCTCTGCTCTCCGCACTCAGCTCAGGTCTCACCTCGCCTCTCACCTGCTGCGTGACCTTGGGCAGGTGACTGCCACCTCTGAAGCCCAGTTTCTATCCTGGAAACCTGGAGGAGGGAGGCAGAGTGCTCCTGGGAATGGACACACGGTGTCTGCAGCAGCTGCGCGCAGTCATGTTGGCAGCGTGCCTGGGTCAGCGGTCTTTGTCCCCACGGTGGTCCGGGGGGAAGATCCGGACGAACTGAGTGCAGAGAATCACCTCCAGGGCTGGGAGCAGAGGAGTCAAGGTCTTTTTCGGCCCTGTCCGTGCTGCTGCCTGTTCTCCTTACCGTAATACTCTTAGCATAAACACAGATCAGATGCACCCTCCTGGCTTCCCACAGTGCTCAGGATAAAATGCATGTGCCTGGCCTGGCCCCGCCTTGTTGCTATTCATCCTTCCAGACGCCGTTCCAAGTCGATCTTGTTTGTGCCTCAGGACCTTTGCACATGCTGTTCCTGCTACCAGAACACCTCACGCCAGACCACTAAACAGCTCACTCTTTCACGTGTCCACTCAAGGTCACCTCCTTGGCAGGTCTTTCCTGACCACGCTTCCTGAATCTTGGCCCCTGTGTCTGCCCTCCATCCCAGTGCCTGTTTTATTTCATCCTGTTTGTTTTCAACACCCGTCTTTCCTCAAGAAAATGTTTGGTCCACAAAGGCAGGGTCACCACTGTTCTAGCTCACGATGGTCCTCCAGTGCACCAATGGGACCTAGTCCACAGTCAGTGCCTAGTGAATGTACACTAACCAGAAGAATGAATGACCTCAAGCCACACTCCAGTCACTGGCTTGTCCCGCGTTGGATCAGCGCAAACACAGGTACCACTCCGGAGCTTCTCGCTGTGTCTGCGTGCCTCGCCCTGGATTTGGTAAAAACCCCACCCCAGACAAGCGTTCTTCCGACAGCCTGAATCTGCACTGGGTAATTACTTGTGTAGCCACACTAATAATAGGTCTTGTGATTATACTTTATTTGGTACGGTTTTAGCTAATGGACCGGATGGAATATTTGCATCTGGAAAGTTCCCCAGCTGTTTCGGGGAGCTCCCAAATTCACTGCTCATGGGAGAAAAGGCTCTCGGTGCAGAAAGAGCCCCTGAGTGCAGGCAGGAGGCCTGGAGGAAGGCCCTTCTCAGTCAGCCTCAGTCTCCTCATCCAAGAAATGGGAAGTGACGCCTGCCTGCCAGGGCAAGAGGCCCAGCCCCGGTCCCGGTCTTCGCCGGCTCGGAGACCACGGCGTGGGGTGAGCACTGTTTGTGCCGACACCCGCGGCGTGACTTCCTTTAAACTGCTTTTATTAAACTTGAATGCATTTCCAGTAAGCTTCCTTCCTCATTCTAAAGGAGACCAGGATCACTCGTCTTAAACGTCCTATGGAAGAGCGCCCCAAAACTTGATGGGTCTGTATAGTCACCATCTTCCCCCTGGATCCGTTAGCTGTCCTCCTAACTGAGCCAGCACCAGGTGCACAGCGGGGCACCCCCGTAGGTGGCGAATAAGCGAACGGCCGAAGCCTGCGAGCAGGGACCTGGAGGCGAAGAGGGTTTGGTCACCGCATGCCTGCAGCGGCGTCGTGCACAGGCCCCGCGGTGGAATGGACCCCTCGTCCCGCTGATGAAGGGACCGCTGCTTGACGAGCCCCATGTATCGGGTGTGAGTTGGTGAGAAACGGGGCTGAGACGCGGACACAGGCTCCACCAGGCAGGAGCATCGAGGAGCGGTGGCGATAGGACCACACGGGAGGGGAGAAATCAAAGACTACCCCAAAATTAATGAAGCTGTAAGAAAATAAATAAAACATTTGGAAAAAAAACAACCCAAACCAACCACGCTGAGGGCGAGAAGCCGGTCACGAGAGCTGGGCCCGTGTCCAGGGAGCACGTCGCACAGACAAGAGCACTAGCAGGCTGCCGGTGACCGTGGGCGTTTGGGACGCCGGGCGGTGCGCTGGACGACGGCAAGGCCCTCGTGAGCGCTAGCCCAAGCTGTTCGAGACGCTGCAACACGACATGCAGAGTATTTTCCCCAGATGTGTCCGGTGGACTCTTATCACTCTGCTGTCCCCTGCCGGTGTCCAGCCCATCGCTGGCTCTGGCATCACCTCTGGAGCGCCCGGCACTCTCTGAAAGCACCTGTGTTTGCTGACTGACTTCCTCATCAAAGTGCAGACTCCACGCTGGCAGGGGGTTCTGTCTCTTTTGGTCAGTGGGGTTGCTGTCAGCTTAGAGCTGGGCCTGGCACAAAGGAAGTTCTCAAAAAAGAGAACGGATGAGTGACTCGTTGCCATGACAGACAGCCTCTGGGCCTCTCATGGAGTGACTGGCCCTGCTCTGCCTCCTCGCCCGCTTACTTCCCTCCCGTCCTCCTCTTTCCTCCCGGCCTCTCTGATGCTGCCCCGCGTTGTGCTACTGAAGAAGCAGGAGCGGGCTGTGGAAGGTCCTGGAAGGTCAGGGCCGGGTGGGCCGTCTAGTCCTGGCTGTGCGCTGCCTGGCCCCCGCTGGCCTCTCGGCCTCAGTGGCAGAGTCAGGGGTCTTCCTGAGGAAGCCGCGCGGTCTGTGGGGCCTACGCTGCTCAGAGCCCTGGAAGGGCCTCTCTCTGGTCGGGAGCTCCCGCTGGAAGGTGGGTGGACAGAGGCAGCCTGGGAAGAGCCAGGGTAGGCAGGGGCTGGAGGAACTGGGTAAGCCAGCCTGGCGGGGCTGCTGGGTGGGGTGCGGGAGTCACTGGCCTCGGCCCTGCAGTGTGGAGACCCAGACAGAGGGAGGCTGAGACCAGGAGGAGCCGAGGCAGCGCCCTGGGGTCAAGCAGATCCGCACAGGATAGGTCACAAGAGGCCGCTTCGGAAGGAAGGAGCTCTCTGTCCCTGGGGTAAGCGAGCAAGCGTCCAGCAGTGGTAGGAGAAGAAGGCCTTGAGAACTCTTTCCTGCGCAGAGGTTCCCAGGGAGGTTCTGGGGTTAGTCCAGGCCATGTTGCCGGTATAATACTCAGATGTCCCAGCAGAGGGCAGCGCTGAGCTGCTGCAAAAGTCTGGAGAGGGTTGTCGGCAACACCCCAAACCCCTGGTCCCCAAGGAGCTCCAGAGAGGCCCTGTCCACCTGGTTCCCTCCCGGGCGTGCCGAGCCTAACCCCGCACGCCCAGGCCCATGCCTTACTCCCAGGCTGTAATTCCAGCATCCAAGTTCATTCTGCTCCCTCCCACTCCTAAAGGGTCAGAGGCGCCGTGCCCGCCTGGTGGAGAATGCAGTCTGCCAGCACAGCTCCCAGAGAAGCCCCGGGTCTGGGCAGTGGACGGACACTGTGTGGCCCCAAGAAGCGACTTCACCCCAACCTGCAGGCTCCGCACTTGCTAGATGGATACGGGGACCCCTCAAGGTCCGCCTGGAGGCGGTGCCCACAGACCAGGGACCTGAGCTTCTGACGCGGGCCCAGGACCAGTCAGTTGCCACAGCAGCTCCTCCTCTCGGGCCCATAATGCAGATGCAGAAGTCAGGAGGACTCAGGGGCCACAGCCACACTGCTGGCAGAGGGGTGCAGAGGTCAAACCCAGGTCAACCAGCGCCAGCAGCCACGGCTCCAGACCGGGAAGAGAACATGACCTCTCTGGGCCTGGGGGGGGTTGGATTACCCCCTGCGGGGGTGGTGGCGAGATGGTTCAGGACACTTCAGGACGCAGAGGCACAAGCTGAGAGAGGTAATTCCCGTCGGGGCATACGGTGGCTCGGAAGGGGTGCTGTGGGTGACCTGGATGGTGTCTGTGCTAGGCCAGGGCCAGCTCCTGCCCTGGGCACACGCACCTCCTCGGGCTTACATGACTCGGTGATGAAGATGCTCTCCAAGTAGATGAGTTGCCCCCCTGCCCGGGGGCCTAGGCTGGGGTGCCCTCCAGAAGCTCGCTGCCTGGCCTGGAGTGAGCCCAGCCCAGCGGGGTCCAGCCCGTCCTGGTCCACCCTCTCCGATCCCAACACTGACGCTGAAGGCAGCTTGTGAGACCTGCACTCCCAGGCCTGCACCCTCTCAGGCCCACCCAGGGCGGGGCCCAGCCCTGGGCTTGAACAGCTGTCCCCTAACGTTGATGGCGTCCCATCAGGGAGACACTGTCTCAGGGAGCAGCAGCCGCGCCAGGTTTTGGTGCAGACGGAGCAGATATTTCAGAAGCGGTTCCCTACTTAATGCAGGCCCCACGCCTTCTCAGAGACCAAGCCCACTTCCTGCTCAGTGATAATCGCTGACACCCCCCCCCTCCCGGCAACCATCTGGGGCTTTTTCCACCACTCCGAGGCTCCGGGTAGGCCCGGCAGGGACAGCAGGGACGCTGAGGACGCAATCACCAGCCTTTTAGGAACGGTGCTTGTGGGGGAAGCTCAGAGGCCTGTGCAGAGGATGCTGAGCACGCCTTTTGGGGCTGGCAATTTGCAGCGCTCTCCAGATGCTGCAGGACAATGGGGGGCTGATTGGCAGGGGAGCGGGAGGGGCTGGCAGCTGTGGCTTTAGAGCAGAAAAAGGTAGGGGGGCAGGAGGGGCAGCGCCCAGTCATGAATATGGGGGGAGTTGCAGAGGCGTGGGGGAGGGGGTGAGTCTTATTCCAAAGCCTGCCCAAAACTGCTGAGCCAGCTTCACAGGAGAGGCTGGGTAGGAGGCTAAAGGTGTGATGGAGGGAGGGGACAGGAGGCGAGGGGATGGAGTGAGATGGGAAAAGGAGGGACCAAGGTTCCCGTGTGTCTTACACGCTCATTCACGCAGACAGGCATTAACTCCCTCGGAAGGCACGGGATGGAGTGGGCGGCAAGCTTTCCAGCGTCCACACTCCATGGGCTAAATTTGGACTCCTCCACCGACGTGGGCCCCTTGCCTCAGTCTCCACCTCTGTGAAATGGGCTTGGTACGTGCAAAGGACGGATTCTGTGGGCCAAAAGGTGCAGCTCCACCCCTAACATGGTCGGTGCCCACCATGGGTTCGGCTCTCTGTCCCCTTTCCCGCCTCAGTTCCCTCCACAGGCCCAGAGAGAGACCACAGGAGCCAGGGCAGGGCCTGCCGGTGCTCTAGAAGACCACCCTGGCCAAGTGGCGACTGGCTTGACTGTGGATCCAGGACCGTCCACGCCCCAGCGGCCAGCCTGGGCCTTCAGGTGACTGGGCGTTCTCTACTGAGCCCCTACTGCATGCCTCAGGTTCTCGCCAGACCTTTGCATGCAGCGTTCATCTTTGGTCTTTGCGAACCTTGAAGAAGGGTCCGACTTCCTCCTGACTGGGAGGAAACTGAGGTTCAGGGGCAGTGTCAACACACTGCTACACACCCAGTAAGCCAGTAAGCCGGAGGCGCAAGGGGGGGGGGCTGGGATCTAGATGTGCCCATGTCATCCCGCATCCGGGGACTCCGCTCTGGCGCCCCGCACTCACTCCACGTGGGACCCGCGCTCCGCCTGGCTGCACTTGGAACTCCAGCCCCAGGCCCTGCACAGGCTTCTAGCCCCGCCCACAGCCCTGGTCTGGCATTGACCTTTCCGGAGTTCGCACTGTTGTGTTGCTGCAGCCACAGTCTTCCCCTCTGTGTGATGGGCTGGTGCTCGGCGCTGCCATTCCCACACGCTCCTTCCCCTCTCCCCTCATCCCTGCCCATTCCCTGCACCCAGGTGGCAAAATCCTAGTAAACCACCTCTGGGCCTCGAGAGGCCTTTGTTTCCGCAGCAACGCTTTCCTCCACGTTTAATAAGCTGCTTGCAAAACCGGTGATTGATGAGTAAGAACAAGGGAGGATGTGGGGCTGGACATTTTTTTTTCTTGGAATTGCTTCTGGCTGCGCAGTCAACTTTAAATCGATTAATAACGTGCAGGCCCGACATTAATTATCAGCCATTTGTCATTGGGAGAGGCTGGGCACTGCTTGTGGTCCTCAGGACCAGCTCCAAAGCCTCGGGGGTGATGCCCATCTGCCCCGCCCCACGCCAAGGGCAAGCGGGGCCCCAACACTAAGGCCCTGACTGGCCCTGGCGCCCAAAGCCCCCAGCCTTGTGGGAGCTTCCGAGGGTCTAGACAGCACCACAGAGCCAGGCCTGGATGCCTGCATGCTGGTGCCCCGCGTCTGCCTTGCTTGAGGCGGCCTGCGGCCTCACTGGCCTTCCGCGGGGTCTGAGTTAGGGGAAGTCTAAAGGCCCCGAGTTTCTTTACTCATTCAACAGACACTGTAAGCAGCTATCACGGCAGCCATCTTCCTGGCACTGAGGGTACAGGAGAGGACAGGACGGGTCCCGGCTTTTAAGAGAGGCTCACAGTCAAGAGGACATTCCTGACCCTTAGGACACACAGTAATGCCAGAGGGGACCCCGGTTTCTGAACAGAAGCACAACAGGAAAGACGGTTTTGGGGAGCAAGAGTTACCCACTTAAATCGGGGGTGGGAGACTTCATGAAGGGAGGGAGGGAAGGAGCAGGAGCTGCTCCCACACTGCGGAGGAGCAGCAGCCGTGCAAAGGCCCTGAGGCAGAGGGGACTGGGCAATAAAACAACATGTGGTACATTAAGGAAGCTGGGCCACAAAGACCGGGGGTGGGGTTCCGTCTGTGTGAAGGGTGAGGAGAGGCGGGTCCAGAGAGAAAGTGGATTCTTGGTGGCCAGAGACTGGGGAGGGAGAGCGAGAGGTATGGGTTTTAAGGGGACATGAAAATTTTCTGCAATTCGATAGTGGTGGTTGCACAACTAAAGGTGACTATATTAAATCCAGCAAATTATAAGTTCCGCTTTCGAGAACTTTATACTGCGTAAATCACATACCAAAGAACTGCTACAGACTTGGGATAGAGGATGGGGGCGGGGCCCCGGGTGTCCCCAAGGAGGTCACATTTGAGCAGACCTGAGCAGTGACGGCCATGGGAGGCCACCCCCCGGGGAGGGCAGGCGGCCTGAGTGAGACGTTGGGAAGTCGCGGCCAGAGCAGGCAGAGGTGATCGCACGGCGCGGGGTCACGGGGCGTGTGAGCAGACAGTCTCCGTGCGGGGCGCTTCTGGGAGGACCGGCTCTTTAAAGTCACTCTGATTTGCGTCTTCTCAGTGGGACAAGAGAGATTTAATTGAGGTCACCTGGGTGGTCACAGAGGTCACGTCTGTGCCCAAAGAGCAGGGGAGGCAGCCCTCAGCCCGAGCCAGCACCCTGTGCACACAGGGGAGCCCTGAGGACCCCTCGAGCTCACTTCACAGGAGCTGGATGTCCCGGAAGCAGAAGCCTCACTTACAGAGGGAAGCAGCCGAGGGGAAGGACTCCTGCAGATCAGCCAGGGAGGCTCCAGGGCCTGGAGTCTAGGGAGAACAGCCACCAGTATCTCCCAAGAAGTCCCCTGGGCAGCCTTGGACGCCAGGGCACTTCCCTCTACCTGCACAGTCACTGCTCATGCCCTCCCCACCTCCTTCTGCGTAAGAACAGAACCAGCAGTGAAGGAGGTGGTGGTCGTATCCCAGCTTTCCTGGCAGCAGACACATCATGTGCAAAGGTCCTGAGGTAGGAGCATGGCGACTGTGTTCCAGGAACAGCCAGGGGCTGGTGATGGGAAGAGGGAGGGAGAGGCGAGAGGTAGCAGGAGATGGTGGTACAGGCTTGGCCTTTACTCTGACATGGGAGCCTTGAGATGTAGCTGAGCAGAGGATCAGAGATTCTGCTGGTTCTGTGCTGAAAACAGACACTGGAGTGACGAGGGCGGAGCAGAGATACCAGGGAGGTGGCTTGGGAGAAACCACGGGAGATGACTTCCCCGTTGCCCCAAGTGAATAGCTACCAGATTCCTCAGTTGGGGCTCGGGGAGCAAATAAGACAGGGTCCTCCTTCCACACAGGGTGCGACCAGCTTCCTTCCTTCCTCTCTTTCTTCTTTCTTTATACCTTGCTTTTCTACAGCTAGGCCTTTGCACATCTATTCCGTCTGCCTAGAACACCCTAACCTTTCTCGTTTGCCCGGTGAATGTTCATCCTCAAGTTCCCACCCCTTGACTGGAGGGGTTACTTTGTTGGCACCCCGGGGTGGGGACTTCCCTCCCACTCACACAGGGGTTTGGACTTGCCTCAAGAACATCTTCTCGAGCCCCCTTCTTGGAGCTGTTGGGGAGCCAGTTGCTTAGGAGCCCGTACGGCCGTCGGTTCTCAGGCCAGTGGCTCAGGGTAGGGTGCACCATCACCAAGTGCTCGCAAACCCAGCAAAAGCCCAGAATTCCAGGCCAAGTCAGGTAGTCTCGGCTGAATTCTAGCAGAGCCTCACATTTTGTTTATTGACTACTTTTACAAATGTTTATTGAACCCTGGTCTAGGCCCTGGGGATCGAGCAATGAGCAGGAAAGGCAGTTTCTGCTGCCGGTGAGGGGGGGAGACAGAAAAAACTGGAAAACGTGTGCTCTAAGGATATCCAGAGAGACTGCCAAGTGCTAGGAAAGGGTGAAGAGGCGCTGCAGAGGGCCTTCGTGGGAGCGGAGTTCTGAGTTGAGACTGAGGAGAGACTAGGCGCCAGTCATACCAAAGACCTGGGGCACCAGCAGCCCAGAGAAGGAGCCGCAGGTGCAAAGGCCCTGGGGCCAGAGACGTCCCATGTGCTCGTGGCGCTCCAAGAACAGCAGAGTGTCTGGGAGGAGCACAGAGGAGAAGGAGACAGGAGGGAGGGAGGCAGGTGGGTGTGGGGGGGCCTGGATCTGATGCCGAGCACACCTGCAGCCATCGCGGTTTCAGCGTGATATGATATGGCTCGTGTCTTTGAAAGCTGCCCCCCACCCCAGCACTGAGAGTGTAGAAAGGAAATAGGGAGACCCAGGAGGACCCCGGGCGCAGGGGAAATCAATCTTGAGGGGGGGCTCCCCACGCCAGCCAGGGACTGGAGGTCAGCGGGTGAGGAGGACGTTTTAGGGCAGGCCTTCAGGAGGGGCTGGGGAGGCCCAGAGTCCAGTGTGACTCCTGATGCACCCCCAGGTAGGAGTGGGGAGGAGGTCTGAGCCACTAGCCCAGAGTCTGGGGGCCAGTGGAGGAGTGAGGCACAGGCTGGAGATCGGGGCAGAAGGCCACCTTTCAGCTTTATTGTTTCAAAAGACAAACTCTTCTAAAGTCCAGGAATCGAGAAACAGGCTGACACTGGCCCTCTCTGCCGCCCAGACTCGGGGCGAGTGCTTCACACGTAAGTGCCCTCAAACTGACTCTGGCCGAGGGAGAGGGCGTGCGGAGGCAGAGCCCTGTGCCCAGGCGGCGCTAATCGGTTCTGCCTGAGCCCGCGGCCCAGCTCCCCAGGGGAGCACGAAGTCACCGCACCCCAGGACGGCCCGGGTGAGCAGGCAGCGGCTGGGAGCCAGCCTCGGCTCAGCCGGCTCTGGCCCCGCCGGAACGCCAAGGACACACAGCGGCTCCGCTCACAAACTGGGCGAAGGACTGGACTGGGCCTGGCTGCTGGGCTGCGCGGGCGGCCCTCCCCTGAGCCTCCGGCGGCTCATCTGTGCAATGGGCACAGCGGTCTGCAGTCGCGGGGCTCTGGAGGCGGGGCATGAGCAGACTTGCCCGGCGTGCTCGGTGCTGCTGCAGCCCCGTGGGGCGGATTAGGAAGTCAGCTTGTGAGGGGAGCCTGTTGCCATGACGACAGCCCACTCATATCCCAGGCCACTGTCAGCTGCAGCCACTGGCTCCCGGCTCCCAGGCGGCACTGCCCTGGCCCGCAGCAGCAGACTGCTCTGCTGTCACCAACCCACCAACACGTGCGCTGCGGGACAGTGGGGCGGGCAGTCTATTCACCACTGTGCACCCCGGAGGACGATGCCCACACAGCCTGCAGCCCACAGCCCGCAACACCCCAGGGATCCAGAGCCCCCAGGTGCGGAAACTCATGGAGGTTTGCTGCCTCACCCAGGGAGGCGGCTCCCCCACAGGGTCAGACCTGCAGGTGCTACTTGCTCCATGCAGAGTCAGTACCTGGGGCCTGCCAGGGGGCTGGCGCGTCTGCGGGCCCCTCCCCAGCCCGTCCCCAGCCCACCCCCGGGCGGGTCGGCTCAGGGAAGGGGCCGCATCGATCGCCTGCCGCCTCCCAAAGCTGGAGCTGTCAGCTCGCTCAGATACCATTGGCTTCCCATTAAGCAAATCAATAGCTTGCACTGGTTTCCAATTTGTGTTTCCAGAAATTCATCTCCTAGCCACCTTTTTAATTAACCCCCTCCCACACAGCCAAGGCACCAATACATCACCCTCTCCTGGCCGCAGAACACCCACGGGGCTCCGGGGGCAGCTGCAGGTGTATTTAAAGCTCACCCGTCCTTCCCATCCCTAGAGGAACTGCTCCCACACCTAGATGCACATCTGTCCCCCGATCCTCCCCACAGCCCCAGGAAGGGAGCGGGTCCTCCAGCAAAGAAAGCTGAGGATCGGAGAGCTCAAGGCAGTGCCCCCAAAGTCCCGGCTGGCCAGGACCAATGCACTTTGGGAGGAGGCAGTTTGCAAAAGCTTCCCAGATGCTGCAGGACAACGGGGGCTGGTTGGCTGGGACCAGGAGGGGCTGGCAGCTGTGGCTTCCAGCCGGGAAAGGTGTGTGTGTGTGGGGTGGCCCTCAGCAGAGTCTGGCTCCTGCTGCCCACCTGCTGACCTCCGTAGCTCCCAGGCCCCTTCTCCCTGGACAGGGGCTTGTCTATCAGCGCTGCACCCCAGGTGCTAAGCACGGAGCAGAGTTCACACGCGGGTGCTACATCCAAAGCACACTGCAAGTGCCTCTGTAGCCAGCACAGCCGTGGGGGCGGCACCACTTGCAGGGTGGGCTCTCAGCTGGTCAAGGCGTTCGATGGCCTGGCTCCTTTGACTGGAGTGGACTTCTGGACATGACAATACTGCCCTGTCTCAGGCCTGCCCCCTACCCAGAATGCTGGTACTGCCTCTAGGAAGCCCTCCCTGGTTACCCCTGCCCCCAGTAGCTGCTCCACAACCATGGCCTAGCCCCAGCCATACTCCAGACCTTCATAAAATCAGTAAGTGGACACACCCTCGTGGATGGCCCATTAGAACCCCTTGGAGTTCTCAGCCCTAAGTCCTAAATCTACATATTCCCCCAAATCCATCATCTCAAGCCAGCTGGAGAAGAGACGCCAAATGTCAGCGCCACGGTTCACTGGCGTCACCCATCTGCGCGGGGTGAGCGGGTATCATGAAAACAGGAAAGGACTCGGTGGTTTTATGGGCCAGCTTAACTCTTAATGGAAGGCCAGTCCGAAGTAACAATGAACACGGGAAGCGCCCCAGAGCTGGTGGGCCCCGCTGGTCTCGCGGCTTGTGACTTCCGTGGAGAAGGTGCGGCTGGTTTGGGTGGAGAGGGCGGAGCCTGGGGCTTTCTGTGCATAGTCCCAGGGTCTCGGTTCTGGGATCTGCCCCAGAGACCACCCAAGAGCCACTTCTCGCCCCTAAGAGGTGACACCCGGCATCTGCTGTTGCGGAGAGAGACTCCTGACAGCAGGGGGCGGGTCGTGCCCCAGCAGGACAGCATGGTGGGGGCTCCTGCTGGCCCAGAGCCAGGTGTCCCCTGTGTTGCTGGGAGGGGAGGGGTGGGACGAGCAGCCTTGGGGTATTGCGGCAGGAGATCCCAGCCGCACCCTCTCTCATGTTTTCCCTAATCCACCAAGGAGGCCTGGCCACGGGCCACAGCCTAGCACACAACAGGCCAGGCACTTGGGGCCTTTAGGAGCTGAAGGCCTCCTGAGTCGCCATGGAGCTCAGGGAGAGCGAGGGAAACGTGAGGTGGTGCTGTCACGTGAGCCAGCACCTGAACCTGCCAAGTTTCATCTTGCAGTGGTTAAAACCCAGCTCGCACCATGGACTCGCATCGGTGGCTGAACGTCAGGGACCAGGTGACGGTGGCCTTGGCCCCACCGTGTTTGCGTGGGGGTGGCAGAGGCGCAGGCTCACGTAGGCGCATACTGTGTGCCCACGGGCCTCCCACTCACTCCTCGCAAGGAGGATTCTGCTCAGAGTGGGCTCAGAGAGGGCAAGTAGCCAGCCCAGGTCACGCGGCCTGGAGGGAGCAGCAGCGTGACCTGAATGCGGTCGGCGGCCCTGTCGTGTGGCGCCAGGCGAGGAGGCAGCCGGCGGTGAGGCGAGGCTAACGCTGACTGGCCCCCAGGGTGGCAGGCTCAGTTCATTCGAGCCAGGGCGAGAGCAGAGACCAGAAGACGCACAAACCTGGAGCTCCTGGGTCTGCCCTCACTGCCCGTGAACTTGGCCCGCTCTGGGCGCTCCGGGGCCTCAGCCGGTGCGTCTGGAGGATGAGGGTAACCCCGGCCTACCTCAGAGGGGCGTGTGAGGATTCCAGAGGTTCCAGCAGGGGCGTTACTCAGTGCAGAGCTTGGCAAACAGGACTCCGCAAAGTTCCTTCTCGGGAGAGGGGTGCCGTCCTAGCCTGGGGCGGGAGGATTTAAGGGTTTGCCACCTTATCCCTGGAGGGTGAGCCAAGGCAGAGGCAGCTGGAAGCCTCCAGAGGGCAGCAAAGCAGCCGCGCTGGCAGAACACCTGGGTGCTGCCGGCTGGGGAGGAGGGGAGCTGGGGTGGGAACTGGCCAGGAGCTGAGCGTCCAGGGAGGGCTGAAGGGCAACGTGGGCAGAGGGACCGGACCAGAAGGCCCAGAGCACTCGGGCTTCAAGAGAACAGTCCGTGCTGCACCGCTCTGACCGCGCCAGTGTCCTTGTGAGGCCGCGTCCAAGCACACGTGAGCAGCCGTGGCTGGGCACCCACAGGGCCTGGCTCACAAACCAGGCGGAGCAGAAAGGTCCCCGACGGGAACCCTCGCACAGCGGGTGCAGGGATCATCCGACCGCGGGTGCCAAGTGTCCAGCTTTCAATAGCAGCGCCCAGAAACAGGACTGCACAGACGCGAGAGAGGCGCGCAGCCCTGCTCACACAGCGAGTGCGCGTTCGAGGGGGCGGGTCTGTTGTGTAAAGGCCCGAACTGAAGAGCTGCAGCAATAAAACTCAGGAGAGTGCAATGGCGGATCACTGCGTGAGCAGCGTAGCCGCTTCTGGGTTTTGTCCAAAAGAACAGAGCCCGCCACCCACCGCGTGCTCGGCGGCGTGGCCCACGGCAGGCAGGAGGCAGAAGACACTCACATCACCCCCAGGGGAGTGGGGCGCTCAAGTGGCCGATCCCAACGACAGGACGGTGCTCAGGCTCAAAGGGAGGGCACGCCGAGCCGTGCTGCGTGAGCGGATTCTGGAGCCGCCCTACTAAGAGGAAAGCTCCAGACCCAGCGGACAGAGTGGCTTCACGTCCAGGAGGGCCCTTGAGACGCCGGGTCAGAGACAGGCAGCAGAACGGGGGTGCCAGGGTGGGGAGGCCGCGGGAGCGTTTCGTCTGGAGACGGAGGGCGGAGTGAGGCACAGTGAGTGGCCTTCACGCCGCTGCACCGGGACGGCTGAAAGTGTCCGTTTTAGGGCACAGGCTTCACCGCAACACAGGGAAAGCCTGTGCCCACGGGGCACGTGCTGGGTCCCGCCAGCTCCCTCCTTAAACGGGACCCAGGGGACTGAGGGGCCCAAAGCTAAAGCTTCTTTAGGTGTCAATCTGCTTCTGCTAACAACCGGAAAACCAAAACTTTAAAGACGGTTCCACGGTGACAAGAGCAGAGCGAGGCGCTAGCTGCGGGCCCTGAGCCGCACATGCCTGGCGCGGACGGGAGGCCCCGACGGCGTCCCCAGCGTGTGCCTCGAGGCTTGCAGCAAAACGGTTGCCAACACAGGAGCTGCAGAGTGGACACAGGAAGACCAGCAACGATCCCCGCCCCGACGGTGCAAGTTGAGGAAATACACGTCGGCACCTTTGCCGAGAGCAGTCCCAGGGCCTGGACCCGAGGGTCCAGCTGCCTGCGCCCTGCGCCCGAGCAGGGCCACCGCGACGTGACGATCGTGACGGCCAAGCGTGGGCACGGACGGGGCCGCAGGACTAAGTGCAGCTGGAACTGGACGCATGAGGCAGCCCTGGCTCCGCTTCCTGAGGGCCGAGTGGCATTTCTGTCAGCCTCTGTGCCCACCTCATCAGCCCGCACAACCTCCTCCGGCCTCGGTGACCTGCCTCGGAGGTGGCCGGGGGCTGGGGTGGGGAAGGGGCAGGCCCTAGCAGCTGTCTGCTCCACTGGGAGGCTGCAAACAGCTCTGGCCTTGGCAGTGAGCACCGGGAGGGCTTCCCCTGGGCCCCTGCGAGGAGCTAAAAGCACCTTGCCGCCCAGCACGAGGCACTGTGGCAGGGCCGCTGGGCAGTCCGCAGCAGGAGCGGCCTTCAGGTCCCCAAGGTCTCTGTTGCCCACTCCACCACACCCTCTGGTCCTCTGCGCCATGACCACCAAGCCCAGCCACAGAGGGGGCACTGAGGCTGGGCGGGGCAGGGTCCCCGGGTGTGCCCCTGGGTAGGCAGACAGCCTCTCCACGTCCCTCGGCTCAGAGGCCGCAGGGGCCCACACTCAATTAATGTTAATTCTCCCTCTTTCCTGCCCTGAGGAGGAGCGACTCACTGTCTAGAGGGGGGCGGCAATTGTTTAATTAGGAAAAACTTGGGACAAAATTGGAGATGGGGTTGAACAGCGTGATGAGCAGGCAGATCTCGGGGGAACTGGAGGCGTGTCTCCGGCAAGGAAGCAGGACGCAGGAGAACTTCCCAGCTCCTGCCCGCACCCGCGCGCTCTCAGGGCACGACCCAAGGGTCCTTCGAAATGACTCCTGGCAAGCCTCAGTGGTGAGAATGTTCCTCCCTTGGGGAACTGTCCCTCCGTGCTAGGGACTCAATGCAGGGGACCCCAGATGAAGAGACTTAACCAGAGGGCAGGTCAGTTTAAGTAGCAATACCATTCCCGGAGAGGCGAGAACTGCAAATGGTCAGGGAAGGCGCCTCTGTGAGATGGAACTGCTGGTGCAAAGACTCGAACGAGCTGAGAGTGCTGAGTGGGTATCTGGGGTCGGGGGACCCAGGCAGCAGGCATAGCCAGTGCAAAGGCCCTGAGGCAGGACTGTCTGGAGCCCAGGAAAGCTAAAGCCAGAGAGACCGTGGGTCCGGTGATCAGGGCAAGAGGGCCTCAGGGAGGACTTTGTCTTTGGCTGTAGCTGCGGAGTGAGCCAGAGCAGGGGCTGAGACCACTGGCTGTCCCGTGGGGAGTGGCCGTGGGACTGCAGAAGCCACCAGATGAATGAATACAGAGAGGGAGAGGGGCGTGAAGGGCCAAGCAGCACCCACAGCAGGGGACACAGAGGGGCGGATGGCATGAGGGCTGCAAGCTGCCAGTGGCACTGCAGGCCTTTGCCCCAGGGCCCCCACGCTGGGCCTCGGCACAGGCCCCCAGGAGCACATCCCGCTGGGTCTTGCACTGGCCACTCTGCTCTGCTGCCGAGGACCCGGAAGCTCAGAGAGTGACGGACTCGCCAAGGTCACACAGCATCCTCGCTGCTGGGTGGGATGCAAATCCATATTCTCCTGACCACAGACCGGGCCCTGGGCCCCACTCCTGAGACACTCTAGGGGCCACCTCTGAGCCACCTGCACAGTACGGAGGCCTGGAGGACCGCCGGGGATACAGCTGGCGACCTGCTCTGCGGGGGAGCGTCGTCACCAGGCTCCCAGCTTGAGGTGTGCCGAGGCTCTCTCAGGCCCTGAGGCAGGGCTGGAATTTACCGCTCGCTCAATTTTAATAAAGACCATTCAAGGCCCAGAAAATTAATTTCCCCTAGGAAGACAATTACATGTCAAATAATACACCCACTGAGCGAGTGATTAAGAAAAACCCCAGCCAAGAAGGTTTGCGGGCCTGATTCTGAGATCCGCGAGCCCAGCACCAAGGCGCGGGAGGTTAGTGCCCCAGGCAGTGCTGAATGTGGGCGCGGGGTCAGAGGCAGGGAGCGCGCATCTCCTGTTTGTCCTCGTGCGATTTATTCCCACGGACGGCAGTGTTCCCGGGCTTCTCCGGAAAGGGCACTGATAGCACCAGCCAGGGCCGCATGGAGGTCTGATGTCCCCTCGCGGAGAGGCTGCACGGGGCACCACGGTGTGCTGCCCTGAGCCAGCGGCCTGCCTGCACTGGGAGGGCTTCCATGGGAATGTGGCTGGCGGCTCCTGCAGCCTGCAGCGACCTGGTGAGCATCTTCCCTGCAACAGGAGGTGGGAACCAAGAAGCCTGCTGAATCCCAGATGGGCCCTGTTCCTCCCACCAGCCAGTTTTTCTCAGTGACCCCCACAGGCCCCAGGCTTCTCCTTCGGTGAGGAGAGGCCCTGTGGCCGGGAATCATGCCACGGGGTGGGGCAGTGAGGACTCACACCTGGCTCTACTGCCCAGCCCAGGCTCCTGCACTGGGCCCCCCGCCAGGTCACCGCTCCAGTGTTACCTGGGGCGAGAAGGCCAACCTAGGCCGGCACGGGGTTTGGTATGTAGGAAACGAGGGTGGGTATCGTGCCCCTAGGCCAAACCAGTCTGCAACCTGCTTTTGCGAAAGGGCTTTGTTGGAACGTGGTCATGCCCGCCATGTCCGCACTGCGCTACAGCAGCCCTGGGGACACTACCCACACAAACCCACTGGGCTGCTGGCAGAACCCACAGGCTCAGTGGGTTTGCACCTGGTCTGGCAACCTCTTCATTGCCAGAAGAGGCGCACATCGGTGTGGCTGTGAGCAGCCAGTGGGGCCGGGGGTGGTGGGGTGGCAGGGCGTCATTTACAGACCAAGGCGTCTGGTCACCAAGGTCCTGCTTTAAGAAGCAGAGGTTGCTGCATGGGGGGCAGCTTCCATGGGGGCCACAATGGTCCCCACCAAACCTCAAAATGTGCCCCAAAGCAAGGAATTCTAGGATCCAGAATGTTAGCCATGGAAAGCTCGATCTGTCCCTGAGCCTCACTTCCTCTATAAGGGGAGTCACATCTAATGATCTCAGGACCCTGTTCTGCCAGGACAGTCTATGGGTCTGGAGAAGGACCCTTCCCTTGGTAACTGAGAAAACAGGGTGACGTCTGCTGTTGCACAGTGGGGCTGTCACCAGCATGCTCCTACACATACCTACATATTGGACTGCAAAGATGCAGACTGAAGGCATACCCAAGTTGGGGTGGGCTAGACAAGGCTGGCACTCAGAGGTCAAGAAAGGGCATGAGAGGGACTGGCATTAGTGGTGTCACTAGTCAAGGTATAGAGACTCTGCTCCCCTGGGCTGTGCCCAGGCGAGCTCCCAGGCATACCTCCCCAGGGAGCTCCTAGCACCCCAGCCCTTCCTGACTCAGCCATGGTGCTTCAGTACCTCACCAAATCCACCAATGGGGATTTCAGCACCATGGACAGAGCAGAGCTCCAGCAAAAGCACAAGGCTGTGTCCCTCTTCCTTAGTTGCCTGATGTCCTGCCTCTTTTAATGACACCCCAATGAGAGACTGCCAAGCCCAGCTGGGGCATGCAATTCCATGTATTTTATCCATTTTGTACAAGTTTCGATACCCTGTTCTGTTTGAATTAGGTTTTGACCATCAAATGGGTGTTGTTTCTCCACAATCCCAGGGAACTTCAGGAGACACTGCACTTGATCTCATGTTACAGCAGAAGCCCCTTCATACCTGCCTGCTCCCAGGCCCCAGGACACGTGAGTCACATCTCTGCTCTCCGAGCACAGGAATGGGGAGGGGGCTGAAGCGCTATGCAGAGGTAATAAAATGAGCTTTCCCTTGCAATCATTTGATTTAAAAACTTGATATCAATGTTGGCATGGCCCCAGTGATCCCGCAGGGCAAGATCACATCTGTATGTCTCACACCTGTGAGAGGCGAGACCTCACACCCCTCTGTGGTGTGAGACATACACAGTAGCCCCATTACTGCTCAGTCTGACCAGAGGGGCTGTGGCAGTGGAGCAAAGTCTAAAGAAACTGTCCTGGCTGGTGAAGGGTCCTGTTGCAGCCCCAGACCACATCCAGAGCCTCTCATGCATGACCAGACATGTGCCCAGAGAGCACTGAAATCAGAACGAAACTACCTTCCTGTTGATGTGATGAGCTCCCCATCCTTGGGAGGGTGCAAGCAGGTACTGGATAACCCCCTAGGCAGGACATGGTAGGGCAAGGAGGGGTGTTGAGCCAGATGGCACTCTGCCTTTCTGTGTGGCCCTGCTCCAGGATCATGCTCCAGCAGAGAGAATCCAGCCTCATTAATTCATAAACCTTACTCTTGCTAGGAATACGTTTCCATGGAAATGCCAAGGAACCACACATACCAGCAACATCTCCCTGCATGGCCCCTCTGATCCTGGGCGGCCGGCATCCTTACCCGGCCCAGCTGGCCCACCAAGAGGACCTAGTGCCTCCTTCAGCCAGTTACACAAGTGGCCACCTTCGAAGAGCTACTGCCCCAAGTCACATGGGTTAGAAAGCTAGACAACGGTAACGGACGCTCGGGTTGATAAACATGACAGATGGTGGCAAACCACAAAGACTCCAAACTCCTTCCCCCAGGGGAGACTGCCCAGCCCAGCATGGGTGGCGGTGCTGGTGCACGGCTGGCAGGGGGCTTGGCCACCAGCCGGCCCGGCTAACCACCAGGGGCCCTGGTGGAGGCGATCCTGACACTGAGTGAAGGCCCCTCGGCCCCTGCATGCTTCCCTTTCCTCCTCTCTGCCGTGCACGAGAATGACGTGAAGAGTTTTCCCCTGCACTGTGTCATCTTAGAAACCGCACAGCCTGCAGTCACCGCATTCCTGCTTAAGTCAGAATTCAGGCACCAGGAACCCCAGTATCTAGCTTTTGTTCAGGGCCACTGATACGTCTGCTCCTCAGGGCAGAGGGTCCTGCTCCCTCTGGTCAGGGCTGCCCTTGACCGCCAGCAGTGGGCACGCGCGCTTCCCGTTTCCCCTGCAGTTCTGCTTGCCGCTGCCATGGGGTCACCTTGACTTCCACACTCTTGTTGCTGTTCCGTGTCCAGTGCCTGTTTCCAGCACCCCGTTTCCTGCCTGGGCCCAGGTCGGAGCCCCATTTAGCCACTGCTGCTGGGACAGCTGTGTTTTCATACGGGGACTGTGAGGGGCCCGACCTCACCCCACATGCCAAAGCCAATCCCAGACACATTAAAAACCTACCTTTGCAAGAGAAAACGTTACAACTTAAGAAGAATTTTCTATGGGGACTAGCTTTCCAAGTTAGCAATGGGGAATAATTTATTAAACAAGGAACAGAAAGTTCACTAAGCATAAATTACGGGCAGGTTTGACTGCAGTTAAGCACATTTTCTCACCCAAAGACAGGTGTGAAGACAAACCACAAATAGCGAGGAGCCGTTTGGAAGGCACACAACTAGCAAAGGTTAGCACCCGGGGCCCGTCAAGAACTCCTGCAACGCACAGGGGAGAGGCCTGAGCAAAGAGCCTGAATTCCCCACTAAGCAGGAGCCTAGGAAAGAAAGCAGAACAGGGCAGGCTGCGGGCTAGTGGAGGCAGGCGAGGGGAAGGAGTGGCCTCAGCAGAGTGCCCGGCTGAGCTCACCCCCACCCCAGAGGAGACAACTTACAGGAACCTGCGGGTCCGTCCGAACAGAACAGACGTGTGAGGCGGAGGCGGCTGAGCAAGCCCTGCCCGGTGCTTCTGCGGCAGGTTGCAGAGGAGCCAGCAGCCAGAGTGGCCCCGGAGGCACCGCGCCCCCCTCAGTCCCCCGGGGCAAAGAAGCCTGGGCAGCTGCTAGAATGGCGCTGAGCCTCCCCCAGCCATCAGGGTGGCCCCTGAGTCTGGGGTGAAGGGGGTCCCAGTGAGCCCCCAAATGATAAAAGAATGAACTGGCTTGCCACTCGGGAAGTCAAGCCCCGAGCCAGGAGAAGCGCCTCTCTCACAGAGGAGTTTCCTCAGGGTGGCCACTGGGAGCCCTGGGTGGTGCGGGCAGAGGTTCAGCGCTGGACAAGCGGACAGGGACTCAGCATCCGGGTCCTTGCAGAAAGGGAGAGCCCGGGGCCTCCCGTGCCTGGGGTGCCCGACAGTGATGGAGGAGGGGCCAGGACACACAATTGTACGGGCTCACCTCAGCCGGGGGCGTGCTGGTCATACCCAGGGTGCCCACGAGTCAGCTCCCAGCTGCAGAAACGTATCCGAAGACTAAAGCACACAGGCGGGAAGGGGCTGAGAGCAGCCCAGAGCCTCATTTCCCCACAGACCTGGCTTTGCAGGTAAGAAGCCAGCAGTCCAGCGAGGGGAAGGCGTTCGCCCAGGGCCCCGCAGCCCATGGAAGGGAGGGAGGGCCAGGCAATATCTCCAGATCCTGTCTACCACCCAGAATGCCTTAGCCCTGTAACCACGGTGAGCGTGGGAGAGCGCAGGGTGTGCTCCGTGACCGAATAAACGACTGCAACGAGACGCGGAAGCAGCAGGCGCCGTAGCTGGGAACGGAGCCCAGGCCCTGTCTTCCACCGGGTCTCCTTTCCTTGTGGTATGGGTGAGATGGGACCTGCGAAGGGAGTGGCAGGGGAGGGGGATGTCCCCTGATGTCTCTGGTAAACAGAAGACAGCAGGGTGTGGGAAGAGGACGTAAGCAGGGACCTCTCAGGAAGTCAGCACGGAGGGACCCAGTGGCTGGACTCTTAATGCTGCTCTCTGAGAGTCACATGATCTCTACCCTGGAAACAGGCAGCGGCTCACAAGGGTCCCTGGAGAAGGTGGTCACATGACATCCACCCGGCCAATCAGCACGTTCCACCCTCCCAGCCTAACAGTTGTGGCAGTTGGTGGCCATTTTGCTTTCCAAAAAGAAAGCCCCCGAGAGGGACACCAGCACAGAGGGGAGTGAGCAGGAGACAATATTCCCGCTGACCTCGCTCGCCCAGGTACAGCCTTACCTGAATCTGTCTACCTGTAGTCTTACACAAGTCATTCTCTTCTGTTTGTTTGCTGGTTTGTTTAAGCCATTTTGGGTTTGCTGTCACCGATTCCCAACAAACTTCTGACTGTTCCCTCCCTGTTTACTGTTCCCCACTGCTTACGAGGAGCACCCCCAGACTGTAACAGTGTGGGGTTGGCCAGCTTCAAGGAGAAACTTCCAGATAACTCAGCATGACTCCAGTCTAATTGGGAGAGCCCAATGGGTTGACAATATGGGGTAGGGCTTCTGCTATATCAGGCATAAGTGAGGTGATGCCCACCCTCTGTGCCTCCTGCAGTCTTGGGGGGGCCCCACTTCTCCTGGTCCCAGACACAAAGAAGGATGGGGTGAGTTCTCATCTGTGCTGGAATTCCTTCAACAACCTCAGCACTACTGTGCTGGGTGGTCACTATGATGGAGAGAGGAGGTGAACACAGGCTGGCTGAGGTAAAGGGGCCAAGGGGATCCTCGTGGAGCCACTTGAGGTGGGGTGAATTCAGGCTACCTCACAGCCCTCTCAAAGCCGTGGTTTTCTCTTAAAACAGGGACAGGAGACTCCCTTCTGGGGCTGCAGAAGTGCGCGGTGGCCTGTCCCTGCCAGCCTCTGTCCTTCCCAGTGTCCTTAGATTTCCCTTTTCTCCACGGTACACATCACCACCTGATTTTTATTTTGCTGCATCTTCTCTGCCTCCCGCACCAGGCAGTCAGCTGCATGAGAATGGAGACCTGGCCCGCTTCCTCTAGATGCCCTGGAGTCTGGACGGACCCAGCACCCAGCAGGTCTCCATCAATGTGTGCGGGGTGAGTGAGAGCCGGGGACCGCACACAGCAAGGTGTCCGAGAGGGATGGCGTGGCTCACCCGCGCTTCACTGAGGCCTTCAACACATGCCCCGCACAGATCTGGGCTGTGGGAGCCTCCCAGAATTGGCTGACATACGGTGTGGAGACACCTGGCAAAGACAACGAATTGCATGCCAGAGAGAAGAGCTGCTAGAAAGTGGCTCAGGGAACTCAGGATTTGGGGGTGGGGGTGGGGAGAGGACATGAGAGCTCAGGACCCAAATGGTAAGGGCCAGGTAGCACCAGTGAGGACTATTTCGGTGGGGGGGCTCTCGCCATGTACCAAGCAGGGGTTGGGCTGTCAAAGAATGAAGTGGGGACTGGCTCAGAAGACTTGGGGTGGAGCTGGGGGTAAGCAGGACGGGCTTCTCTGAGGAGGTGACATCTGAGCATGGCCCACGTTTCCAGCTTCTGAAACTGTGATGCTTTAACATCTGCTGTGCACATGTGAGGCACATATGGCTCTGAGTCACCTCATTGGTCTCTTGATTCCTTCCTTGTCATCCCCCGAGCCCCCAGAAGGAGTTCGCTCTCCAGGAGCCCACTTTTCAGCATTAACCAGCCAGGCCCCCTCATGCACTCGTCCGGCCCCCTTTTGCATCATCTCCTTCAGGGCCTCAGGCTTTGGACCCTTATCGCCCAGCCCTACTCACCCAAGACAAGCCCAGACACCTGCAAAGTCGCTGTGTCCGTCTCCCCAGGCCCAGGCCCAGGCCTGACCGAGTCCCCATCCCTGTCCTCATACTGAGCGTGTGATTTGGCTGGTTCTTCAAATTAAGCTTTTAAACTTGCCAGCTTAACAGGGACCTGTCAGTTCCAAACACGTCTTCCTAGCATAATCAAGTTACGCCACACTGAGATGCCTGCTCCCTGGGTCGCGTCATAGCCTGCCGATATTGCAGGAAAGAGTGCACGGCACATTTCAACAAAAGCGACTTCTCTGGGAGAGCCTGGGGGTAGGGGTGGGCGCACGGGTGGAGGAAAGAACAAGCCAACACCGAAGGATGCACTCAGCTGGGAGCCCTGACTGCCAGGGGCTCCTGCATTGGAGAGTGGGTAGGGGCCAAGCTTGCTTGTCCTCCCCCAGCCCCACCCCATGGAAGGGAGGGCTGAACACACCAGACAGGCGAGGCCCTGGGACAACCTGACCCAAGAGGACCACGGGAGAAGCGCCCCGTGCGTCCTGGTGGGGCAAACCTCAGCTGCTGGACAGACCCTGCCGACAGGCCTGCTGGTTTCCCATGTCTGGACTGGAGGCGAACAGCCCCGGGCGAGGGAAGCATCCCAGGGGGATGCCGTGCCATCCCAGGGGGACTGGTCTCATCGGCAGAGCCAGGAGGCGCTATGGCCTCAGAGCCATGTGCCGGCCGCCGGGCAGTGGGAGAAGCAGACCAGAGCCGCGCGCTCCCCAGGAGCCATCCTGGACGTTGAACGCACCTCCTCACGGAGGCTGAGCTGTCACACGGCAGCCCGAGCACAGAGGAGGCTGGGACTCTCCTTTGGGTGCCGCGCGCCCCGCTAACGCCGGCTGCTTGGAGAGGCGCAGGTTATCTGTGGGTGTCACCTCCACGTGTGCCACATTCAACATCCCCTTTCCCAGTCACCCCCAACCCCAGCCCCTGTTTTCTGAGACCGTCCAGCAGGCAAACTGCATTACTCAGCACGCGGGGCCCGCCGAGCACTCCGGGCAAGGTGCTCTGCGTTCAGCTGGCTGGGGAGTGGCAGCCGATCCACCACTGACTGGGCCTCTCCCTCCACAGCCCCGTGCCCACCACCACTGACTGGGCCTCTCCCTCCACAGCCCCATGCCCGCACCAGAAGCGCTGGCTGCACGGAAAGTCTCCCTTCACTCCCACCGGGCCCCGGAGCTTGGGTGAACGCGAGAAGCAGCGGCAGGCACCAGCCAGGTCCCGCTGAGGAGGAGAGCTCGTGAGCTCTGCACATGGAGCCCGCCCAGGCCCCTAGTCGGCACCGGTTTGGAGATTCAGAACAGTGCACAGCCGGGTGGTTCTGGACAGAGGGGTCCCCACCTCTGTCTGAGCGCTCCTGTGGGGGCCGCCTCCCGCCATTCCTGAGGCCAAACCCACGCACATTCTGGATGGGAACG
Organism: Galemys pyrenaicus; assembly: GCA_019455555.1. Lineage (NCBI taxonomy): Eukaryota > Metazoa > Chordata > Mammalia > Eulipotyphla > Talpidae > Galemys > Galemys pyrenaicus. The sequence goes on along the minus strand of JAGFMF010011663.1, from coordinate 7,833,082 downwards.
GCAGCTCCAGCGTGACAGTGAGGACCGCCACCTCCTCAGTGCCCTGAGCCACTCCGGGAACTGCACGCGCCTCTCCCACATGGCCCTCCCGGGCCTCACCTCCCTGTTATGGAGTCCGCTGGGACAGTCCTGCTCTCGGGAAGCACCGCGTTGCTGTCGGGCTCCCGTGGGGATTCTCTGGGGTCACCTTCCCACTTAGTTACTTGAAGGACCCCAGGTCCTACGCGCTGCACGCCCCTCGCCCCCGGCCGCGCAGCCCGCGTCTGTGCCCCGCGCGCTGGAGACTCGGCTTTACCGTAAGGTTTGGAAGATCCAAGCACCACGCAAGAACCGCCGCTGAGCTCCGCCCCAAACACGGCAGGAAAGACACGGGAGCGGCGGTGGGGGGGGGGAGCTCTAGGAAAAGGCCGACCTCAGGGTGTCACGGGGGCGGGGAGCGGCAGACCTAGAGTGAGGGGGCCTGTCCCGGCCCCAGGCGGCCCAGCTGTCCTCGAGCTCAGCGGGTGCCCTGGGCGCACTGCTGCTGAAGCCATGGGGGGCGCCGGCACCCACGACAGTGCCCCGTGCGCAGGAGGCAGCCGAGGTCGGGTGCGCAGGAGGCAGCCGAGGTTGCGCGCTTCCTCCGGACCCGGGCACGCGCCTCGTGCACACGGCGGGGTCTCCGCAGCGCGCCCGCCTCTTGCCCGCAGCGAACACTCTTAAGCAGAACTTATGCTATCAGTGGACATGGTGAGAGGAAAAGGGGAAAACGATGCTTCAACCCCGCCAAGCCCTTGCATCCTCACGACAGTATCAGCACTCGTTCTGGGCCCTCCATGCAGCTTTCCAAAACCCAGACCCCACAAACCTACCCCACGAGCCCCCTTCCCTTCAACACATCACTTCCCGATTCAAAGTCAGGGGCCCAGGAGCCTCCCTCGGAATGGACTGAGAAGCAGACACGCTCCCCAGGAACAAGGAGCAAAGTCCTACACTGGCAAAATGGTCAAAGCTGAGTCATTTCATTCGTGGAAAATGAACACATCTGACCTTGCAAATGTTTCGCCTTGGGGGAAAGCAGCGCACTTGAATTCGCAGACAGGCTGCTTCTGGCAAAAACAGCTTCCTGCTGCGCCAGGAGGACCAGACAGCCAGAAAGGTGCCGCTCAGAACATTCGAGGCTGAAGAAAACGAACTTCAGGCGCCACCAGGCACGGGGTGGGGCCGGGGGTCTGTGTCCTCGACACCTAGCAACAAGGTCAGCGCTTGGAGTCTCTGGCCCTGCGCCAGGCCGATGAAGCCAGGCCCCACCCCGCTGCTCCGCGTCACTGGGGCAGCCTCCTCCGCCCGCTGTTTCCCACTCGGACGGGGTGGAGTGGGGAGGTCAGCAGGTCCAGAATCGGACTCTGAATCGAGCACTCCTTGTGCCTGTTCTGGGCAGACCACGTGCCTGGGGTCTCAGTGACACCAGGAAAGTCCACCCCATGAAGGCCCGCGGGGCCTGCTCTGTGTCCGGGGTGCCAGTCCCACCTGAGACAACCAGGGCCTCCTCCCCGGGGCTCCCGCACCCGCCCGAGGGGGTGAGAAGTGCTCGGGTCACAGGACACAAAGCAGGATGAGCGTGGATGTGACGGGCCAGCACCGAGGCCTGGCAGAGCAACCAGGGCAGAGGTCAGTCACCATCTCCCCGGGCTCTGGGGAGGCTGCGCCTGGAGCCCTGAGAGAGGACAGGACTCGCCGGAATGAGGGGGTGGGGGAGACCCGCAAACGACATGAGGCAGCCAGAAGGCGGGAGGGGAGCCAGCGGGCACACGGAGAACGCCTGAGCGGCGGCAGGGGAGGAGCCACTGCACAAGTCAGGGTGCTGCCGCCAGCGCATGTCCAGGGGCTGTGGGGGCCCTGGAGGGAGCAGCGGGAAGCTGCTGTCAGACTGGAGCTTTAAGCACTCCCTCTGGTGGGCCCGGGAGGGGAGAGCCATGTGCACACAGCCCCTCCACCCCCGCCCCGAGGCTGCAGCTGTGGGACTGGCTGTGCACAGCCAGTGCTCACGCTGTGGCCCGCAGGCACGGCGGTCAAGGCCTAAGGACAGCCCCAGCGAGGGTCTTCCGCGCGACCCAAGGGTCCGGAGCCCGCCCCGGAGTCCACACACAGCCAAGCTCAGCCCCGTCCGTCCCTGCTCCTCAGCTCCCCGGCCCTGAGGCCATGCGCTGGGAACCCACGTGTGGCTTCACCTGCCGCCCCTCATCCCAGAGCCTGAAGCCACCCCTTCCTCACCACACTGGTCCCCAAGAAATGTCTCTCCTACCCTCCCCCTCCTGGAGTCGTTCTCCTCCCTCAGGGCTGTCACCTGTCTGGCAAAAACACTTGCCTGACACGGAGGGCAGGGCAGGACTGACAGCTCTCTGGCGCCTTCATCCTGCAGTCCCAGCGCCACAGGGAAGGCAGCTTGGAGGGAGCCGTGAAGGGCCCCAACTATGAGTCAATAGCACCTTCCTGGGGAGTGTGTGTGTGGCGGGGGAGCTCAGGTCTCAGAGGGACTGAGAAGGTGAAGGCGGAGCCCTCTCCCTCCCCGCGCCTGAGCCTTCCCAAAGCAGCAGTGAGCCCTTGACAGTGACAGGCTCTCAGGGCTCCCCCACATCACACCCTTCTTCTTCGACAGTTCTTCACTTCTCATGAGTCTTCCGGATAATAGGGCACGTGTGGCTGTGCCCACAGGCACGGCAGAGGGCATGCGCAGAGACCTGCAGATGCCCCCCGCCCCCGCCCGGCCCTGCGTGGTGCCTCCAAGGCACCTCCCGCCCAGCCTGTTGGCTCTGCGCTGACCGGACTCGGGTCTCCCGCCGGCACACACCCGCCTCTTGCACTTGCTTTGTTCGCAGAACAACATGCCTGGGGTCTCACCGCCTGCCACACGGGTGCCTCCACGTCCCCAGCCCCTCTGGTCCTCGGCTGTGCACACACCCAGCTGGCCCTCCGCCCATCTCCACCCCGGCCGCTCTCCAACTCCCAGTGCATTTCTCCACTCGGCCCTGCCCTGCCCACGCTCTCTCCCGCCTGGGACCACCACCCGCGCCTTCTGGGCCATGCCAAAGCCGTGGCACGGCCTCCCCACGCAGATGTCCTGAAGTCGCCCCCTGACGCAGTCCCTGTATCTGTGCACCCCGCCCCGCAGACTGCCTGGAAACCCACCCAGCCCGACCCCATGCAGCTCCAGCCCAGGACAAGGATCTGGTTGCAATCACATGCACGCCAGCAGGAGACCCGGAACCCACCCACTGCCAATGTCTAGGGTTGCGTGGCCCTGCGCTCCCCACTGGCCCGTCATCTCCCCATCCCCATGGCCTTCTCTGTCTGTCCGCAAGCCCCAGCCTTGAGACCTCTGTGGCTCTGGCACTAGTATCCAACAAGCCCCTTCCCGTGGGCCAGTCAGAGGCCCGCTGCACACCAGGCCCGTCCTGCCGATCGGGCTGGGAGGGCAGGGGCCTCCCCACAAGTCCCGTGCTGGGAGGACACGGCGTGGAGTCGCGCTGTGGCAGACAACGGCTGGAAGGAGCCCGTCCGTGTGCCAAACGCCGCGCAGGCCTGCCCCCGTGGCCCGCCTCGCCCCAGGCCTCTCTGAGCCGAGGAGCGTCTGGTCCGGAGAGGTCACAGTTCAGGCAAACAGTGCAGCACCCCGAGACCCTGACAGGAGGCATCGGGGCCCAGCTAGGGTGACCCCCTGGAAGGTCACAGCGTAATCTGAAAGGCCTGCAGACTCAGCTGGGCTCTCACTCTGGGACCCCAAGACACCGGAGAGCACCCAGCCGAGGGCAGGAGCACAAGGAGCGGGCCGGGAGGTGGCGAGGCCACCAGAGAGAAAGCAAAGCGCATGGTCTCATGGACGCCACCCGCCCCGGGCACAGACACAGAGGCTGACGACACGACCTGACGCTGCGGGAGCTTTCTCCTTCAGACCTGCAACGAGAGAGAACACTGCTTAGGAGGCCCCTCTCCTCGGGGTGACCGCACGAGGACACCACAGGCGGCCCCTGGGAGGGTCCTTCTCCAGCCCAGCCCAGCCCAGCCCAGGGTCTCGTGTTGCCCCTCTCTGGGTCTGAAGCTTGACCTGGGAGTCACCTCCACCAGGAAGCTCTGGGACTTGTTCTCACCCCTCCCAGGGGTTGTCCCCACGACTGTCACTCCCAGGATCTGAGCTCAAGCCGAGGCTGGAGAGCACCCCAAGGAGGGGCTGTGGCTCTTGGACTCCAGCCCCCCTCCCCGGGGGCTGCCACTGAGTGCATGGATGAGCAAACGAATGAGGGAATGAGTGAGCGGACAAATGGAGGAGTGGGGGTGGAGCACTGACCTCCCCGCGTTCCCTACTTGGTATTCCAGCCCGTCTCCCCACTACCAGCTCTATTTTCAAGTACCCAGAAATCAATTACACTACTTTACAAAGGAGACAGGCGGAATGTCAGAAGCCGGACAATTAGATGGTATCATGCACACTTGAACTTTCGTGGGGCCCACGGCCCCCACTGACAGCGACGGCTGCCCGCTCGGAAAGCCGAAGGGAAGGGGCTCTGGGAAGAAGCTGCTGCGGCTGATGCCACAGGCGCAGCGGGCCTCCTGGGCCCCGAGCAAAGGGCTTTGTGCAATCACCCTGCGGAATCTAATCCCTGGACATCCCCAGTTGGATGTTATTGCAATAGCGCTTGGGGATAAACACACACTTAACCTAAGTCAGACGACCTTTCTTTTTGGTAAATTGCCGCTTCAGAAAATTTACAGGCCAGCGTGGGTCATGTCAGCCCTGAAGCCCAGGCAACAGATTCTCCCTCTAAGCCAACCGTGCTGATCTTAGACACGCGTGCGCCCTTGCCCGTGGTTCCAAGGACAACTCCCACGCAGGCTTTCGGGCTAGCGGACCATCCGACACAGGGCAGTTTCTCTAGGCGGCCGCCACAGATCTTAAACGCGAGCGGCTATCGGCCATCTGCAAGGCTCCAGCCGTCCACGGCTCTCAGCACAGCTACACTGTGCCCGCCATGGCCCCTGGCCTCACCGTGGGCGCAGAACTGGAGATGCCCTGGGGACGACGGGAGACACTCTTATTTGGACTTCACTGCCTGCCAAGCCCAGGGCTGAGCTGACACAGATGAGGGACTGAGGGCCCTGGAGGCCGAGTGCCGTGGCCCAGGCCAGCCTGCACCAGGTGTCCGTGAACCCAGACTTGCAGACGGTGCCTCCCCACCTGCTGCCTACTCTCCCAAGCGCCTGTCGCAGCAGCCCACGAGAAATCCAGGGTCCTCTGACGTCCCGACTTTCAAGACTTCTGCGAATCTGCTCATGGTCTCACGGGGTTCCCGTGTGGGCGTGGAGTTGCTTTTCTCTTGCTGCTTTCAAAATCCTCTCTGTCTCTAGTGTTTGACAATTTCGTTTTAATGTGCCTCACCGGAGACCCTTTTAAGTCCTACCTATTTGGGGTCTTTTCACTTTGTGAATCTAGACGTCCATTTGGGAAGTTTTCAGTCCTATTTTACAAATACTCTGCCCCTTTCTATCTTCTCCTTCTGGGACACCCACGATGTTAAAGCAATTCTTTGACCTCCTGTTGGTTCCGTAGGCTTTCACTTGATTTTAGCCAAAAGGCCGAGAAGCGATGGTTCCGTAGGCTTTCTTTGCTCCCTTCCATTCCCTTTCCTTTCTGCTCCGCTGACTAGAGAATTTCAAGTAGCTTGTCTCTGAGTTCACTGGCTCTTTCTTCTGCTTGACCACATCTGTTGCTGAAGCTTCCAGTAACAGTTTCAGCTCCGCCGTTACGCACCGTAGCGGCAGCATTTCTGCTTGTTTAGTTATGAACGCGCACTCTCATGCAGCTCCTGAGTTCTGCTGATCGCTTCGGGGTGTCAGGCAAGTCACAGAGGCCTGTTTCCCTGGGGTCGGTCCCGAGGGCTTGACCGTGGCCCTCTGGTGGTGTCACGTGCCCGGTCCTGTGGTCCACTGCTCTGTGTTGGTGTCTGCGCGCTTGAAGATGTCGCCTCCTCCAGTCCCTACAGCCCGATTTTGAGAGGGAAGCCCTCTGCCACCTTATCTAGCAAGAGATGGGGCTTTTCTGCGCATCCCAGAGCCTCTCAAATCTTCTCTGTTGCCTTCGGGTCTCTCAAACCTCTCTCCCACTACTCCTTTCTCCCTTCTGGGCTGGGCAGACTAAGGATTCGGTGCCTTCTCTCAAACCAGAGCTCTGCCCAGTGCGGAGTGCTGCCTGCTCCTTCTCTGGGGCAGCGCCCTGTATGCTGGGACCTTGAGTGTAAGCTCCATGTCCTTCCCCGCCCCCTGAGGACATAACTTAGAATCCTGACTTCCCCGCACTCACAGCGATGTCTAGTGTCAGGAGTCGCCCCCCTTCCCTAGGACAGGGCATCAAGGTGCTGGGACAGTGGGCTCAGCTCTGCAACTCCCCTTCCCTCCTGCAGGCGCCGTCTCAGGGCACCGTGTTCTCCCAGGCCTTAAGTCAACTTGGGTGCCAAGGGGCTCGCTGGCTGAGCCAGGGCCTTCTGTGGCCACATGCAGGACACCCTCTGGGCCAGATTCAAGATGCTAGCTTTGGGGGGGTGAGCCGTTGCTGTGAGCCGCCACCCTTTCCTTTGTTCTTAGCAGCTCCCCGAGGATCCAGGCATGCTGATTTCCTCAGTTGAGGGGTGTGAAGACAAGCAAGCCCCGAGACAATGCCCGAGAAGGTTGGCAGTCAGACCTAGGGGAGTCTGGTCCCACTCTTCTCTGCAGCTTCCTCCAGTTCCGGCTTCCAGCGCATGCTCGCTCTTCCTTCAGGAGAACTCCTGGGCCAGGAGTGCTCCCTCTGAGCTTCACTGGCCCGAGGGAGAGGGCACAAGCAAAATGAAACTGTTTTTCCTACTCTTTCAAAGGCTGCTCTTGGATTTTGGGATCCACTGAAGCGCAGAAGTCTCTCCACTGGACTCTAGGGCTCTCTCAAAGGAATTTTCCTCAGTAGATGGTGTCAAATCGGTGTTCTTATGGGGGCACAAGGATGGGATCTCCTATCTTGTTGGGATCACCCCCTCTTTCCCCTCTTGTGACACTCTGCCATTGGAACAAAACCCAAAGCTCCGACTCCAGCCTACAAAGCCTGCGGAGTGTGGTCCTGCTCATCGCTGCAGCTTCCTCCAGCCCAGCCTGGGGCGATATATATGGACTGCTGTGTTGCCATTTGAAAAGCTACTTTTAAAGGAACTTACATGGAACATAGATAAGTGATAAAAAGACAGTGCCTGCCCTCTCGGAGCCGGCGCTCTCCCGGGGAGGCAGACACTAAGCGAGTGGACGAATGAGATGCTTCAGGTTGTGACGTGGACACAGAAGGAAGACAGTCGAGAAGCACGAGTGGGCTGGGCATGGCAGTTTAGATGGGGACACAGGGAGGGAGCTGTCCCCAGAGCTGGCATTTGAAGTGAAACCCCGCAGATGGGAGGCAGCCAGTGAAATGGTCAGCCAGAATTGTAAGGCGCGCGTCCGGCACTGGGCTGTGAGGATGTAATGGAAGATGTGTGGCCGATGCAGATGAGCTGGAAGCGGGAACCGGAGGAAGCTGCAGAGATGAGCAGGACCAGACTCCCCTAGGTCAAGCTGGACCTGAGACTGACTTGATCCGGACGGGGCCACATGTGCAGCACCAACGAAGGGGAGCACAGGTGTCCAGAGAGAACCCCAAGAGTGTACAAGCACCTCTGCACGCACACGCATGTGGGCAACACAGAATAGTGCAAATCAAGGGGCGGGGGGGGGCTGCAGCCAACAGAGGGGGCGCTGCTCCGTCGAAATGGAGGCTTTACTACACTACAGGCATCTTTGTATGATGTGCAATTACTTTTTAAACAAGAATAAAAATAAGAGACACGTCAAGCAGCTATTAAGCCGCTTAATGGGCGTATGAGTCAAAAACCAGTATTTACAGACGGCACAGCGGCCTCTCTGGGGTGTGCGCACAGCCCGGTGCCACTCAGGTCTCCCGGGAACAGGCCCCCAGTGCTGCCGCTGTCTCCTCTTACTCAGCGTGTACAGAGCTTCAAACGCGCCATCTGCTGGGATCCCGGGAGGAGAGGGGCCAGGGCAGGCCTGCTCAGACAAAGGCTTTCTTCTCCAACCCCCGTCTGACTCACCAGCAGAAAGAAGCAGGTTCCCTGGGAAGTTGAAACCTCAGCCCCGGCTTAGATCCTACACATAATTCTGGGTTCTTAAAAAGCACCGGCTAAAACTATATCCCATCTATACTTTAGGCCCCCCAAGGCACAGATGAGCTCCACCTCCCAAGCGCACCCCAAACCCTAGGAATTTTCACAGACTTGCATTAGTTCTTCCGAGGCCCCCCTTCCAGGAGTCCTCAGCTTGTCCCCATTTGCAGCTTCTTCCCTATTACCGATGATTTAGACACTTGTTATGCAAACGACATCTATAGAGACCCATTCCCTGAAATGCTTACACGTTTCTTTTAAGGTCCTCTTCATCTTAAAAATAAAACTACATCCTCCTCTTGCTGTGACAGTGCCTGCAGAAAGGGAGCCGCCCACAAGAAGCCCCCCGGCCGTCCACTCCCCTGAGCGTACGCCCATCTCTTGGCCTGGAGGATCCAGTGCCCTGTCTTTTAATCAGTCAGGGCTGGAGGCCAGGGAGTCACAGAACAGGCTCCACGGCTTGGCCCTGGCTCATTCTCCACCCCATGTTGCCACCCCTTCTTCACTTTCCGGACCGTCCCGTGACAGGACCAAGGGAGACCTCTCCATGCAGTCTGGCAGCACCAGACAGGAGTGTGGGCACCACTCTGGGGGATGGTCCCTGCCCAGAAGCACCTTAGGACATCTCACCTCCTGCTAGGTGTCCGTGACTCAGCACCCCCGACCTCCAGGCATTCCATCCCCCCACCCCAGCGTTAAAAAGGACCCCCATTTCTCCCTGAAAGTTACAGTCAGTGTTAATGACTCTGTCGTGGGGTGTGGAAGGTGACGGCGACAGCTGCTTATTAGGATTACTGTCACCACCACTGCATCACTGTAACGCTGACGTTGGCTCAGCACGCACTGTGGCCCAGGCCCTGCTCCGACCACATAGCACTGTGGCTCAGAGGCAGAATTCCCACCTGCCGGCCCCTTTACAAGTGACTCCCTTAATCCTCACTACACCTGGGAGGAAGTCCCTTTATTTCATCTGTTTCCACTTCCTGCGGAGGCTTTGTTCAAATTGCAAAAGAAATACATGCTCGTTGGAGCAAACGGAATAGTACAGAGACATGAAGAAAACAGGTTCCTGGTGGCCACCAGCCCCCTTCTCCCTCCCAGCTCTCTCCATGCCTCCAGAGCAAATAGCTTTACCAGCACGTACCGGCAGGTCTCTCAGAATTATCCTCCCTATTTGTGTGGATGAGGAAAATGCAGCTCAGAGAGGTTAAGGGACCTGCCCAAGGTCACACGGCAGGCAAATGGAAGTGGTGACGTATACACGACTCCCAGATGCAACCGCAAAGCCCGTGACCGAGCTGCTGGCCTCCACGGGTCCCGTCAGCTTGAAACAGGAGCAGTGATGGTCACAACAGCAGCAACGCACGCGACTGAGTGCGGGTCAGAGAGGCATCTCAGGCCTTAGCTGCCCCTAGTCTTCCCCAGGGCCCTGTGAGCTTGTCCTGTCATTGGCACACACGCCCTCCCTTCCACTTCACAGACCAGAACCTGCGGCCTCACGGGAAGAGCCCCTGGTTTGGGTCACACAGCTATAAGCAGTTACAGAACCAGGACACAGACTCGGGCCGTTTAACAGCAATTCCCCCGAGAAGGAGGCTGCGGTGGGCAAGGGTAGGTTTTGTGCTTTTGTCCATGGGGGCTGGTCACACTCCCCGTCCTTAACTCATATGAACCTCGGACAGCGTCAAGCCAACCGCCTCAGGGCCTCTGCACATGCAAGCCCTCCTCAGTCCCCCCCCCCACTGCATGCTCCTCGTTCAGCTCTCAGTTTACTCAGCCCTGGGCACCCCAGCACATCCCAGTGCTCACCGCTATTTGTGAAGCCTGGCGGGGCACCTGGCGCACGCTGAAGTGCATCAGTGTGTATCGGTGAGCAGAGTGGGAAGGCAGCACGGGCAGGGAGGCTCAACGGGTCTGGGCCCTGGGACGGCCTGGGGAGGGGTGGGGACTATGTTGCAGGAGCAGGCCCGCCAGGATGAACGTCGCTGGGAACCAGGAAGAATGACAGCCCAGTCACAAACAGCCGCAGACGGAGCGCCTCTACAGCGGAGCCAAGCAGCTCTGCGGCCAGAGCTGCTCCCGCCACCCAGCGTGCAGGGAAGCCAACGGCAGACGGTCACGGGGCGTGCTGGGGCGCCGGGCCGACCCCGCATCCATGTCTGAGGGAGAGTCCCCAAACGCTACCCACTCTGAGCTCCCCTTGTAGAGTAGGGACGTTAGAAGCCAGAGAAAGAACCAAAACGGATCGTTAGGAATGAAACAGGCGTAGATGAAAACAATAAGCAAATCTCCCTTTCTGCCTCGACACGAGGCAGGTGGTGAGAGAAACATCTTCCAACAGAGGCTAGATGAGCGAGCGGGTGATTTTTCTTCCTTTCACATCATGTCGTGGGACTCAGGTTGAATGAGTCCAGCTGGTATCCACCGCCCTGATCAAAAATCTTCCCCAAAGAGCGTCCACTTCCCACCGAGATGGAGAAGTGGCGCCACCGCCCTCCTCTGAACCTGGGCCCGGCAGCCAGAAGGCTGCTCCTGCTCCCACGGCCAGACTGGCCCGCCCCACAGGCCAGAAGCCACTGGGCAGCGCGGGCAGGCGACGCTGGACAGTGAGCCAGCGACCTGGTCATCCCCTTCCCAAACGCACAGGTGTGAAAGGTGTCTGTGGGGCAAGAGTCAGCGTGCCCTGGACGGGGGGACGGCCAGGGGCTGGCAGTCTGGGAACAGCGCAGGCAACACCAGCTGCCCACCCTGCTGCCTCGTTGTCCCCTCGGCGAGACTTCTGCACCCCTCGGGACAGGTGATTCGCAGAAAGGGAGGTGGGCTTTGATGAAGGGCCCCACGGCCAGACGGCCAAGTCCCAGCAGGGGCCCGCTCCCCCGGCCCCGCCTCCTCTGCACGCGCCCTGCCCCGCGGAGGACGCACGAAGTCCGCAGGCGGCAAGCGCCCAGGCACCCCGGTGAGCCAGCGGAGCTGATGGTCTTGCCCGCTTGAAAACTGAGGCTGGCCGGGTCTCAGGGGAAGGGACGCGGACTAGAGTGTCCAGTCGGGGAGGAGCTGCCCCCAGTGTTGGCACAGCGCTCTGGGGCAGGAGTCAGGCCCCCAAGACAAGTAATGGTCCCCAGGGAGGCCCCAGGCTGCTGACTAGTTACAGGAATCTCAAGATGGAGTAGTTGTGCCGGCAGGTAGGGGCCTTGTGCCCGCAGGAGCGCAGGGGTCCAGGCTGGCGGAGAGCGGGCAGGATGAAGTAAGCGCCTGCTGGGCAGTGCCCACGGCCCCCTCAGTCCAGGGGCTACCAGGATGCTGAGATCTGACTACGCCCCACCCACCCTGGCCCTGATAGAGCCAGCCGGGAAGACCCCTCCCGGCTGGAGGTCAGTGCTGGCCAGTGGAGAGTCGAGATGGCCCGTAGGTTACATCTGCAAAGCCCGGCTCGAGCCTGGTCCAGGGACACCATCATCAAAGGTCAGCAGAGTCGCCTGCTCAGGGTTTTACGTGTGCAAGACCCCCTGAGGGGCCACAGCATCCCTGACGGAAAGGTCCAGGGAGGTAAACAGAGTTTTCTGGGAGGAGACCCAAGAGTGACCACCACCTGGGAGAGAGCAAAAAGCAGGGGGTGCTAGAACGGGGTGCCCTACACAGGCCCCTCCCCACATGCCTGCTGCTGTCACGCTGGCCCACCCCGGACGCACCACACAGAGGCCGCGTCTGCCAGCAGGACACACCGCTGCTGGCCAGATGAAGCAGAAGGGTGTCACCTCCAGCCGGGAGAGGCAGCAGCTGGGAGCAGATGGAAGCACAGCCAGGAAGGGCCGGGCAGGGCAAGCACACAGTAGGTCTGCCCCCCCTGCACAGGTGCTGAGTGGAGCCAAGGTGGGGACAGCGGTGCCGTGCACGGGACTAAAGAGAGTGCCCAGAACAACAGGGTGGGCGTCTGGCATGTCCAGGCACTAGGGAGCCACAGGAGGCTCTTGAGCAGAGGGGTGACAGGCTTAAAACGGTGTTGCAGAAAAATGCTCCGGCCATCTAGCATGGTATGCAAAGCAGACTGGAAATAACAGTCTGAGAGTATGAGAAACACCCGGCTCCTTCTGAGTTTTCTGTGTCATGTTTTCATTCTTTCCTCCCACAATAAACACACTCCTTCCCCCCACCCCCCGCTGCCCCCCAAAGCAGGGACTGCCTTGGCCCTCTGCAGCAGAGTGACCCGCCCCAGCTCACGCCACCAGNCATTCTTTCCTCCCACAATAAACACACGCCTTCCCCCCACCCCCCGCTGCCCCCCAAAGCAGGGACTGCCTTGGCCCTCTGCAGCAGAGTGACCCGCCCCAGCTCACGCCACCAGGGACCACACGTAAGCTCTGGCCCCTCCCAGCCCTGTCTCCCTCCATGGACGCCTCGGGTGGTGGACGCCAGAGTCTGCACATGATCTTTCCATCACCTTAGAGAAACTCTCACCTGCCTCATTATTTTCAAGGATGAAGGGAAAAAACCCTCAAACAATTTTCTGGAACGGCCAGTCTTAACCCAGCTTGCTGGCATTTTTTGAGTTTTCTTTTCCCCTAAGAACCTGGATGGAATTATCTGGTGTTGACAAAATCTGGGCACCATCCAAGGGCTTTAGGATTCACCTTATGTTTCAGTTCTGGACCAGCCGTCACCTTGAAACAAAATCTAGCACTCTCGTGGGGTGGCACGTGGTTGGGAGTGTCTAACGTGCTTGAGCAACCTCTCCTGAGGAAGAGGAGCGCCAGCGCCACACGGTGTCCTCTCCCCTGGCCGACCTCCTGCGGCCCCGAGACCTGGTCTGACCAGAGGCAGGTTCTGGGGTGCCTGGGCCCTTTGTCCCTCACCCTGCACCCCACGGGGCAAGCACAGCTGCCCCGAGTCACCTCCACCACTTCTGGTCCTGGAAGTCTGTCACCAAGCGACCTTGCCCACGGGAGCGGGAGGTCCTGGCGCCCTGGAGGAGGCAACTGGGGGTGAGGGGCACAGGAAGGAGGTTCCAGTTGCCAGGGGCTGGGGAGGGGGTGGGAGAAGCGACTGCTCGTGGGTATGGTGCTCCTTTTGGGGCTGATGAAAACTCCTGGACACACTGGTGATGTCACGCAGCTCTGCGGACACACTAAGGTCGCTCTACGTGGTGAACTGTAGGGTCGTGAGTTCTGTCTTAATAAAGCCGTTCAGAGACTCAAACAAGGGTGGGGCCTGCCAAGGGGGTGGGGTAACAACCCGACCACGTGAGGCGACCTGCCCCACCAGCCTCCCGGCCACACGCACGACAGGAGACAGACGCCTGGCGGCACCTCCAGCTGACAGAACAAGACGTCGGTCATTCCGACTGGCGGCCGGGAGGTGGGGTCACAGGGCCTTGAGCACCACCTTGGGGTGTTTCAGTCATCAAAGGCGGAGGCGGAAAATCCCATCATTCACAGACAACTCCACCCTGAGGAGCCGCTCAACATAAACGGAGGCCCTCGTGGAGCAGGCGAGCACAGAGAGCCCGGACACGTCACTCGCCGGCCTGGGGATGAGGCCCCGGGCCACTGCGGGAGAGTGGACGACGATGATGACGACAGAACAAGTGAGTCCCTGAGTGTGAGCAACAGCACAGCCCACCTCCGCTCCCTCACAGGGAGTGAAGAAAGCTCAGAGAGCAGACAGTAAAGCCCCTTTTAAAAAACAAACTTAAAAAAAAAAAAAAGATAAACTAGAACTTCTGACTTCTTAGGAGGCAGAAAGCTGCAAAGAGCATTATCCTCTCCTTTGAAAGAACAAAGGATGACAGGTCAGATGAGAAGGTAATTCACGGCCTTTCTTCAACTCATTAAGCTCAGGTGGCAGGTCACAAATAAACTCACAATCTCAGAAAAGGCAGCCGCCTCCAAGGAGAGAACGGGAGTGAGCACTGGCTTGCCCAAGGTGTTTGGGAAAGGGATGGTGAGGAATGTTCCAAATGTAATGACAGTAACCAAGTCACAGATGCAAGAAGCTCAGAGAACCTCAAACAGGTTAAATACAAGATAAAAGGGGCTCCATGGAGGGCACATCAGCCATTCCCTGGCTTCTGGTAACAATATTCTGACAAGCTTTTTGGGGACCCATCCCCACACATTCCCATCTGTGAGCTCGATAGGGTCAAGTCCACTTCTCAAAAGGAGGACATGTGACCCTTCCTGGCTACTCAGACCCCACAGACCTGGGTCAACATGATCAGCCCAGGAATAATAACAATAGTAGTACTGAAAATATGTATTGTGTGCCACTGCCATTTTAATGGATGGAAAGATAGGTAAATTTATAAATGATGGGTAGATGGAAGAATGGGTAGGTGGAAATAAGTGATCAACAGACAGATGATTATCTGTGATTGATCACAGATAAATGGGTGATCGATGGGCAGGTGAACCAATACATGGATGGATGGATGAACATAAAGATACGTGGGTAGATAAACAGTGTGTGGAGCGATGGGTAAAGGGATGGAGAACAGATGGAAGTGCATGTGCAGCATTCATTAAATAAGATCATATTCTGGACCACAAGACAAACCTAAACAAATTTAAGTAACTAGAAGTTAAACAATCACTTCAAGATCACTCGGGGGGTCAAAGAAAATCACAAGAGAAACCCAAAAATATTTGGAACTAAATGAAAATGAAAACATAATACATCAGGCATTGTGAGATGCAGCTACAGCAGTGACTAGAAGGAAAAGCATAGAATTAAATTAAATAGGCACATTAAAGCAGTGCCTAGGAGGAAATGCTTACTTAAGAAGATAAGAAAAGATCTCAAATCATGCTTCACCCTAAGAAACTATAAAAATAAAAGCAAATTGAACCCAAAGTAAGCAGAAGAAATTAAGTAAGAAAGAGAAGAAATCAAGAATGGAAAAACCATAGAGAGAATTATTGAAATCAATGAAAATGATTAGTCTATAAATCAGGAATTAGCAAGCTTTTTCTGTAAAGGGCCAGCTAGTCAATATTTTAGGCTTTTCTTTTTTTTTAAATTTTTTTAACAATTTTTATTTATGCATACAAGAGCAGGAGTACAGGCCAGATCGCGGGAGGCGAGAGGATTCACCAGAGACAGAGCAGGGAGCAGAACAGGCAGATCGACTGAAATACACTGCTGAAGGGAGCAGCGGGCGAGGCAGGAGAGGTCAGTCTCACCATGTGGGTCCCCTCCCTGGCCGGGGATTGAACACTCACTGCTGTGCTGCAGATGCCACACAGCTGTGCCACTAGGGAGGCCCCTATTTTAGACTTTTCTGAACACAAATAGTTGCTATCACATATTCTTTGCATTTTGTTTGTTTTTTGTTTTTTTAAAAAACATTTAAGACGGGGCCATGGGCTGGATTTGGCCTGATGTCATAGTTTGTTGCTCTAGACAGACTGATCGAAAGAAAGGGAAAAGAGATTATCTACAAATAAGAAAGTACCTTGGACAACTCTACGTCTATAAATGTGACTACCTAGATAACATGGACTGATCCCGGGAGGGGACCCATATGGCTGGCAGACCTCTCCTGCTGTGCCCACTGCTCCCCTCAGCAGTGTACTTCCGTTGATCTGCCTGTTCTGCTCCCTGCTCTGTCTGTGATGAATCCTCTCACCCCCACCCCCCACCACACACACACATCTGGCCTGTACCCCAGTGCCTGTATGCATAAATAAATAAAAATCTTAAAAAAAAAAAAAGACACAAACTGTCCAAGAAGAAATAAACAACATGAGTAGTCCTGTATCTTAATCCTAGTAAATTCTATCAAACACACATGAAAACAAAGTGACACTAATTCTATACAAACTTGTTTAGACTATAGAGGGAGGAATCCCAGGATAAATGTTATGAGGCTGATATTTGATCCAATCTAGGCAAAGATACTGTAAGAAAGAAAACTACAGACCGATATCCCTCAGGAACATGGAGACAAAAGTCCATACCAATGCCAGTGAATAAAATTCAATAAAGGCTAATTCAACTTTGAAAATTAATCAATGTATTTAACATACTAACAAACTACAAAAATTATATATCGTATCTAGAAATGCAGAAAATGCCTTGATGGAATTCAAAATTGATTCATGAAAAAAACAACCTGCCCAACAGGAATAGAAGGTTTTGTACCTACAAAACCTACAGCTGCCAGCACACTTCATGCTAAAAGGCTGACTATTTCCCCCCTAAGACCAAGACTAGAGCAAAGACACCCATCCTCGCTGCTCCACTCAACACTGCCCTGGCGATCCTGGCCAGTGCAATAAGGCAAGGAAGTGGAAGACTGGAGTGGAAGAAACGAAACCGTCTCTACTCACAGGCAACATTCACGACCCACGTAGATAATGACCTGAGGGAAGCATTCCGAAGAGCCTTCACAAAGGCTGTCAGAACTAGCACGCTAAGCAAGGCCACAGGAGACGTGTTTAAGGTATGAAAGTCAGTTTTCTTTTTTTTTTTTTTTAAAGATTTATTTATTTATGCACACAAGAGCTGGGGTACAGGCCAGAGTCACGGGAGGCGAGAGGATTCACCAGACACAGTGGGGAGCAGAACAGGCAGACTAAGTGAAACACACTGCCAAGGGGAGCAGTGGGCAAGTGAGGCAGGAGAGGTCTGCTACGCCATGTAGGTCCCCTCTCCAGCCGGCAGCAGGGATCGAACTCGTGCTGCAGTGGCTGCGGTTTGCTCATAGTGCGTTGCTTAACCCACTGCGCCACCAGGGAGGCCCGAAAGTCAGTTTTCTACACTGACAACGACCAGTTGGTAACTGAAATCAAACGGCAAAGGAACAATAAACACAAACTCTAGCTCGGGCGTACCTGCGTTTGGGGGTGACGGGGACGGGAGAAAGGCAGAGAAGTCAGGGCAGCCTCACTGGTGATGGTGTGGCTCCCGAGCAGGATGCGGGGTTCGTCGTTGGTCACAGATTAGCAAGTACATCAACAAGGGAGGAAGAGATGCCTAGACGCTAGCCAAGGCCACCGGTTACAGGTGTTTCAGATCTGTGGGGGCTGAGGGGCCACCCCTGCACCCACCCAGGCAGACCAGACAGAAGTGCGGTTCCTGATGTGTAGCCTTGGAGAGTGGCTCCTGACCCCGCCTCTCGCCTATGCCCTGACATTAAGCAAGTGGCGGGACCCTGTCGTCCCTTCGCGATGGAGGTGTCCCATGGTCCGGTGGGAAGGACCCCGCCACCTGTCACAGGGCCGACCAGATGTCCCCACGCCTACGCCAGCCTGTCCGTGCACACACTGCCCAGGCCTCCATCTGCGTGCTCCCGCTCCCCTCTGCGCAGCCCCCCCACCCTCCACAGAGGCAGGTCCTGCTCTGCCTGATGTCACTTCTGGCCCACGCAGAGGGGCTCATGTGCCCACCACCAGGGCGCTGCCTTTGTCAAGGTCACCAGCGTCAGCCACGCTGCCAGGTGCCTTTGCCGCTGCTCTTTCATCCTTCAGTTCTGACTTGGAGAAGCCCCCCTGATCCTCACCCTCCCTCGTCACCCCCATGCACCCTCTTGTGCCCAAAGCGCTCAGCAGCTGTCTTGTTTCTTGGTGCCCTTGTTTGTTCTGTGCCTTCCACCTCGAGTGTCCACTCCAGAGGACAAGCACCCCCTGCGCCTACCAGCCACAGGCCTCACACGGCCCGCACAGCGGCACCTCTGCAAGTATCTGACTGTCAATGTACGAAGCAGTAATAGGCCAAAGCACAGCTTGACCACGTCCACCAACAGGGTACCGCGACCTATGAGAGACAACCCACTCCAGGGACGGCAAATTGCAATTATTGGGGGATTTTACCAACGGACTCTTGAATGCGGAAACCGAGGCTCAGAGAGGCCAGGGTGTAGGTGAAGCTGTGGGCAACAGGGATGGCATCAGAGACAAACGCTACCTCTACGAAGTCCCACGCTCGCCAGCACTCTGCTCCCGGGCCCTTCTCCAGGAGCCCTTGTCGTTAAAACCCTGGGCTAACTCTGGCCTGGATGCCAGCTGTCTGGCCCACTTTTCTGGGCATGTTTCTCTTCGTTCCTTTCTAGGACAGAGCCGCATCAGGGCACTGCCCTGAGAGGGGCCCGGCCCCGTTGGAGGTGCCCTTCTCGGAACTAATGGCCAATGGCCTTGGACATCGTAACTCACTCTCGCTTGTAAACTTCTTTAGCTGAGTTTGACACATTCAGCAGGATTTAAAATGGGTGATCAGCAAGTCTTGTTAGCACTAATGGGAGAGGGTTTATTGCTCTGTTCTCCTCCTCCCGAATGGCACAGGCGGGAATAATCACAGCCTCTCTGGAAGGTTCCCGCAGCTGCATTCACCAGGCAGTTGGCCTCCAGGGACCGCCGGCAGCCAGGCCAGGAACACGGGCAGCACTCAGGGCCCATCTCAGGCCTGGAGAGCTAGTGTCCCAGGAGCTCCTTCTGGAAAGGGAGCTCACACTGCAAAACAGCTTCGGGTCATTCGGATCTGTTTTGAGGACAGGCATATTCTTCATACAAATAATACAGTATCATCCTCAAATGCGAGCTTAAGAAGCTGCTGCTTTCTTAAGTGAGAATTATTACATCCAGGGACAAGGGCCACAGCCCCTCCACCCCCACCCCTTCCTTCTTGGGGGAAAAGAAAGTCACCTTCATGGAGAACTTGCTTTGCAGCGGACCCTGGCCAGCCGCTTTCGACATGTAACCGACCCACCCTTGTCGGCAATCCTGATGGGTGAGACCGGGGGGAACGGCCGAGGGTCAGAGCACTTAATCACTGTGCCAGGTCCCAGCAGGGGTCATGACACGGCCCGCCTTCCCCTGAGTCTGATGGGCCCTGCCGACCAGCTTGACACGATTCATGCGTCTTTGCATTCTTAGCTGAGCATGGCACGGCACATAGTAGGTACTCACGTATAGAGAGGACACCTGGGAGAAAAGTCAGTAACATGGCACAAGCGATATGGAGAGACACACACAGCGGAGAGCCAGGTACCAGTAGATTGGTTTGAGCCGTGGATGAAGCCTCCCCTGAAGCCAGCCTTTGCCCTAGAACTCTCAGTTCCATGGACTAACATAGGGGCCCACCTCCACCCTTTGCTTAGTTTAAGACGGCTTCACTGGCCTCTCTGTCATCCGCAGTAGCGTTCTTACAGCTAGTAAGGGCTGGGCAGCTCCAGCAGGCTCCACTGTCTTCCTACATCACGTACCCTCCCCGGCCCTCTCTGCCTTCCTGCCCTGGGGATTCCTCTCCCCATCCTAATGCTGTTGTTGGCTGCCCCAGAGCAGGGCCTTGAAGACCCGACACTTTGCTCTGGGCCTCTGTACATGCTGTTTCTGTCGCTAAGCCTCGTGAGCGCCACCCCCTTTCTTCACTTCAGATTCAATTAAGCACCCCCTCTTCAAGAAGTCTCCTCCTGGCCACGCCACCCCAGAGGGCCTCCCGGCGCTCCCAACTCCCACGCCTCTCCTGTTCATCTTCCTCCGCTGCTCTGGGCGACGCCTGAAACGGTGTACTGTCTGTTTCCTCGGCGTCGTCTGCCACCCACTGCAACGTCTGTGCTGTGGGGGCAGAGACTGGGCTCGGCCCCACCGGGCCAGCACTGGGTCTGCGTCTGGCTGGGAGCTATAAATACCCCAAGCTTGAGCTCGGAGGAGAGCTTTACTTAGACCATGAATTGTGATCAAGGAAGGAACAGTGACAGAATTTGTATAAATACGATCATTACCAGAAATGAAAAGTCTGAAAAAAAGGGTGTTTACAACTGCTTAAAATACCCCACACCTGGGACGAAGTCTTTTGGGGGTGTGAAACAAACAGGGAAACTGTCTTTTATGTCTTAAAGACTTGCTTACTTGGCAGTTTCTTAAAAGGAAAAAAAAAAAAGAATCACTAGCATGGGTGGGAGGCACCTGCACTCGGCAGACCCCCTATCAGCTCGGCAGAAGCGTCTCTGGCCTCTTCAGAGGCAGAGGGCGGCTGGAGTGGGGACCGACGGCTCTCGCTGGCCTGCGGCTGAGGCAGAGTTGGTCCAGTAAGTCAAGTGATTAATCTCAGCAAGGAGGTGCCGGCCTGACCATGCTGGATATGGGGGGTGGGGTCTCCCCATCTATGGCACAGCAACTTGGCGCCAGGGATGGACCTGAACCTTTGGGCAGACCCAAGACCCATCAGGGTCTTTAAGTATCAGCTGGACTCAAGTCTTCTCTGGAGCCTGCCCACAATCCTCCATCAGCCAGGAGCAGAATCGAAATCCCCTGAAGGCATCAGCTCAGGGGCAGCATTTTGGCTGCTACAAAAACTTCTGTCAGGGTACCCTGGACTTTCTCCCCCTCAAGTCTAAGTATGTACGTTGCAAGTTTTGTGGCACGTGAAATATCTCCTTGAGTTCCTTTACTCCATCATTCTCTTACCCTCTATCCACATATACACCCATCTTCGCTCACCCGTCACGTCTTCCATCCGTTTACCCACGTCCAGCACACACATCTACCAGCCACCCATCACCCAAACACCATCCGTGCCCTGGCCACCCGCTCGCAAGCCCACTCAGGGCGAGCTGCATGGGTGGGGCACGAGGCTAAGCGGGGCTATGTCGATCCCTCGAGAAGCTGACGGTCTAGCCAGGCAGACGGACTTGCAGACAGAGTGTTCCTCCTACGGTGTGTCTGGTGTCCCGAGACTGACAGATGCTGAGAGAACAGCAGGGCCACCGAGGGGGTGAAGCCCACATCGCAAGCACTCAGCACAGCAGAAGTCTGTAATGTCTGATGAATGATCTTGTTTTACTGGCGTTGAATGTGCTTTGAATATCATTTTGCTATCAAACACACTACAGATAGAGACTTCTGAAGTGTGACTCTCACCTGCTGCCCCATCCCCCACCAGATACAGCTTCCAGGAGAGCGGTGACGGCTGCCTCGGCGGCTGGCACGCAGTAGGTGCTCGACACATATTCAGGTGCTTGGTAAGCTCTTCTGTCTTGGACCCTGGCTCTGTCTCCGATTTTCAGCCCTTCTCTCTGCCTGGGACACGTCGACCCCTCTGGGTCTGGACCCGCACACCCGCCCCGCTAGCCCGGCCCCAGCTGGGAAGCTGCCCCGGAGGTCCACGCACGGGCGGGCGGGGCTCGAGGCGCTGGGGGACAGTGAGACCCACTCCAGTCCCTCTGTCCTTCAGGAGAGGTCCAGGGTGACCGTGACGCCTCTGTGACTCCAACTCGTCTCTTCCCATCAGGCCAAGGACGACCCTTGTCAGAACAGTGCTCCCCCTCGGGTAGTTCATGGGGCTGTTTCTGTGGCGAGGGACTACAGATCTTCCACTGCCTTCAGCAAAACAAGCCTCCCCCCAGATCATCCATGCAAACAGCAAATGGAAGTGACCCAGTGATAGTGCAGGCAGGCGGATGGAACGAAAGGACAGAAATCGTCCGGGGCCCCAGGCAGCAGACGCAGACGGCTGTCTCCCTGCATCCTCTGCTTGCCTAAGTCTCTGCCTCCGCCCCATCCCGCCCTTCCCTTGCAGCCCAGCGCCCAGCAGAACCTGGGTCGGGCGTGCTCACCAGCCCCACAGCCCTCCCCTGGCCTGCCCCACGGCGTGGGTGCTCCTGCTGCAGCCACCCTGCTCCACCTCCATAGGCGCCTCCGTTTTTCTGCCACCAGAGGGAGATGCCAAGATACCTGGCACTTGAGCGCAGTCAGAGCCGCCCTAACGCCTGGGCCGCGAGCCCGTCCAGAGCGGGCCAGGTCTGGAGCGGCCTCCCTTGCAGCCCCAGACCTCCTGCTGGTGTGCGTTCAGTGTGCCTCGTGCCAGCCCCGGCACACCCACCGCTGAGCTCCGGGCACATCTGGACTTTCGGGCACGTGTTTATTTACAGCCCCGAGGGTCCTGGTCTCCCACAGACTGGCACAGCCCAGCGCAGCGGTGCTGGCGGTCAAAACCCAGACGCACGAGCGTATCTGTTGATAAAGAGCAGCAACCTCAAGGCCCTCCCCCACCCCAGAGCCAGGATCGCCCCACAGTTCAGAATCAACCCCCGTACGAAGTGTCAGCCGGGGCCTTTTGGAAGAGCTGGTGCCGGGCGGGCTGCTGTGAAGGATCCTGCGCCCGAAGCTGCAGGGACCCCAGCAGCATTCTCTGAGCAGCTGCCCTCAGGCTGGGCAGGTGCTGATGAGAAGGTGCAGACACACAGACAGACTGGGGTTCTGGACGCACAGCCAAGGGAGCACCTTCGCAGCGACAGGTGGTCCGGGGAAGCCTGGACACTGCTCAGAACAAGCAGCGCAGATGGCACGAGGGCTGCGGAGAGTGGCCCTGGGTGGGGCAGTCGGGGACGGTCCATCCGACGCCCTGGGCCACACAGCCCCAGGCACAGGGCTGAGGAGCGGCTGCATCCCTGGGCACAGACACAAGAAGAGCACAGCACTGCCCGCCGGCCTTCTGAGGAAGGCCCAGCCGTCCTCGGGTCTTGGATTACATTTCGCCCTTTTTCTACTGAATCTCTGCCCATCTTAGAAGCAGTGGCCGGAAGTTCCTGAGGTCATCTGGTGCAATCCTCCCCAAGGCACTCCAACATCCTTTTTGACTCACAGCTTTACATCAGTAAGTATTTTGAGAAAAAAAATATCGACAACGTATTTTAGGGTGACAACCTTTACGCCACTGGTCACTTTAATAACTCCTCCATTCAGTGTGAGCTTGCACCATGGGAAATGCAAGCTTCCCGCTGCCCCTGAGCTGCATGAGTGATGCGTGGTCCAGGGGCCACCCTAACATAGGTGCCTGGGGTGCTGGCTTTGCGGTCCAGGCTCACCTCCCACGCTGGGCTGCACGCATGCAGCAGGGGCGGGCGGGGCAGGGACAGAGCTTCCACCCTCCAGCCTCAAAGGCCCCTGTGAAAGGGGTGGGAGCCAGAATTTTCAGTGAAATATGGCTGGAAACGTTTCCTCAGCCTCTTGTGACAGCCTGCAAGCAGTTCATTATCTCGACACTGGCTGAGGTCCTCTCTCGACTGAAAAGGCACACGCACATATCCATCCTTGCCAAACGCTGCTTGAGTCGCATCGCTCACTGCTACCGACTGCGCTTGCCCTGAGAGAGGGCAGCATGGAGAAGCAGCAGCCTCAGCTCTGGCACTGCCAGGAGCAGGATCTGTCGATGGTTGGAGGGTCCTCTGGGGACTAGACAAGCTCGAACCTTCATGCTACGGATTAAAACAAAATTGTGCGCAGGCAGGAGACCAATTGTCTGTAATAATCATCCATTTCTAACTGGCATAAAAGAGGCGCTTCAGGCAAAGACAAGCCCTATCAACAAACCGCCAGCCTCCCCAAAGCCCAAGACCATAATAACGATAATTATTGTTCCTGTTCTCATTATAATGGTAACTTGCATTTTAATAGTACTTTGTACTATAAACAAAAACCACCACAGACATTTAGAGAGAGAGTTTGCTATGTGCTAGTTGCACCAAGACACCTGGGAAAAGCTTACTCTTCTTGGGGAGATGACTGGACCCACAATTCAAAAACTGGGTAATGGACCTAACTATGGAGCAAAAAGTTAAAGCCTAACTCAGCCTGGAGGTCAGGGAGGGCTTCCTGGAGGAGACAGCCCCTTGGTTGAGCCCAGACAGGCCAGATAGGCATTTTCTAGGTGGAAGAGCAGGAAGAGTTCCCCAGGAGGAGGGAACAAAATGAGAGAGATGTGAAAGTGGGAACAGCATGTTGCCTTGGAGGAAGAGCAGACTAGTCAGTGTGGCTGTAGCTTAGAGTGCAGGGGCGAGGGGTTGGGGAGGACTCTGGCCTGCAGGGTGGGCACAGGGCAGGCATGGAGTCTCGCAGGCATGGAGTCTCGCAGGCTTCACAGACAGTTCAGGTTTCACCACGACACAGCGGCACGTGGGAGGAAGACTTTACTCACTGCGCTCTGCACTGCGCGCACGTCACCGCTGGAGGACTTGTGCTTCCATTCAAAGATATTCAGACAGTATCCCTTCTTTCGCGCCTCTCGTACTCCCTCGACCGGGCTTCTGGGGCTCTGGCACCCAACTCCTCGCACTGGCTTTTCACCCATTTCTTACTCTCAGGTAAACAAGGGATTCTTAAGTGAAAAGATACCCAGGGCTGTGCTTCGAGTAGCTTCTTCAGTACTAGTTTTAAAGCTGTTTTTCTCTGAGGATTTTCCTCATTCAGTAACTGTTCTGGAGCAGCAGGGAGTCCGGTTGGCCCTTCGTCACGTCCCCCTACCTGCGTCTCCTGGCTTCAGACCTACTCTCCTTCTGGACGTCATCTGTCCGTTATTGTGGGGGCTCCGGCTGGAGTCTGACCCGCGCCCCTCCAAGGAGACACGGGCACATGCTGGGCCCAGCACAGACGGGGACCGGCGCGGAAGCGGGGCTGCTGCCCTGAGGGGTCACGCTGGGGCAGGCGGACCCCTCCCCCCGAGTGTTCTCACAGAACGGACATGCTGAGCAGACAGGCGTGCACAGCAGGAAGACGATGTGCCGACGTGGGCCGGCGGTGCAGACGACGCGGACGCCAGAGGGGGCACAGAAGCCACGACGCCGTGGGCCGGTGGCCACGCCAGAGGCAGGGATACAGCCACCCGAAAGCCAGCCCAGCCCCTCAGCTGCACGACTGTGCGCGTTCAGGGGGCCGCCCAACCCGGCGCTCCAGCCTCCCCCCCCACGCTGGGCTGCAGCGGCTGTGTCCAGGCTGGGCGGGAGCGGGCCCTCCCTGAGGCCTCACGCAGAACAAGCTGCCGACCGCTCTTGCATGTCTGGCCTCCAGACTGGCGAGGAAGAGACTTGCGTAGCTTTGGTCACGCAGCGTGTGGTGCTGTCTTAAGCAGGCCCTGGACAGCACTGTGGGTCCCGCACGCTCCCTCCTCGGTTCAGGAGGGCTGAGGCAAAAGCCCTGAAAGAAGAACACGAGCTCTCTGGGGGTGCGGGGGGAGGGGGGACTTCAGACTCGCACTTTGCGAGATGTGAGTCTAAAATGTCTGGCAGGCAAGGGGGTATTAGAGGAAAGAATTTTTTTAAAAAAAGGTTATATAAGTTGTTAAAAGATTAAGACTGGTGTGAGCTATCCTGGATGGGTTGCTAAGCGACGCTGGTTAGAAAGTCCCCCAAAGTTCACTGTATGAAGTCGTTTGCTGAGAAATAAATCAGCGATGTGGTTTTTGTGGCTGGCCAAAGTGTGATTTAAAGGGGGAGACTGTTAGTGTCACCTCCTTAACAGCGACCCCACTTGCGGGCTCTTGGTAGAACAAACTCCAGTTTAGACTTTGCGTCTGCACCGCCCTGTGCCTCTGGGCCCACGTCTCTTCGTGTGAGGACACCGGCCTGCTAGGACTATGTCTTCGCGTAAAGCCCACTTAAGGTGAGCACCTCTTTAAAGGACCTCTCTCCTAAGTCCCATCTGAAGTGCTGGGCAAGACTTTATGTGGGAAGCTGGGGGGACGCCGTTCAGCCCCTGGCACAGGTGGGTCAGCCCCTGGGAGGCACCAGCAGGAGGTGGGAGGAGGCGAAAGCCTTTCCCTCTGCTGGGTGGGCCTGGCCAGCTGTGTGCAGGGCCACAGCCCCAGCCTCCCCCTGTGGCCAGTCCCACTGCTTCACTGGCTCTACAGTTCTGTCCACGTGACCCATCCCCCTATAGTCCCTCTTTTCACACACCCCTCCTCACTTTCCCCTCGAATGCGCTGGCATTTCCTGCCCGGATCCTGCGGGATAAACCACCCAGCACGTTCCCTCTCTCTGGTCTGGGCACGTGAACCTGGTGATCGTCTAAACCTGTCACAAACCCATGGTCCAGTCGCCAAGATACACACCGGGCTGATTCTCCACAGATGCATCTCTGCTCCCTGCCTTGACTCCGGGTTCCCCTTCCCAGCCTCCCCAAGCAGTAGGGGACCTCCCCAACTGGAGGAAACCCTGACATCCCATGAGGGCTAGACACTCAGAGAATGTGACATGCAACAAACCTCCACCCTGAGGAATGTGTCACCACCCCCCCTTTCTCACCAGCACCCCGGAGGTGGGGCTCATAGAGCGTCCTCCCCACAGAGTAACGGTCCGCTTCTGAGCCAGGGGCTGCACGAAGGGCGTCATGGCCAGGACCAGAGATCCTCCCAAAGGCCTGGAGCCCACCTCTTGGTTGAGGGCACCGTGGGTGAGAATGCCGGGGCGGGGCTGGGGGGATGGCCTCGGGCCTCGGGCTAGACCCAGCCCAGGCTCGTGTGCGCAGGCTCTGCTTGCCTGCCCTTCACCATGACCTTTCAGGCCTGCCTCCGGTTTTCCTGCTGGCTGCCCCCTTCAGCTTTCTCCTCTGGTCACCCCAAATTCTGGGTGGCCCACACTATCTGCTCAGGGGTAACATAGGCTTTCTTTCCTCATGGAAGTTCCACTGCTATCCTGAATGACATCCCTTCCCCAGAGCACTCAGCCCTCAGCAGACGGCGCCCTGGCAAGGGGGTCCTTCCCACTGCGCGCGTGTGTGCACGCGCGCACACACACACACACAAATACACCTTTCCTACAAGTAACTGGTGTAATTACAGGCCACAGCAGCCCCACAGAATTCTTTTTTCCCACCGTCACCGTGCGTGTTAGTACAGATGGAGCTGTACGTGTGAACGTGCTTGCAGTGCTTTGATGTGTGCGCTCTGTGAACTCTTTACCACAGTCGAGTTAATTAACTCATGCACCACATAAGCATCCCATGTGTGTGTGTGTGTGTGTGTGTGTCTGAGAACACAAGAGGCATTCTCTTGGCAGTCTGGGCACACGAGATAGCACTGCTACCCATGCCACTTTGCTGCCCCTTTGACCCCTGGGGTCATCTCATAACATTGTCCTTGGATCAAGTCGAAAAGGTGAACTAGGTGACAGGTCACAAGGTTCGTCCATCCACCACCCTCTTTCTCCCTCTTTCTCCCCCGCGCCCCAGAGCCCCTGGCAACCACCATTCTGCTCTGTTTCTGAGTTTGACTTTTCTTTCTAGGGCCCCACACATCAGTGACACTGCACGGTACTTGTCTCTGCCTGGGGACCTCACTTAGCGTCATGCCCTCCAGCACACCCACATGGTCGCAAAGGCAGGATTTCCCTCTTTTTATGACTGATAGTATCCACAGCAGCCGAGACGTGAAGACAGCCTAAAGTCTGTTGGCGGGTGAATAAAGAGAATGTATGTGTGGACACATGGAATATTACTAGCTGCAGAATTCTCAGGAAACACACACACTCCCTTACTATTTAAAGCAGATTACCAAGTTGTTTCAACTGTGGAAAAAAACAGCAATATAGAGAAAACAACCAAGCGAGACAATGAGTGTGAGAGGACTGAGTCCATCGTAGAAAGTGGTGACATGGGCCAGGAAACAAGTCGCTGCGTGACGGGGAAGTCGAGTCAGACCCACACTCCCGGTATGCTGAGTCCTACCTTAGTGCACCTCCTCAGTTACATGGAACCACACTCAACTCACCTTTGGGGGTACCACCTACGATTATCTCATTGAATCTGTGAGGTGATGCTTCTCATCCCCATCCTCTAGTAGAGGAAACTGGTGATCCTCCCCTGGAGCAAGAAACAAAGTAGCTTGCTAATTTGCTAATCTGCAAATTTGCAAGCCTACTAAGGACAAATGGGGAAAGAGGGTAGAGAAATTATTACAGAGCACTTTGTAGGAAATAGTACACTGTTTCCCAATCCAGAGTGACAGTCTCACCAACTGGTGAGAACCAACAGAAGTCTGACTTTAATGGACACAGGTTGACACTGTCCATCATCCATCTATCCACCCACCTACCCACCCACCACCCACACCCATCCATCCATCCATCCATCCATCCATCCACCCACCCACCTGCCCACCCTCCCAACCACACCCATCCATCCATCCACCCACCCACCTGCCCACCCACTCATCCATTCAACCATCCATCCATCCATCCATCCATCCATCCATCCATCCATCCACCCACCCACCCACCCATCCACCCACCCACCCACCCACCCATCCATCCATCCATCCATCCATCCACCCACCCATCCACCCATCCACCTATCCATCCACCCACCCATCCATCCATCCATCCATCCATCCATCCATCCACCCACCCACCCACCCATCCACCCATCCATCCATCCATCCATCCATCCATCCATCCATCCACCCA